>OZ017738.1:230187177-230627177 GCA_963969285.1 Odontomyia ornata | reverse complement strand
GTTGCACAAGTGTCGTTTGTTAGGGTGCAATGTTCTTCATCAACTTGACCAGGAAGGCATCTGTCTGCTTCTCCACGATGTTGCCTTGGCACGATGCTGGGGATGTCGATACTCCTAGCCAACGTTCGCCCCATGAAGTTGGCCCTTGCAGTTTGATGGGCCTCCATTCTAGGCTCCTGACACGGTCTGGATCTCCACCACCCTGGACAATAGCTCGGTCTTCTCCGCTTCTTGCAGTCTCGTTGCAGGTGCCCTTTTTCCCCGCAATTCCAGCATTTAGGCGCACCATTCACCTGCAGCTCTCGCTCAATCGCTACGCGCTCACACCTGCAGTTATCTGCCACTACCTCGCGAACCCGGGCAGTGGTACGGGTCACATTTTTGGCTGCCTCAAAATTTAAACTATAAGCCAATGCATCCTTGACTGTTTGCTTTTGAGCTAACCGCACGGCTTGTTGCAATTCTTTGTCCCTCAAGGCGCTGGTGAATGCTTCTGCTGCTATGTCAACTCGATGTTCTGGGTCGTACGCTGGGTAAGCCAAAAGTGCCAGTCGCTCAATGTCTTGTGCTAGCTGCTGCAAGGTTTCGCCAGACTTCTGCATTCGATGTCGTAGCTGTGCCCGGTAGATCTGCTTCAGATGATCGTTTCCATAACGTATGTCCAGCGCATTCATTATAGCAGCCGGGTTTGAATGCAGCTCAACGGGGATCGTCTGCAAAAGCTCGGCAGCTGGGCCTCTTAGAGCAAGAATTAACGCAGTTGCTCGTTCCTGCTCATTCCAGTGATTTATCCTAGCGGCTGCTTCAAACTGGATTTTGTAAATAGTCCAGACCGTTTGCCCATCGAATATTGGTGCTTGCACATTTCTAGATGAGCTTTGCGCTGCGGTTATAATTGGGGCTGGTGAGGCGGTTACTACTGCCTTCGCTGCTTCTAATTCTTTTTTCACTTTTTCCATCTCATGGTTTATTCTCTCTTCGACCTGGCTGACCTTTCCCTCGACCTGGCTGACCTTTTCCTCGACCTGGTAAACCTTCTCCTCGACCTGGTCAACCTTTTCCTCGACGCCTTTTATTTGTTTGTTCAGATGACCGAGCTCCACTTTTATTTCGGTTGACTGTTTCTCCAGCTTCTGTGTGATGTCTGCCTTGATTTCGATCGCTTGTTGGTCCAGCTTCACTGATTGTTCATTTATCTTCGCTGATTGTTCATTTAGCTTCGATGATTGTTCATTTAACTTCGATGATTGTTCATTTAACTTCGCTGATTGTTCATCAAGCTTCGTAGTTAAATTGGATGACTGTTCATCTAGCTTCGCAGTCAGACTTGATGACTGTTCATTGAGCTTCGTTGATTGTTCATCTAGCTTCGCAGTCAGACTCGATGACATCAGCATTAACATTTGCATCAGCGCATTTTCTGGCTCCTTTGATTTTGGTGTGTCCACTTCTCCACCTTCTGCGCCTTTTTCCGCGTCTGAGACCTCACCCGAATCCAGATTCACGCCTTCCGACTCGATCGCGTCACGCAAGCGTGCAATCAGTATGGCCTTTGTACCTTGTGTGGCCAGATTCCGCTGTTCCAACTCCTCCTTGAGCTCCGATATGGTCAATTCATTAATTTTTAAGTTTAAGCTTCGTGGCATTTTTAATGTTACTTGAAATTTTACTATTGTGCACTATAAAAATGTTCAAATTTTCACTTTCAAAATTTTTCTTTCGCACTTCTTGACACCATTGTCGCGTGTTATTGGTTCGCGGCCAATAATTTTAATGTTCCGGGAAAGTGAAAACGCAATGTCTTTTAATTTAAGTTAAAAGTGTTTATTTAATGCACAATAATCAGTTAACACTTTCACTAATTTTAATTGTCACTATTAAAATAAATCTAACACTTGTCCATAAATTTGTTATCGCAATTGTCTTCTAAATCACTTCACTATTACGAAACACACCCCATAAATTTACTATCGCAGTTCTTATCGCGGTCGGATGAATTATCCCCCCCATTCATTCAGCTCGCCTTTATATAGGGTCTCCACGTATTCACCCATTTCTCGTGCAATGGCGAATGTTCTACCGAGAGGTACATGGTAGGTTCGAGCAAATTCATGAATGGAGTGACGTCACTTGCAGATGTTGATCATGCTTGTTGCGTTCTCGTGGGTTCGAGTAAATTCATTCGTTGACGTTCTTAACGATGATGAAAACAATTGCGACAGTAGCTCGCAGAATTATTTGTACGTGTAATTATTTGTACATGTAACAATATATATATATATACACAGACATATATATATATATATATATATATATATATATATATATATATATACATATATATATATATATATATATATATATATATATATATATATATATATATATAGTCTGTGTGGTCCAGTGGTTAGAGCATGAACGCACAAGCCGAAGGTCCCAGGTTCAAATCTCGTTGAGAGCAACGTGATTTAGTTCAGGGGGTTTTCGGACAGACTATGAGTGTTTACTGAGTGGTGATATGTACTGATTTAATCAGATCATATCATAGCTGAGCAGGCACACGGGAGCATGGTAATGACCAAGCCAACTTCCGAAAAAATCAATACGGTCATGAAAATGAGATACTCTAACTTTCTCTAAGCTATATAATGTATATATACATATATATATATATATATATATATATATATATATATATATATATATAAATATATATATTGTCGCGTGTTATTGGTTCGCGGCCTATAATTTTAACGTTCCGGGAAAGTGAAAACGCAATGTCTTTTAATTTAAGTTGAAAGAGTTTATTTAATTAAATAAAATGCACAATAATCAGTTAAGACTTTCACTAATTTTAATTGTCACTATTAAAATTCTACTTCACACTTGTCCATAAATTTATATCGCAATTGTCTTCTCAAAATCACCTCACTATTACTTGTTCGCTTTTCAATTCGCTTTCCACACACTATCGCAAGTTTTTATCGCGGTCGAATGAATGATCCCCCCATTCATTCAGCTCGCCTTTATATAGGGTCTCTACCTATTCACCCATTTCTCGTACATTATCGAATGTTCTACCGAGAGGTACCTGGTAGATTCGAGCAAATTAATGAATGGAGTGACGTCACTTGCAGATGTTGATCATGCTTGTTGGGTTCTCGTGGGTTCGAGTAAATTCATTTGTTGACGTTGATTATGAAAACAATTGCGACAGCAGCTCGCAGAATTATTTGTACATGTAACAATATATATATTTATATATATATATATATATATATATATATATTATATATATATATATATATATATATATAAATATATATATATATATATATATATATATATATATATATAAATATATATATATATATATATATATATATATATATATATATATATATATATACATATATATATATATACATATATATATATACATATATATATATACATATATATATATATATACATATATATACATATATATTATATATATGTATATATACATATATATATACATATATATTATATATATACATATATATATATATATATATATATATATATATATATATATATATATATATATATATATACAGTTAGACAAAAAAGTCTCCGTACGGTGCTTATTTGTCTGTATAAGTAAGAATACCATTCAGATATATCAATATATTTTTATTTTAGTAATTAATATGTTTTATATAAATTATAATTACAAGATACAACAAAACAAATAAAAACTTATCCATTCGTTTCGATATAGTAGTTCAAACTGGTAAATTTATCAACATTTAACATCAAAAAAGTCTCCGTACGATATTACATCTAAATAAAATTATAAGAAAAACGAATTTTGTAAAAAAAATTTTTAGTACTTAGTAGGATTCCCCTTAGCTTTGATGACTGCTGTCAATCGTCTAGGCATCGAAGAGACTAGTTTGGATGTTATTTCGGATCCTATAGAGCTCCATTTTTCCTGGAGTTTAGCTTTAAGCTGTTGCCTGTTTTTTATTGCGTCTTTGCGTACTCTACTCTCCAATTCATCCCATAAATGTTCTATTGGGTTTACGTCGGCTGATTGTGGTGGACTGTGTAGTTGCTTGGGTACATTATATAGTAGCCATTCCTTAACAATCATCGATGTATGCTTAGGATCGTTGTCTTGTTGGAAAATGAAATCACTTTCCATGCCTAAAGCTGATATGCTTTCGCGCAAACTCGTTCTAAGAATGTTTAGGTAATCCCACCGGTCCATTGTGCTCTCAATGAAGTGCAATTTTCCAACTCCTGAAGCTGCCATACACCCCCAAACCATTACATGCTTGACTGCTGGAATTAGATTTTTGCAATTGAATTCCTCATTTGCTTTGCGCCAAACTTTTCCCTTGCCATCTGATCCAAATATATTGAATTGACTCTCGGCGGAAAATACAACTCGATTCCAGAAATTAGCGTCCTTATTTTGGAGCATTTTACCAAAGTCTAATCTCTTCTTGCGATTAAGTTTTGAGACCAATGGCTTTCGCCTTGGCTTTCGACCTTAGAAATTACTTTCCCGTAGAACATTTCTAATGGTTTCATCACTTACTGTTAAATTAAAGTCTTTTCTGACCTCGTCTGCTATTTTACATGCGCTGATTCTAGGATTATCTTTTATTTTTTTACTATTGACCGCCGCGCTATATCGCTTAAAATTTTTGGCCTCCCGAACGGGGCTTACTTTTGAACGAACCGGTTTCTAGATATTGCTTAATAACATTTTGGACACTTGACTTAGGTATACCAATTACTTTTGAAATTTTACCCATCGACTTGCCTTCGCAATAAAGCTTTATGATCAATTTCCTCGCATCTACACAAATTTCTTTACTCATGGCCGAATATGGGATTTTCTGAAGTTGATACAAATCTGCAAGCGGCTGAAACTATACTAGCTGCACTCCAGGAAAAAATTGTGAACTCTTGTTGTTGAAAAGCATTGTTTAAAAAATTTCGTACGGAGACTTTTTTGATATAAAATTTTGTAAAATTCACTAAATTGAATTACTATATATTAAGAAATGGATAAATTCTTGCATTTATCCCTGAACTTTGTTACAAAAGAGCTGTAAAAAACATTGCAATAATTAAAGTAAAAAAATATTGAATAACATGAGAGATGTTCATAAAAATCAAGAAAAAGTAGCGTCGTACGGAGACTTTTTTGTCTAACTGTATATAGATACATATATATATATATATATATATATATATATATATATATATATATACATATATATACATATATATACATATATATATATATATATATATATATATATATATATATATATATTTATTTATATATGTATACACGAGGGCGATTCAAATATGGAGATAAACACGTATGTTTTGAAGGTCGTGGATTGAGTATGTGATAGCTGGATCCTTTAGGAACAGCTTGGCATATTTTTCGTCGGGAGTGCATGTTTCACGCGCGTGCTACGACCATAAATGAACGTCAAGGGCCGACCGCCGTTGCGCAACGTATTGTCGCGTGTTATGGTTCGCGGCCATTAATTTTAATGCTAAAAGAGTTTATTTACTAAAAATGCACAATCATTAAATTAAATATTTCAACAATTGTACTTTTCACTTGTCTATACATTATTAATTTAACTGTCTTAACTATCGCCTTTAATTCGCACTCCACACTTATCGCAGTTCTTACTATCGCGGTTGTACTATATCTTCCCATTCATTCAGCTCGGCTTTATATAGGGTCTCTAGTCATTCAATGCATTTTTCGTACATTGGCGAATTAACTGGAATATTCGAGCAATCCTGAATGGCCGCAGTGACGTCATTTTCAGATATTGATCATGCTTGGTGGGTTCTTGTGCTTTCGACTACATTCGTTTATTGATCATCATGTTCGTAATAGTTGCGAAAACAATTGCGACAGCAGCTCGCAGAATTATTTGCACATGTAACAGTGCCCCCACCTCAGTTCTTTTCGCCACGAAAAGATGTGTCGCCAGTTGTAGTCAAGTCTCCCTGGATGCAATATGGGGCAAGACGGTCCAGATGCACGATTTTCATTTTGGCTCTCGGCTTACGGTGTTCCTGTATGCGATATACGACGTCGTTGATTCGCTTTGTAACTCGGTACGGTCCCTTCCAATTATGCTGCAACTTTGGAGATCTACCCTTCCTCCGTTGTGGGTTATATAGTCACACCAAGATATCTTGCTGGAAGCCAGTAGAATTTGCCTTTAGATCATACCTGGTCTTCATGCGGTCAGGTCAGTAGCCGATTCGAGGTGTTTTCGCACTGTCCGATGTATCTGGTTCAGCTCGATTGCGTACTCCGAGATCGTTTGGGGTTTCTCAGGGGGTGTTCCGAACTTTATATCAGCCGGCAGACGAATAGTCTTTCCAAAAATGACTTTGGCTGGGGCTTGGCCCGTCGATGCATGTTCGGCAGCTCTGTACGCCATCAAAAATAGTGGGATGTGTCGGTCCCAGTCCCTTTGGTTCTCTTCAACTATCTTGGCGAGGTGTTTATTGAGTGTGCCGTCGGATTGGGGATGCAGCGGTGTTGTCCTCGTTTTCCGTATTCCGAGCAGCTCGCACATTTCGCCAAAAACCAGTGACTCAAAGTTTCGGCCTTGATCCGAATGTAGTTGACATGGTACGTCGTACCTACTGACCCAATGTGACACTAGCTGTTCGGCTACAGTAGTTGCTTCCTGGTTGGGAATGGGGTAGACCTCGGGCCACTTGCTGAAATAATCGGCCACAACCAGCGTGTATCGATTTCCCCATTCGGATTCAGGAAAGGGTCCAGCGATGTCAACAGCAATCCTTTCAAATAGTACCCCCACGTTTGACCTTTGACGGAAGCGCAAATCGTGCATCTGCGACACCAGTCCTCTACGTCTTCTCGAGCGTGGAGCTAGTAAAACCTTTCCCGCAATTTCCCTAAGGTCTTGTTAACACCAAGGTGGCCTCCCGAGGATCCTTCGTGCATCTCCTTAACCACATCGTAGATTCGGCTTTTGGGAAGTATAGTTTGCATCCTATAGGAGTTGGCATCCGCCGTTTCCCATTTCCGCTTGAATACGCCACCCTCCACCTGAAGGGAGTTCCATTGTGCCCAATAACTTTTCAGGGTGGCGCCGTGCATCGAAACGCCCTTCCACTCCGGTCGCCCAGTCGTCTCCTTCCATATGACCAATGGTCCGATGTCTTCATCGGCTAACTGGGAATTTCGAATCTCCTCCTCCGTCGGCAATGCTTGCAGTTAGCTGAACATGGACGACGAGATAGGGCGTCAGCATTTCCATGAACTCTGCCCATCTCGCAACTTGTCCCTCGGCGTTTTTGAAATTAAGTAGCCATCTCAGCGATGCATGGCCCGTTCGAAGAACAAATTTCTGGCCATATAGGTACTTGTGGAACTGCTTGGTAATCTCTATTATAGCCAATAGCTCCTTCCTAGTCACGCAGTAATTCCTCTCACTTTTTGAGAGAACTCTACTGTAATATGAGAGGACTCTTTTTTTGCCTTCGATCTCCTGGTAGACTACAGCTCCAATACCGCCGGTGCTCACATCGGTGTCAACTACAAACATTTTACCGGGTTTTGGATATGCCAGCACGGGTGATTTACACAGCTCCTCCTTCAAGATCTTAAAGGCTACCTGGCATTGTTCATTCCAGACATACGGACGATTTTTCTCGGTTAGCTGATGGAGACACAGCTATTTTGGCAAAGTCTTTGACGAATCTTCGATAGTATGTTGCCAGACCCAGAAAACTTCGTAGTTGGCGCTTGTTGTTTGGTGTTGGCTAGCTTCTCACGGCTTCAATTTTATCAGGGTCTGTTTTGATGCCTTGTGCTGATACGTGTCCCAGGTATTTTACTTCAGCTGGGAAAAGGTACACTTGTCAGGACTAAGTTTCAAATTCGCCAGTCGCAATCGGGAGAAAACCTCTTCTAAGTTCCGCACATACTCTTCGAACGTTCTCCCGATAACAATGATGTCATCTAGGTACACCAAGCAGGTTTTCCAGGTCAGGCCTCGTAGCACGTATTCCATCAGGCGTTCGAAGGTGGCTGGAGCATTGCAAAGCCCAAATGGGATCACCACAAATTGCCACAATCCGGTTCCAGCTGAAAACGCGGTCTGCTCTCGGTCCTTCGCAATTTCTACCTGCCAGTAGCCACTCTTGAGATCGAAGGTAGAAAACCATTTTGCGTCGGCTAAAGTGTCCATGATGTCGTCGATGCGTGGAAGCGGGTAACTATCTTTCTTAGTAACGTCGTTAAGCTGCCTATAGTCGACACAAAAACGAGTGCTACCATCCTTTTTCTTTACTAGAACTACTGGCGCGGCCCATGGACTGATAGAAGGTTCGATAACACGTTTTTCCATGTCCGAGATCAGTGCGCTCACTTCTCCTTATTTGGGTATAGGAAGTCGTCTCGGTGCTTCTCGAATCGGCTTGGCTCCCTGTGTATCTATGACGTGAGTTACCATACTCGTTCGGCCTTGGTCATTCGGGCTTGTTGAGAAGATGTCACTGTACTTGGTGACCAGATCAGAGGCTCGCTTGAATAGCTGCACTGGCAATTTGACCTGCTTCAATATTGCGGACGTGGATTCCCGAGCTTTGTCTACGTCTTGCCTCCTTTTCCAATGATGGCCGTGAGTGGCTTCCAAACAGGTGATGGTGGAAACAGGCTGGCAGCTGCCGATGACTTCTCCCGCTTTGATGCTCGTGGTTGAGTCTGCGGTTTTAAGAACTCTAACCGGCATGTATCCGTTCCTTATAGATCTTACAAGGCTTCATCCTATGATCAAACTGCGCAATGCGGACGTCTTCGTTGGCTCTATCAGATAAGATCGCTGGTCTCCAGAATCACCAACCTCTGCCCCACGAAGTTGGCTCTTACATGTTTTCCGACCCCTCCGTTTGAGGGCTTTCATTCTGGGCTCCTGACTCGGTCTGGATCTGCTCCTAGCTGCATACCCGGGACAATAGCTCGGTTTCCTTCGCTTGCTGCAGTCTCTTTGCAGGTCTCCCTTCTCTCCGCAATTCCGGCATCTAAGTGCTCCATTTGCCTGCGGCTCTCGCTCAATTTCCACGCGCCCACACCTGCACTCATCTTCCACTACCTCGCGAACCCGGGCAGTGGTACGAGCCACATTTTTCGCTGCCTCAAAGTTCCGACTATAAGCGAATGCATCCTTAACCGTTTGCTTTTGAGCTAAACGCACGGCTTGTTGCAATTCCTGGTCCCTTAATGCGCTGATGATTGCTGTTGCTGCGTCATCTGGATGTTTGGGTCGTAGGCTGGGTAGGCCAAAAGTGCCAGTCGCTCAATGTCTTGGGCTAGCTGCTGCCGTAGCTGTGACCGATAAATCTACTTCAGATGATCTCCATAACGCATGTCAAGCGCATTCATTATATTAACCGAGTTTGAGTGCAACTCCACGGGGGTAGTCTGTAAAAGCACGGCAGCTGGGTCTCTTAGAGAAAGAATTAATGCAGTTGCTCGTTCCTGTTCATTCCAGTGATTTGTGCTGGCGGTGGCTTCAAACTGAGTTTTGTAAATGCTCCAGACCGTTTGCCCGTTGAATATTGGTGCTTTCACATTTCTGGATGAGCTTTGCGCTGCGGCTGTAAACGGGGCTGGTGAGGTGGTTACAACTGCCTTCGCTGTTTCCAATTCCTTTTTCACTTTTTCCATCTCTTCGACCTGGCTGGTCTCATAGTTGATTCTCTCCTCAACCTGGCAGTCCTCGACCTAGTAAACCTTTTCCGCGACGCATTTAATTTGTTTGTGCAGGCTACCAAGCTCCACCTCCGGCACATTTTTCCACATCTAAGGGCTCACCCGAATCCAGATACGTGCCTTCCGACTCGATTGCGGATGGCCTTTGGACCTTGTGTAGCCAGATTTCGCTGTTCCAACTCCTCCTTAAGCTCCGATAGGGTCAATTCATTAATTTTTAGATGTAAGTTTCCTGGCTTTTATATTGTTTCGGCTATTTTTACACCAGTTTCCACGTTGAATTTCACTAAAACGTTTTTAAGTTTTCACTTTCACGGCTGGCTCATGTTTTTCGTGGGCAGCCTGCCACCGTACCGGGTCCTATACCCGGGCAAAAGTTATCGGAAAGGAAAGACTGATTTTCTAATAATTTAGCACTTCATCCTTTTTTTTTATATTTCTTCACAAATTAACTGGTTACAATACAAACAACGCTTGTGCAATTCAACGCAAAGATATATGTATGTAACCAAATATGAAAAAAACATAGGTATATGAAAAAAAATATAAACATCTAACAAAATAGAAAAAAATATATGTATGTGGAAAATATATATATATATATATATATATATATATATATATATATATATATATATATATATATATATGTATATAACAAAATAGGAAAAAATATGTATATGAAAAAATATATATATATAACAAAAATAGGAAAAACTATGTATATGAAAAAAAAAAAAAAAAATATATATATATATATATATATATATATATATATATATATATATATATATATATATATATATATATATATATGTATATAGCAAATGTAAAAAAATATGCATATGAAAAAAATATATATATATATATCAAAATGTAAGGGTACTCACCCAAACATCCTCGTCGGGCGCCCGGTGATGATGTGGGTGGTCCTGGAATTCAAATTTTTCTTTCGTTATAGCTACTTTTTGATTACACAAATAGCAAGCCCGTCGGCTGCGTCGTAAAGCAGGCATTTACAACACTGAATGACTAGTTTTGCCGGTTTCACGAGTTGATCCGTCTTAGTAACTTCCTGGCGCTCTTGCTGTACGTTAAATGTTATTCTATCGATTATTTAAACCAGTCGTTTGTAGAAATTAGTCGTCTCGATTATTTTGACAAGTTGTTTAAAGTAAGTATTAGAGTAGGAAATCCATTGCATATCCAGGCTTCCAAAATTTTAACAATAGTATTTACATAAGGGCCCCACACTGTTGTTGCGGACAATCAGTCGTCTGTTTTTGCGTCGCAGAAAATAGTTCCACTCACTTCCAACCGTCAATCTGCGCCAAAGGCAAATAAGACTTATCACCTGAAGGCGAACACTCTGCTATCGCTGATCTACCCGAACCATAAACCGATCACTTAATGGACACGGAATGAAAATCAGATTCGGTTAAACAATCCCGGCAATCAGTTTCGGTCTGTTAATAATATGGTGATAGCCCCCGCTAATACAGGAAGAGATAAAAGTAATAAAACGGCAGTAATAACAACTGATCAAACAAATAGCGGTATACGGTCGAACGTAATAATGCAATCAATAGTTGCTTCAGGGAATTTATCTTTGGGATGGATGAAGATAATGATGAATAAATTCTCTTTACAGTATGTCCAAAAATTTTGTTCGATCATACGCGCCTTCGTCTCGCTAAAAAAAACAAAAAAACCGTGCACCTTGAGTTGATCTGGCTTCGCAAGTCCAGATTTCGTTAGCCACTGGCAAAAATTCTCTCGCTGATCACCTTGAAGCTGTAATACTTCACCGTATTCGGGACGCTCTATTACTGTGCCATTGCACGCAAATTCCCTTTTACCTGCTCGCACAATTTTCTTCAGGTCATATTCCGAGGAAAGGCCCGGCACCGTAGTTAGTGTTTTCCGACCATTTCTCTGCTGAATTCTTATGTGCGCAAGTCCGTCCTGTACAGTATCATCAGCACAATTGATTGCATCAGCAAAGGGGTCAAAGTTTTGCAAATTCTGGATGGACATACGATAAACAAATTAAACACAGGCAAGAAATAAAACTGCCAATCGAATATCGGACACAACTTGTCAAATCCAGATTCTGAAATTAAACTCCTCGCGTGTTCGATGACTAGGCTCGAAGATCTCGTTTGCAACATATACTAGATTCAATACATCAGACGGATCCATATCCCATCTCGCTGGAATTTTAGTTTTTTGCCTTTAAAGGTTGAACATGATCGGGATCCTTTCGCAGAAGGCAATCACTTTGAAAGAGTTATGAATGTCACCAATACTTTTCACTCCACGAGAATTAACCTCCTCCTTCCTTCATTTGATTACCACACCTCATTTGATCAACCCTAAAGAATAATGGCAATTTGAATTTGCTAAATCTCTAGTAGCTACAACGATAAGGTGATAATATCAAAAATAGTATGTTGGTTTCGTTAGCACACCCGCATCCAACATGTCCACGAAAGGTTTATCACGCTCCGTTACGGGAAATACAACTGTTTTCACTTTATTGCAATTTGGTACCGTTAAGTGGTGTTACATTCCCCACTTCTTTACTCCCTCCTCAGTTTCCTCCATTACCTTCATACCAAAACCGTTTCGTTTTCCATGCACATCCGTGACCATAATCCGACTTTGGTTGCACTTCCACTTACAAAATGCACAACCAGATAACTTTAGGGCTATAAACGAAAGCAAACTTCTCACATTCAACAGCACAAGTTCTTAGGGGTTTCAATTCTTACTCTCTCCGTTTATTACTCCACCAACATAGCAACTGCAAGCTATTTCATTTGATTCTTGATTAATTCACTAATATAATCCTTCTAACTTTTTCCATTTAGAATTACAACACATGTCATGAATTACCACACCTGCGCCCTGTCAAAAATCTTAAATCGTCCCAGATCAATCTAAAAGGGCTGCGTTCGTTGTGATCAAATTGGAGGGAAATTGATGTCCCATACAATTTGCACAAAGCAGCTGGTTTTTCGTTTGTTTAGTTGATCTGGGACATATTATGCCTGAATTTCCTTTAACCCTTTGCCGGCGCCGAATAATCGAGCAGTTTTAGTTGTGCGGAAAGAAAAAAAAAAAAAAAAAAAAAAATAAATAAAAAAAAAAAAATAAAATAAGAGATAAATCTTTAAATTGACATAAATAGAAATAGAATTTGAATTCTATGTGGATTGATCCCATAATTTAAAGAGAAAAAAGGAAGAGAAAAAAAATAGTAAATTTAACTAACTGCTCGATTACTACATATGTTATATTCGCGGTCGATAATTTTAATATTCCGGGAAAGTGAAAACGCACTGTCTTTTAAATTAAGTTAAAAGAGTTTATTTACTAAAAATGTACAATCATGAATTTAAATATTTCACCAATTTTACTTTTCACTTGTCTATTCATTTTTAATTTAACTGTCTTAACTATCGCCTTTAATTCGCACTCCACACTTATCGCAGTTCTTACTATCGCGGTTGTACTATATCTCCCCATTCATTCAGCTTGGCTTTATATAGGGTCTCTAGTCATTCAATGCATTTCTCGTACATTGGCGAACTAACTGGAATATTCGAGCAATCCTGAATGGCCGCAGTGACGTCATTTTCAGATATTGATCATGCTTGGTGGGTTCTTGTGCGTTCGAGTACATTCGTTTGTTGATCATCATGTTCGTAATAGTTGCGAAAACAATTGCGACAGTAGCTCGCAGAGTTATTTGCACAGGTATCAGTATTGTCATTTGTTTTTTTTTTGTGTGGGAAGGCGTTAAAAACACGAAAATTTTTCTGCGTTTGCGAAATCAGTTCGGTAGTGGTAGTCGCAGGGTGATAAATCCGGACTGTATGGGGTGTCTTCCAGTACCTCCCAGCCCAATTCCGATATTATATCGAACGAGAGGCGCGCGTTATCCTGGAGAAGAATCGCACTTCGTGCTGGAATGCTCCTCCGTTTCAAGCGATAAGCGGGTTTCGCATGTGTAGAGGGGTAGGTCAGAGTAGTATGCAGCATTGATGGAAGGTTGGGTGCGCAGGAAATCGACGTACAGCACGCCCCGCCGGTCCCAGAACACAGTACATATAATATGGTTGGCTTCGCTTTAACTGGCGCCCTTTCCTCCTTCTTCCTCGACTCTTGAGGCAACACCTTGCTTTCGGGAGTGTAATAGTGTACCCATGTCTCGTCTGTCGTGACGATTCACGCTAAGCAACCGTCCCCCTCCACTTCGTATCGCATCAGCAAGCGGTGACAAACTTCCAACCGCGTGAATTTTTCCTCGAAGCTTAACAGTTTAGGGAACCATCGCGACGTTATTTTGCGATATGGAAGGTGTTCGTGGATGATAGACTCTACACTGCCAATACTGATGCCGAGTTCAGCCGAAATGTCACGAACATTCATCCTACGGTCCTCCAAAATGAGTTGTTCTACGTGGCAAACGTTGTCTGGTGTGATGCTGGTTCGCGATCGACGATCATGCGGTTCATTCTTGACGGTTTCGCGAACATTCTTGAATGCTTTGGCCCATGTAAATACTGCAACACTTCTCAGGCACTTACTATCGAACTGATTTCGCAAACGCAGAAAAATTACCGTGTTTTTAATGCCTTCCCACACTAAAAAACGGATGACAATACGTTGCGCAACGGCGGTCGGCACTTGACGTTCAGTCATAGGCGTAGCACGCGCGTGAAATATGCAGTCCCGACGAAAAGTATGCCACATTGTTCGTAAGGAACCCAGCTATCAAATACTCAAGCCACGACCTTCAAAACATACATGCACGTTATCTACAGTGTTTGTCTCCATCATATTTGAACCGCGCTCGTACAAACAATTTTGTTGCCATGGTATTGTCTCAAGGAACGATGTAATGAGCAAAAATCGAATATGGATGAACCTTTTAACGTTTAAGGTTCCGGATTCAGATAGATCTTCATTCATCGGTATACAGAATGAAAAATATGAATTAGCAATCATAATTAAGGAGCAAGCATATTGCGATCAGTGTCGTAATGAATTAAAGCAAGCCTATCGTTAATTAAAATTAATACATTGTTTAAAATTTTTGTTGTATAAACTTTGAAAGAACGAAATATAAAAGGAACAAGAAACGGTTGGTTCGTCTGTCCTATTTTTTGTACTTACTGCAGGATTGTCATGTATAAATGAGTCAATACTATATATTTTACACTCATCGGTTTCCTTATTGAAATTTTTCTATATCGACCAGACTAATTAACAAGTTGAGTAAGCAGGAGAGTGCTCCTACCAGAAGGTCTTTGTAAACATCCTAGGGTTAGAAGCAAGTTTTCTAATGGCGTGAATCGATAACTTGAATTATTCATCCAATACTTAGATATGAAATCGTTCAAATTTATACAAAAGATGCACAGTTTCTTTCATAAGGACAGTGCAGCCGCCATTTTAATCTAGCTTAAATGATTTTTCTGAATGCTCGGCCGATTGAACATGTTCAAGTTAAACACTATTACTTAAATTTTCATGAAAATTGAAAGAAAATAAAAGTGCCTGTCAATTTTAAATATACGAGGTGTGTTCAAAAAATATCGCGAATTTTGTTTTTTTTTTCAAAAATTATTTATTTATTCATGAATATCTATTTTGTCCCCTTCAAAGTAATCCCCATGAGATATTATACACTTGTGCCAACGGTTTTTCCAATCTTCAAAGCACTTCAAAAAATCATTTTTTTTAATCTTGTTCAGCTCCTCCTTCGATGCCGTCTTTACCTCGTCAAGCGTAGCGTAACGTCGTCCTTTCATGGGCCTCTTCAGTTCAGGAAACAAGAAAAAGTCACAGGGGGCCAGATCTGGGGAACACGGTGGCTGCGGCATCATTAGTGTATTCTTTTTGGCCAAAAAGTCGCGCACAAGCAACGATGTGTGAGCAGGGGCGTTATCGTGGTGCAAAAGCCAATTTTTGTTCTGCCACAAATCCGGGCGTTTCTGGCGGATTGCTTCGCGCAAATTGCGCATAACTTGCAGGTAATATTCCTTATTGACCGTTCTTCCCTGTGGCAAGAACTCATGATGCACCACGCCCCTGCAATCGAAGAAAACTGTCAGCAAAACTTTCACATTCGACCGAACTTGGCGCGCTTTTTTCGGTCTTGGTTCATGCGGCAGCTTCCATTGAGATGGTTGAGCTTTGGTTTCCACGTCATAACCATAAACCCACGATTCGTCACCAGTTATGACCCTCCGGAGCAAATTTGGTTCGTCGCGGACAGAGTTTAACATCTCATTAGCAATGTTCATGCGTTGCTGTTTTTGGTCGCAATTGAGCAATTTTGGTACGAATTTCGCGGCGACCCGTCTCATGCCAAATCGTTGATAAAAATCGAATGGCACGAGCCAATCGATATGTTTAGGTCCTCAGCAACTTCTCTAACGGTGATTCGACGATTGGCCAATACCATTTTCTCCACTTCATTGATTTTTTCGTCTGTTGTTGAAGTGCTCGGGCGTACGGCACGCTCTTCGTCGTTCACATCTTCTCGGCCTTCTAAAAACATTTTGTACCACCGATAAACGTTGCTTCTGTCCAAGGTAGCTTCTCCGTATGCCACAGTCAACATTCGGAATGCATCCGCGCACTTAATTTCGTTTTTCACACAAAATTTGATACACATTCTTTGATCCATTTTTTTGAATAAGTAAAAATCGAAGACGATTGAAAACACGTGCAAGTAAAGCAGCTATCACCAATCAAGTGAACATTCAAAATGGCCGAGCTTGTCGGCATAAGTGACAGACATGAGTACCAACATAACGCCACAAAAAAATCGAAATTCGAATATACGTAACCCGCGAAAATTCAAAATTCGCGATACGTTTTGAACACACCTCGTATATAGGGTTTTCCAATAAAAGGTGTTATTTTGAATAGATCTTCTGATTTAACACCTTGCGACTTCTTCCTTTGGAGCAACGTGATAGAGAAGGCCTATGCCAATAGCCCAGCGACGATTCAAGACCACAAACATGAAATTCGTGAGGCTATCGAGGACATAGGGCAGCCACTTTGCGATTTGGTTATAAAAAATTTCATGAAGAGGATATGGTCCTGTAAGCGTGTCGTAGTCGTTATTTGCCCAATGTTAGTCAAGGTCAAGGTCAAAAGCGCTTTATTTAATACCAATCCTTATAAATTTTTAAAAGAACATAAAGCAAATTCCAAACAATAAAACTATAAAAAACTTAATGGCCCGAATGGCTCTCTAAATTTATACGTTATCAGTTAAACACATTTAATGAAAAAAATACACGCAAATTTAAATTAATTAAGATTATTAGATATTTTTTGATTCAATTGGAAAAAGGTGAAAAAACCAACCAGCATTATACTTATACTACTAACACAACAATTAACTTATATCCTATACCTAATATGTTACACCCTAATTCTAAATAAGTTCAATCAAAAAAAAAAAAAAAACAAAAAAAACGTTACCTTATATTGAAACCTATACCTAATTTATAATACAAATAAACAACAATACGATGAGATGAATCTAAAAAACTAAGTAACGAGAAAAAGCACAAAAACAGAAAATAAACACGAATAATTTAGACATTGTCATTCAGCCACCAATACCTAGATTGTTCCATCTCAGCTCGACTAGCCTCAACAAATCTAGCAAATGAGTATCTCCATTGGAATTGTTGGTCTCGTGAACTCAGATTCGGAGGATATTTTATCTTCTTATCGGTGGCCCGTCGGTATATGTGATATATGATTGGGACGCCGTCAGAATCAAAAACATATCGATTCATGTCCAAATACACGAATGCTTCTGGAGGAACGAAGCCAGTAGTGAGGCAAGTCACAATATACCCGTCTGTAGGGTGGAACGGCTGTGAAATCCATGGGTTTTCACTCACAGTTACAGATCTTGCGATATGATTCCGAAGAAGTTTCAATATGAAGATATCGACTCTTGTCACTTGAGCGGTTTGATAAATTTTTCTATTCGATATATAGTGCTTCCAATCCGTCTCAGGCTTTCTGTACAAACCAGTACATGCTCGAAGACATTTCCTTTCGAAAACTTTTAATCTTTCCATTGTACTACCACTCTGGTTGTACCAGACCTGGCATCCGTATGTCAAAACTGGCCTAACCAGGGTCTTGTAACAAATAACTTTGACTTTTTGATCAATGTATCTGGAATGAAAGAGTCGCCGAAGGGCCATGACTACTTTTAGTGCTTTACTGAGCATGATTTTGACATGTTCAGTATAGTACAGATACTGATCGAGATGAACACCGAGGTATCGAACACAGGATTTATGTGGAACCCGTTCTGAACTACCCTCACCAGCCATAATGTGGAAATCCTTCCAATTACGTTTCAGGTCTTGACTGGCCCCCTGCAGCGTTGTCCGAAACAAAATTGTTTCGCCCTTCTGCGCATTGATTTTCATTCGCCAATTGTCGGTGTAGAGCTGCACATCATTAAACATTTTTTGAAGATTGCTCTGAACTATTGTAGCTTTTCGGTCTGCCGTATAGATGATCAGATCATCAGCAAACGCTACCAATGAACGCATTGGCGAGACATTAAAATCAAAGCTGTTCAATAGCTTGCGAATGAATATTGAGAAAAGCAGGGGCGCAGTAACTGTTCCCTGCTGTAGACCATTCAAGACCTTGAATTCGCGCATTGTTGTCAGATTTCCATCAGTTACAACAAATGATTTCCCGTATAACATATTACACATCATGGCGACAAGGTGTCTGGGGAACCTGTCCTGAAGAAGTTTGAAAACTAGTCCATCTAACCACACCGTATCGAAGGCTTTCTCCATATCAATAAGACATGCTCCAACACATTCTTTGTTGTTTAGTTTCCAACAGATGTCTGAGGTTACTTTCGTTATTGCATGTATGGTCGAATGCCTGGCACGAAAACCAAATTGGCAATTCGGCATCAACTCATATTTCTCAATGTGGGCGTTTAATGCTCTGTTGAGTATCACTTCAAACACCTTGCTGATGTTAGGCAGCAAGCTGATTGGGCGATAGCTTTTGGGGCATGAAGATTCTTTTCCTTTCTTCAAGATCGGAAATACCTTAGCCTTTTTCCACTCATTTGGGAAATATGAATTGTTCAACATGTTGTTGAACAATATGCAATAATTCCCAATAGCAACCTCAGGCAAATGTCGGAGAACTATGTTTGGAATACCGTCAGTACCACATGATTTTTTGTTGTTTATTCTGCGAAATATGAAACACAAGTCTTCATAGCTGACAAAATAATCAATAAGATTCAAGCTCGGTATGAGGTCAGATGTTAATGTTTCATCGAAATGAAGAATTGATTGGCCGTTCAGGCTTGATTTGAAGTGGGAAACTTTTGCTTCAACGACCTCCGAAAATATTTCATTCCTTCTCTCTGGGTTTGGCAGATGAACCAATTCAAAATGTGTTCCAATCAGGGCAAGTTTCTGCAATCCTTCACATATAATCCTGTTTCCATTTCTATCCGGAGTCGTACTATCAATTTCGATAC
Source organism: Odontomyia ornata (assembly GCA_963969285.1). NCBI lineage: Eukaryota > Metazoa > Arthropoda > Insecta > Diptera > Stratiomyidae > Odontomyia > Odontomyia ornata. The sequence continues at coordinate 230,607,813 of OZ017738.1, read as the reverse complement.
CAGCTCTATCGAGAAGATTTATCTCATCACTAGCGACTTCAAGATTCGATACCTTCACTCGAGACTTCCTGCGGAATAAGCTATTCACTTTCGCGAAAACGCCATCTGGGTCCTGTGGGCTAATACCCCTCAGTTTTTCCGCCCATTGATTGCTGACCCCACTCCTGAAGTATGAACGGATTAAGTTCCGGACATTCTTCAGGTGTAATTTCAACAAAGCCAACGAGGGATGGTTGTAGTCCAAAAATCGTCGATAAATCTTGTTGACGCGGGTGAGAAGAAGGCTTTTTAATCTTTTCAACCTTGCGATGGTTGGTGTTTCATATCCTTCCATATTGTTTCGATGTTTAATCTTGGGAACTACTTTCTCAATCGTTTCCAACGTCAGCTTCTCTAACTTCGACAAATAGAGATCTATTTCATCGTCAGTTAGATTTCTGTTATTAGGAACCATTGAGCAAGCGTTGCCATCATCAGAAGAGGGACATTGCTTCTAGTACTCCCGATTAAACTTCTTTTGAAACTTTCCCCAGTCTGTTTTTTTGAAATTCAACCGATGGTTTTCATGTTGAACTGGAATGAGGAAGAAATCATCCCTTTGATGATTGATTTCCATTACGATTGCGTTATGGTCGCTATCGTAAGGAAGCACCTGCAGTTTCCGTTGAGGACTATTAAAGCTGAATTCAAGTCTTGCGTCAGCAATGCAGAGGTCCAAATATGAATTTGTCCTAGGGTATGTTGGGAACTCCGACCCATATAGGTTGCACCTGTATTCAATTTGGTTCTCTGTTATCCATGATTTCAGGAATACACCTCTCGGATTATTGGTGGCGTTTAGCCATGATGTATGCTTGGCATTCAGGTCACCGGCAAAAATATAATAAGTATGCAGCCTGTTCAATTCGAGTATTTCAAACAAGGAATTGAGTTCCTCCTTGAACTTGAGAACATTTTGACCAGTTGCATAGGCAGGGATAACGAAGAGGTTATCCCCACCTGGCAGTGAAATTTTGATGACGGACACTTCAAGAGATTCAAAGCTTTTGAATTCGACTTTTTCAATATTTTGGAAACAAAAGGGTCTTCTAACCAATATCCCGGTGCCAGCTCCCCCATCACCTATTACCCTATCGTTTCTTACGAATGCAAAATCTTTGAATTCCATGGAATGCCATGAATTGAGGTGGGTTTCAGTGAGAAGTATGATGTCAGGCTTTTGCTTAACAACAAATTCAAGAAGATAATCACGTCGATGTATAGCAACGATAGAGTTGACGTTGATCGATATGAGGCGAAGCCTATCCATGGGAATATGACTGGATGACAAGTTATTATTAGGCATTTGAAAGACCTAAACGCTGAAAAGCGAAGTTAATTTTTGAATCTTGTTTGTCGATTCTCTCCGATAAAGAATTAAGTTGCTGGTAAATTTTGAGAAGCATCTCATTATTGCCACTTACATTATTTACATTATTTCCAGCATTTTCTGCTGGTCCTCTAGCGGCGAGTGCAAATGATACTCCGGGCTTGACGAAGTTGGAAGGTATGATATTACGCTGTACTTGTGTTTGCTTTGGAGCAAATTTAACTTTTGCATCTTGATATCGGGAGCATCCTCGATATGATGCTGGGTACCAAAAACACCGCAGTTAACGCAGTATAATTTTTCTTTAGGCTCCGTCTGAGCCAATTTGCACTCACCGGGAGCATGAACGTCTTTGCATTTAACGCAACGATAGTGCATGGCACAATTGGCAGCCGAATGTCCAAATCTTTGACACCGGTAACACTGGTTGACTTCTCTTTTTTGGAGGCGTTCCCACCTCACCACTCTGAAATTCAAGTACCTTATTTGTTGAAGGGCACTTGGACTGCTCTTATTTGCAATTTGTACCAGGTAAAGTGGTAAATTCTTCCTTTCTATGGTCGACCTTCTTGTCGCAAAGGCTTTGACTGAAACAAAATCAATATCTGGTGCAACCTCCTTGAGCACCTGAAGAAGATCGACCGTATCCTCTCCGCTGTCCAAACCCTTCAACAAGAAGGTCTGATTTTTTTCACTTTTTGGGGTATAGGTGAAGTGTGGAACCTCCCCAGAAATCAGCGCATCTTTGATTTCGTCCTTATAGTTAATTTTCGGCATTAACTCTTTTGATTTCGAAATTGGCCAATTTATTTTCGGCTGCCAATAGCAGCAGGGTACATTTTGCCTTCCCCTGGACCACCTAATTCATTTCAATTTATTTCAGATTCTAAGAGTTCTAATCAAGACCTTTCATTTGATACCCCACTCGACTACCTTTGATTAAAAAAATGTTTAAGGGCCAATTCGTTATTAGGGGGGACCCCCCTTAAACATTTTTTTAAATCTTTGTTAAGGCCCTAACTTTTGAGAGACCATCACTTCTGACCTTTTTACAAAGTTTGCGCATTCTAGTTTCTATAGTTTCTGAGGAAATTAGCTGTGACGCACGGACGGACAGACAGGTCGCGAAACTAGTAGTAGTTTTGAGAAACAAATTGAATATTTTTTTGTTTCATGATTTATGATGAAATTATTAAAAGCACAACTTTATTTGTGAAATCAATTAAATCCTTAATTAGCACGACTCTTGGTACTTCACGCTTAATCTTTTTGCGATAGAATAACCAAAAAGTAATTATGAAAGTTTACTTTCTCAAAATTAGTTAGTGAATCTTTTGAGTGTTTTTTTTTCATCCACACGGAAAAGAGAAAGAGAGCGTCTTATGATTGTTACAAAATTTGATCAATCTTTTTAGTCAATTATTTTGCATATTTGATATCCGCGGGCCAATTCTCTTTTTTTTCTTGAAAAGAAGTCGGGCTTTGCTTGTATGGATCTTTTACTGTTATAGGATTGCTAGAGACAATTATGTCCTATTCCGCTGAAAGCGAGAATAGCTCCCTATTTTTCAAAAACACGTAAGTTCAACCTACGGAAAGTGTTTTATAGTCACTATTTCTATTTGCTCACGTTACCATAATCAAAAACAAAAAAAGAATGCATTCGTTTTTTGCAGAAAGGAGCAAGAAACCTTAAATAATATAAGCCAATTCAGTCCAAAATTTAAGTTCACATGATATTTATCCTTGATCTATTAAAAACTATTTAAGGAACTGCGCCTTTTGCAACTAACATGCTACATTTATAAATAAAATTATTGAATATTTTATAATCAATAAATCTCAATTCTCTTATGTGTTTTGATGAAGACATGATAGAATTCGTTTAATAGGGCACTTAGCGCCTCTGCATAACGTCAATACCTCAAGAGAAAATTAATGTCTATAGTTGAATATCTGTGCGCCCATAATGGGTACTGGGTGGCAAAAACTGCAGCTCGAAACTGTCTTGCTTAGCAAGACCGTGCCTTTGATATTAAGTTTTGGCAAGGTTTTTTTCTCTTACCGGTAAATGCATTCCAACGCAGACTCTGTGTTCTCAGTAAATTTATATACAGCCAAATCTCTTAATTTGCCAAATTCGGTAACAGCAGCATAATTTTCCACTTTCGAAATTGTGTTTAAAGCATCTTCGAAAACATTTTTTAGCGGTTTTACAACGTCTACACCAGACGGCTTTTTTATGGGGACGACCAAGAACTTAACCATTTTCAAGACACAACGCAGCTTCCGATCAAAGGAAATAACTTCTGTTGATATCAAATTTACACCCTGCACCCTTTGAGGAACGGAACAAAAGGAAAGGCTATGCTCATATAAACTCTGTAGGAAATGATAAGACCCGAAACCGATGTACGATAGGAAGCCATATGGTAGCAATTTGCATATGTATTAGTCGGCCTACTATGAACAAGCTTCCGTGAGCTGTCAGCCAACTGCAGCATTAGCAAATACTTATATCGCGTAATATATACTATTTTCCAAATGAAAACGTACAAAATGCATTCTGTGCATGCTATAAATTCACCTTGCAGTGTCCACTGTACTCCTAAACTTTTCAAGACGAGCAAATGAAGCACATGTTTTGCACCTTGCACTGATAGCTAAGGGTTGAGAAGCTAATAAACTCATATAAATTCACTTTGGAAGGCAATAAAATTTAAATGGGTATAAGAACTGAAATAATTTTCACTTCACTAGGAGCGCTATTGTCTTCTCCACAGGCCATCTGGATTTCACTGAAGAAAGCTGCCTCAAAACCGTACAAAACCTCGAATTTTCGTTGGCACTTCCATAATTCTTCGTATACCACCATGTAAGTTAGCCAGCAAAATCGTCCTACTAATAAGAAATGGAGGGGACAGTCCCATACAAAGTATATGGGGAGATTTGACAGCCCCTTTTCGTGTCGGGCTGTCAAACTGGTACGAGTAGGCCTTTGAGGAACGGAACAAATGGAGTGGCTATGCTCATATAAGCTCCATAGAAAATGATGCGACCACCTTCTGAGCATGATTGTCATTTCATTTCCAATAATTTCCACAATTTCTCCTCTCGAGAGCCAGATTGTCAATTTGACGACTAAACATGGACGCGAAATTTACCTGGCGCGTGAGATACAATTCGGAATTTAGTCGTTTTTTCGGTTCGAGAACGTGTCCGGAGGTACATATTGGCTGTAGTGAAAGTAATATTACACCCGGTTTAGGGATAGCAACATTTTAAGGAGTGACATTGTAAATCGGAGCGAGGAACTCAATTAAAAGTGTAATGTGCGTCATTGCTAGAAAACGATGGGTTATCGATACGAAAGTGTTTTCTATCTTAAGTGGCCATAATGCTTTATTTGTATTTAATGCTATTTTCTTGTTCTGTGAAGTGTTATTTGCAATAAAACCATATTTACGAGTGCATAAGCGTTTGTTTACTTTCTTGTGACAATCCAATGGGTTCCCCTTAACTAGCTTTAGAATCACGGTCGCAGGGGTAGGTGCAAAAAGACACGTAGTTAGGCAAGCGGTCGCAGGGGTAGTTGCGACAACGTGTACACATGGATGTCCACTCCGGTTTTATCTTGTTCCTCAAAGGAGTAGGCTCTCTTGAACTCTCTTTCGTGTCGTAATGTCAAAGTTGATCTTGGCTCGTGCTCTAACACAACAATTTTAATATCACACTTCCTTCATTTTTGTATATCGTATTAATAGAATATTCACATAAATAGATATAATATAGATTGAAGCCGCAAATATTTTAAAATTAAGACGGCAGATAAGAGTTACTAATATTGAATTTCAGATCGCTGCGCAACGAAAGCCTTAACTCCGTCAATGTCGTGTCTCAATCCAAATTGAAATAGGAGCAGGGAAGTATTTTTAATTTTATTTAATTTTATAAAAAACTCAGTTTTAAGTTGTCTTTTCATCTGTCGACAAAATAAGACATTCCTACACAAGATTGGTTTCTTTTTTTCCAAATTCAAAACTACTGTATCTAATCGATCTTTATAAACTTTACAAAAACAAATCAAACTTAAAAATAGAAAAAAAACTCAAAAATTTTATGGCCGATAATCCTCTCTAAATTTTAACAATAATAAGTCAAAAAATTCGAAACAGACGACACGAAATTTTATAAATAGAAATGATTATGTATGATGCATCAATTGGAAATAGGAGAAAAAATCAACCCAGACTTTTCAAAAATTAAATATAATACTGTGAGCATAACAAAATTTTGATTAATTAAAAATGTATGAACCTAATCTTAATGTAACTTCGTCAAAAAAATGTTACCTTATTCTATGGCAACATATGTAACCTAGACTTTCAAACTTAACTCTTGTTCTAATATAATTTCTTAGTAGTTATATAATCCCTCTGATTGAATTTATATTTCTAATAAGAATCATCATCATCAAATGAAACTGCATTTCGAAAGTAAAATTCAGTTAACGGGGTCAAATAAGCTACCTACTATTAAAACGAAAACGGAATGGATTAACAAAGTTGATTTAAATTATTATCAAATGAATTCAATATTTAAGCATAAAATTTTCTTCACATTCATAAAATTTCCAATTTTGACGCCAAATCCGCCTACAACGTTTAACCAAAACTGACGTTAGATAGGAAGCCATATGGTAGCAATTTGCATATGAATAAGTCGGCCTACTATGCACAAGCTCCCGTTAGCTGTCACCCAACTGCGGCATTAGCAAATGCTTATATTTCGTCATATATACTATTTTCCGAATAAAAAACGTGCGGAACGCATTCCGTGCATGCTATAAATTCACTCTGTATAGCCTATTGTACTCCTAAACTTTCCAAGACGAGCAAATGAAGCACACGTTTTGCACCTCGGACTGATAGCTCAGCGTTGAGATGTAAACAATCTCCTATAAATGTACTTTGGAAGGCGATAAAAACTAAACGGGTATAAGAACTGTAATAATTTTCACTTCACTAGGAGCGCTATTGTGTTCTCCGCGGACCATTTGGATTTTACTGTAGAAATCCGTCTCTAAATCGTACAAAACCTCGAATTTTCGTTGGCACCTCCACAATTCTTCATATACCACCATGTAAGTTAGCCAGCAAAGTCGGCCTACTAATGGTCATGTGTGCGATAGTAAGCGCTGCTGCCATATGGCTTCCTATCTAACGTCAGTTTTGCGTTTAACCATTTACACAACGCCCTTGTTCTTGGTGTAAAATATTGTTTACATTTGCTGGCTGGTGTTTTCAGGAAGTTATCTTGCGTGTACCCCTCCATTTCTAATTGCTCTGAGTGGTCATGTATATAGTAGTAAGCGATACTGCCATATGGCTTCCTATTTAACGTCAGTTTAGATATGACCACGTTCCTGAGACTGGTTGTCATTTCATTTCCAATAATGTCCGATTTCTCGTCTCGCGATTCCGATTGTCAATTTGGTGAATAAGCATGGATGCGAAATTTTACTACCGCGTGAGATGCGATTCGATATCTAGTAGTTTTTTCGGTTCGAGAAAGTGTTCGAAGAAACATTTTGGATTTAGTGATAGTACTATCACACCTGGTTTATAGATATCAACATTTTAAGTGGTGGCATTATAAATCGGAGCGAGGATCTCAATAAAAAGTGTGCTGTATGTTATTGTTAGAAAACGATGGGTAATCGATATGAAAGTAGTTTCTATCCTAAGTAGCTATAATGTTATATGCGTATTCAATGCTACTCTCTGGTTTTGCGAGTGTTATTTGAAATAATATCATATTTACGAGTGCATAAGCGTTTGTTTACTTTCTTGTGACAATCTATGTGATTCCCCTTAACCAGTTACAGAATCGAGGTCGCAGGTGTAGATGCAAAAAGACACGTTGTTTGGAAGGCGGCCGCAGGGGTTGTTGCAAGAACTTGGACATATGGATCATAGTATACTAAAATAGTATCCACAGTCCATTAACCTTCCGGAAAAATCCGAACAGCGAGCCATAAATCTTCGGTAGCAGGTAGGTATGCTGAAGCGAGGATTGGTGCGAATATAAACATATGCTTCGATGAGAGTTCAGGATTACCATATCTCAAAAAATCAATAAATTTGCAGAAAACCAAATTTTTTCCATGCAATCCTTAGTTTTTTATTAGGATCTGGCAGCAATCCCACGTTCTGAAATGCATAAAAGAACACGTGCGTCGAAAATTTTATTTGCTTTTTGCCAGAGCTTATATACTAACTGACTACGGGGGAATCAAGTGGATGACCTTGATCACAAATTTTTTTGATGTGACACATATAAAATAATTAGAGACGAGTTTGGTTTCTTCACAGTAAGGGATATCCTGATAAAAAAATGACCGAAATTTGATCGTTGAGTTCAGAACCGATATTGAATTTGCTGAGATTAAGATTTAAAAACCACATGGTATTGGGTGTCCGCGGACTAAGGAACAAAAGATGGAGAGCTCATGGAGATTTTTTGGTGTTTATATTTGCTTTTATGGGGACAACCCCTCATTGTCTACATTAAAGACTAACTTTTTGAACACACGCCCTGCAGCTGTAGGGAGTTCCTGTCATTCTATCAGAAACAAGTCACATCAATATGTAGGAGATACGGAAGTGTGCTCAGTTTTATAGGCTCTATAAGCGTAGGTTCACAATATACTTTTTAACTCGGTTCACCTACATAACGTTTAGTTATGATAGTTTACGATGCTATGGCTCATATTTTAGCATGTATTTCAGCCTAGTTTTTTTGGCTGAGGTAATCATTTTTGTTTGATCTAAACACCCTTACGGTCCTCTCTTTTTCTGGCCCTCCAACGCTAAAACTTACATCATCCGAGCCCCCCTCGTTTACTAACAAGTTTCTATGCGCCCATGTTTGGGCTCAGTACGTGAACTAGTCCCACACTATTTAGAACAAAATATCGAACATATTAATTAGAATATGGAAGTTTATTTAACTTATACCCTAGCATAAATTGTCCTTTTGCCTTGAAAAATTTTGCCTTATTGATTAGACTTCCCTCAATCAACACTTATTGCACAAGGACCGAATGGGACTTTCAAAAAATATCAACCGAATTTCGCTACCACTGCCCTGATTATTATTTCTTGGCATGTTCTTTTCTATATTGATATAATTAAAGTTAAATGTTTTCAAATATGCAACATCACATTTATTTGACTAATCCCTACAAGTAAACTGTGCACAAATCGAACTACAAATTGATAACATACAAACATCTTTTTAATGCTTTATATAATTTTAATTAAAATTCATTCTGTTAATTTTGTTTTATTTCATAATCTAACTAACGATACTGAAAGAAAATAGTTTAATTAACAATTAAAAACCAAATCGCAACTCAGTTTCGTAAGCGTCATTGAATTTTCAACAATTCACTGAAAAAATTTTCTGCAGAGTGATTTCACATTAAGCAATCAAAAAAGTTTAAATGTTAAATAGCTCTTGAGTGAAAAATTAATTTTATATTGAATTCATGTTACAGAGAAAATATTGACAAAAGTTTGAGAGCTTCACGTTAAAAACATATTTTTACATACGTGCCAAGAATACATTAATAATCAAAACTAATGTCACAATGCTATTTGCGTTTGCAGAAATACTGTTTTATATATATTTTTTTGTGAAAATAAAACTATGGAATACTAGTGCATTGTTTCGTTATAAAACGTTTATCCTTTTTAAATAGTTTAGGAGTGCTTGCCTTAAGAACACAAGTTTTAAGAATAGTGCTCGGGAAATGCTTCATTTGGTCGGTCATGATTGGGCATACTACAACTTTATCCGTAACAGAATGGTAACATCAAGCTTGGCCATTAGACTCTATTCAGATATACAGTATGAGAACCTCAGTAATAGTGTAACAGGTGCTACATGCTATAATTTAAATTAGTGTGGTTATTAAAGCTGTAAAAGTAACACCAGAATCAACGGAACATCATGTTGATAATCCAAAATTTCATTCCGCTGCAATTTTTTGGACCATCTCCCAAAATTCAAGAACTTTGCTGGGGGCCTGGGTCGAATATTTTCGTCCAAAAATCAAACACTTCAGGATCAGTATAAAACTTTGAATCATGAGCTGGTATAAAAACGAGTGTGCCTTTCCTAAATGTGTAATTCATTTTACGAACGGGTAGTCGTTTGTAGTTTCTTGCGTGAGGTTCGAAAGTGAAGTACATAATCGCATTATTTCTGTAAAGAGGTGGCTATGGGATAGTCAGAAAAAGAACTAGATATTTACCACAAAGCAGTTGCTCAATGTATGTATTTCATTTTCATCACAGCTTCGAAAGTAAACACAATCCACAATGAACATATGGCTTTTGCCCTCTCCTTGCGTACATGCTGCATTCATTTTTCCGCGATGCCCTCCTTTGATTTTGGCTTTCGTGAACGCAAGAGCAAGTAGTGTGCGAATAACAGATAAAGCAGATGTAGGCTCATGTTTTTTGTTTATAAAGTAACTTAGATTCGATCAGAGCTTGCTGTCTTAAAACTGACGTAGATGTTCCATCATCTGATCATAGGTTTACTGCCGCCATCTGTTGAACTTTCGGCACAATTCTTCGTTGAGTTTCTTCAACGGAAATTGCACAACTAACAAAAAAGTATAGTTTTTCTTCGCGATACACTTCAAAATAGCAAGTGACCATTCCTCAATCTGCAAAAACCCATATTTACACATAAATTGCCAATTACCTTTCATTTTGCAGTTAAATCAATATGCAACTTTATAAATTCAAATTATTTAAGCGCCATTTTGCAAACGTTACCCGATATATGATTTCGATCAATGCGAAAAAATTTCCATATGACAACATTAACATCTGCTCTCATTTTGCGTACGTACACAACACACACATCTATATGTGGAGAAGTTTCTCACGCACACATATGAATGCCGGGGAATTTCTCACGCACGCACACGCAAGTCGAGGGAACCGATTTATTGCTATCGACTTTTCCCGCAGCGTAGCAATCGTTTAAAATTTTTTGTCTCTTTTGCACCCTTGCGTGCCATGAGGAAAATTTGCAAGGTTATTCATCTCTTTTTATTGATCAGCTGACGAAGTGCACCAGCTCGTTAGTTTACAAGCTCTGCTTTTTGCTTTGTTTATTGCATTGAGTAATTAAATAATACTGGAGTGGACAACCACGTGACAATATGGTTGCAACAACCCCTGCGACCACTTTTCCTACTGCTACGCTCTTGTTTACAACCTTAGAGAGAGCCAAATTGCACAAGCAAACATGGCTGCTGCTCAATGTAAACAAATTTTCATACAATACCAAAATTTTGCTTTCTATTTGAAAAACCTTCAGCATTGTATGAAAAACATGCAAAACATTAATATAATAACTACTCACTTGTGAAAGGAAACACGTACAGTTCCTTTTCCACTATGATTTTTTCACGAAGGCACTACACATTTCATTTTGAAATTCTAAGTTTATTACACAGTGTCACACGTTAAAGTAACTTGAATCACAAACTCCAATCGAATGTTTAAACACATGGAGCGAATTTAGATCGCGAACACTTTCCACAGTTTTAATATCGGATAAAATTCGCGACGAAACTTGCAAATTGGCCAATTTGGCGTCCAATTTGCATCAGTCAACTTGACAGTCTGTTCACACCTAGTCAGCTTTTGGAACAAGAAAGTGACCAGGAAGAGGCAGACGCGGAGGAAATGATAGACTGTTCACTTGGAAGAGAGCAGAAACCGGTCGCATGCTCTCTCATGCATTTTATATGAGCTTAGCCCATCCAGTTCTTATTAATCTTAGGGTTATTGAACGCGCCAGGCCTGGGCTCAGCTGACGTGCCCCTGGGAAAATTCTGGAAGTGTGTAATACAGAGTAAATGAAAAGTGTGGGTACTAGCTGAATGTACTATGATATGGATGTCCAAACCGGTTTATTCATAGATTATAACTTAGGGAAGGAAAAAAATGGAGTGAATGATGGCATAAAAACAGAGCCTGACTGCAGTGTAACAAGCAATGTTCATGAAAGCCCTACTACCGCATACATGACGACATTTAGGCTGATTTTGCTTGCTAGTTTATATGAAGGTATATGGAGAAATATGGAAGTACCGGCGAAAATTCGTGGTTTTGTTCGGTTTCGAGACGAATTTCAATTGTGAAATCCAATTAGTCGCTAAGAACATCGTAGCGCTCCTTCTGAAGTGAATTTTTTTTCATTTCATAGATCCGTTCACGTTTTATTGTTGCTCAAAGTTAAAAGAATTGGAATTTGTTTACTTCCTCAAGCTAGCTGTCAGTGGAAGTAGTCGAACGTGTGTTTCATTTGGTTGTTCTAAATGGTGTAGGTGTACAGGGGACAGTGCAAGGTGAATTTTTAGCATGCAAAGAATGTAATTTGTACCCTTTTGGTGTGAAACATCGCATACATTACACCAAAACTGACAATAGATACAAGCCATATGGTAGCAATTTGCATATGTATTAGTCGGCCCACTATGGACAAGCTTCCGGTAGCTGTCACCCAACTTCGGCATTGGCAAATGCTTATATTTCGTCTTCTTTATTCTATTTTCCGAACAAAAAAAGTGCCGAACGCATTCCGTGCATGCTATAAATTCACCTTGTATAGCCCATTGTGCTCCTAAACTTTCCAAGACGGGCAAATGAAGCACACGTTTTGCACCTTCGATTGATAGCTCAGCGTTGAGATGTAAACAAACTCCTATCAATTCACTTTGGAAGTCGATAAAAACTAAACGCGTATATGAACTGAAATATTTTTCACTTCACTAGGAGCGCTGTTGTGTTCTCCACGGATCATCTGGATTTCATTGTAGTAATCCGTCTCTAAACCGTACAAAACCTCGAATTTTCGTTGGCACCTCCACAATTCTTCATATAACGCCATGTAAGTTAGCCAGCAAAGTCGGCCTACTAATGGTCATATGTGCGGTAGTAAGCGCTGCTGCCATATGGCTTGTATCTATCGTCAGTTTTGCATTACACGGTACTAGGATTTGTATTCTGCCGAAGTAATCTAACAGCTCACGTCAGCTGGCCAAAAGTAGCCTGACTTCACAGATGCAAATTTCTACTGGAAGGCTTGTTAACTGTCGGTTTTGCTCAAAAACTTTCCTAGTGTTATTTATGGCTTTGTACGGCTTCTTTGTTTGTAGTGGTAGTGGCTGAAAGCATGGGTAGTTTCCGCATAAGAGGGGCAAACTTAATGATATGGCGGGAAAATTCAAATTGATAGCACCATGATGAAAATATTTAACAAAAAATAAATTTACGTATTTTATTAGTTTCTCATATAAACTAAGATAAATTTTATAAGTGACTCAAGTTTGTAGCAAAATGCAATCAAAGAAGTTGTATTTTTGGAGATTATTTAAGAAAAACGAATAAGATTATGAAGAGCAACTGTTTAGTTTTCTGGGATATATTTTTTAAACGCCTCCAATTGCCTTCATGTTAATTAATGAACATTAATCTCATAATAATTTATAAATGCTATGTAAGTTATTCTGAGCTATTTCCAGCCCGTTTGAATTTAGGGCGATATTATATCGATATAAAAATGTTCAAGGCAATATTCTGTCTGTTAAATATTTTCCTGTTACATACCGTGAAAGTGAATTGTTTCTGACTTTTTTTAGGCATAAAGTAACACCTGGTGTTGAGGCACTTTTTGATGAACAAACTTAAATGAGAGCAATAGTGACCACTTCTAATGATATGTTGTTTATATTCACTAAATAACAGTACTAAAAAAACGCTTGGATCCTCACTGAAGCAAACCTTGATTGATATGTTATTCGCCTTTTTGAAGAAATGTAGCATTAAATTACCATCCTAATTGATAAGAAGAAATAACACACAACGTTCACATGGCATACTTTAGTAAGAAGCATTATCCTAAAAGAAAAAACTTAAATACTGTGACAAAGTTTTCTTGCATTTGCTTAAGTTGGAAAGTGAATCCTAATACTTCGATAAAATCAATTCTTCATCGTTTTGATTAAATTACTTATATTGTCCAAGGCAGCATTAAAAGAATTAAATGCAAAATGGTACTTTTTACTTCCTTATTTTTGTTCATTATGTTCAAATTTAAGGTGATATATTTAAATATTCGCAGAGAACTTTAATCAACAATGTCCTAAGCGATCGAGCATCTACGAAAACAGGAGCTTCCCAAGGCTCAATTTTCGGCGCAACGTTGTTCCTGCTTTACACAAATAATCTGAACACATGTGGGCTGGCGGGATATCACACATTATACGCTGATGACACAGTTATACTTTATTCAGGACGAGACAAAACTGCCATTGAGAACGCTATCAACGAGGATCAAGGAAAATTCCATCAAGGGTTAATTGAAAACAAACTAGTATTGAACACTACAGAGACAAATTATATTGTTTTTAAGCAAAAGAACAAAGGAGACATAGATGTCGAGTGCTAGAAATGAAATGTCGTGGTCTTATCATAGATCATCGTATGACCTGGTTGCCACACATGAATAGATTAAGGAGGCACTTAGCCCCAATAATAGGATTGTTAAGAAGATATGAGTCTTTTCCAATGCACATCAAGAAACTTGTTCTAAATGCGTTTGTCCTGATAAAATTACATTATGGAGTACTTACGTGGAGTCAATCAGCAAAGCAACATTAAAACAGTATATCCAGGCTGCTGACTCAAGTGTATAAAAACATTTTGAAGCTGCCAATGCTTACTCAAACTAGTTTGATTTACCAATTGGCAAAATCATTAACCTTTAGTCAAATCACTATAATGGAGAAAGCTAAGTTTATCTACAAAAAATTAAAAACTAATGCATCGGAAAAAACGCCATTAATTAAGGTATCACAGATCAACCCATATAATGAGAGGAATGCAGATCAATCCTTAATACATTTTACCAGAACAGATCGTCTAAAGAGCGATGCCAAAGTATTATTTGATAACCACACTAAAATTAGACACTTGGCAACGAAAAGGATGAATATACGTAACCTTACACATGTCGAATTAATTCCTGAAATAAAAAATAAATTGGCTTTTTAATCAAACACGAAATATACTTACATGTATGAAAGTACCCGTAGAGATGATGCTAATATATTCAACTCCACATCAAGTCTAAAAATATACATTCTATTTTGTGCGAGTGTTAATTTAAAAATAGAAATAATACATTTTATTTTTTTTACAGTAGTGACATCCGTACCCTTTTAGTTAGATGAATGATTTCGTTCTCTTTGAAATGATCTTCGTGTACTTGGAAACGTTTCAACGCCACTTATTCTAACAATTCGATACGATTCTATTTTTATATAAATATCATTCGCAATTGTGAAATGATAAAAAATTACGATAAATTATAACCCCCTTAAAAATGCCTCGATTTCGTGCCACTTCTGATTTAAGCCACTGGATATACGGTAAAATATAATGTAATTAAAACAAAACATTGCAAATATTTTTGAACAGTTTTCTTCCAATTAATAATTTGAAACTATCAGAATCAAACTTTTTTGCGATTTAAAACCCATAAAACTTTTTAATTTTTACCTAAAGTATGACATTCCACTCGAACCACTATTGAAATTTGGGCAACACGGCACCGAAAAACGCAAGGTTATAAGCTAACGCTTAAGTCACTTGATTTAATAAAGTTTCACTATATAAGTATTGAGTTCACCACTTAAATATTCACTACAATATTCAAGATACTGGAACTTTCTGCACATTGACCATGATGAACACACGGAGACGTAAACAAAACTTTGATGATTCGAATGATTTCCCCTCTCCTTGCAAAAGCCATTTCTAGAAGCAAAATATCGGAATTCGCACACAGGGTTTTACCAATGAAGAAGTACTACAGGAACACTGATATTCCCCTTCTTGTGAGGTGAAATCCGATAGGTGTTAGTGAAACACCATTTTAGTATTAGTGCGCTCAGTGAAGTGTTGAACAGGTTGTTTTAAGAAGGCGCAAATTTGGTGAATTTTCAAATTTGGCGGGAGTTTCATTATCAAGAGATGAATTTGTTGTATCTGAATAAAAAGGTTTGATGCAGGAATTGTTAAAAAAAATTGAATGAAGTAATTAAAATAAGATAAAGTATAGCCACTTAAATATAACATATATGTATATATATATATATATATATATATATATATATATATATATATATATATATATGTATATTTAAATATATATATATTTATATATATAAATATATATATATATATATATATATATATATATATATATGTATACATAAATATATATATATATATATATATATATATATATATATATATATATATATATATATATATATATATATATATATATATATATATATCCAAGATGTATAAAATAGCATAAGATTAGGCGGCGCCATCTTAATATAATGGCTGGATTCGTGAAATCGATGACGTATTGCATAAGGGCTAAGATGGCGGCGATACATCAGGTGTCAGTGAAGTGACATTTCTTTGCACCTCGAACGCTTAAAATCGACAATCGGTATTAAAAATAGCTTTGTAAGGCAAACCCATGCGATTCGAACAGTTAAATTTCGGTGAGCGTAGCTCGAATACCTGTTCCAATGAAAGTAATAGTTTGCACTTCCGTAAATCGCTTAAAGTATGAGGAATTACGTGATAAAGTTGGTGCCGTAAGTTCAAAAGTTTTCAAGTGAAGTGTCGCAGTCTCACGAAAAGTGAATTGTTAATAATGTTTCAGCGGAAATCGGTGGCGGATATTTTGATGAAACTCGCTTAACAATCATGTTAATCGGATGCGTAAAGTTATATTTCACTTGGTTTGTTTTACTGGCCCCGAGTGAGTGTTTGATATGCCTAAACAAACTTAGTGTGGATGTCATTTTAGTTTATCTTTCCAATTAGTGATCGCTGGTGTAAGAAATAAATATGCTCTCAGCATACATAGCTAAATTACTGCTGCGCGACAAGTTCTGTGGAAATTTTCTAAGTGCATATAGTATAACTTTCACCGTAGGAGATTTCAAATCATAGCTACAAAAGTTTTTTTACGGTTTAGTGTATTTCTACGAAGAGTTCAGTAACTGTAAAATCTAACAAGCCCTTCTCAGGGCTGCATTATTCCTTTGTTTGTTTTAGATGTTTCAGGTCCCATCTCCTCCAGCTGGAAAAACGCCGGACCAGTTTTATGGGATGGAATTTGACTCAACAGGTGGACTCCCAACACGAAACTCTATATCTGTACGGCTGTATATCCGGGTTGGCGAACAATAAATGGCCCTTTTCAGGGCCCTAAAAAATGAACAAAGAGTAAAAGTGACTATCAAGTCCAAAAGCCCTTCTCAGGGCTAAAAAATATCTTGCTTTCTTTTTAATCGTTTCAGGTCCCATCGCCTCCAGCTGAATAGACTCCGGACCTGCTTAGATTCGTGCAGCGGATTCGATTTGATAGTGTGGCCCGAGAGACTTTAAATGGTGAACAATAAATGGCCCTTTTCAGGGCCTTAAAAAAATAAACAAGGAGTAAAAGGCGACTATCAAGTCCAAAAGCCCCTCTCAGGGCTAAAAAATACCTTGCTTTCTTTTTAATCGTTTCAGGTCCCATCACCTCCAGCTAAATAGACTCCGGGTTTGCTTAGATTCGTGGAACGGAGTTCGATTCAGTAGTATGACCCGAGAGACTTTAAATCTATGTTGCTGCATATCCGAGATGGCGAACAATAAATGGCCCTCTTCAGGGCCTTAAAAAAATAAACAAAGAGTATAAAGCGACTATCAAGTCCAAAAGCCCTTCTCAGGGCTAAAAAATACCTTGCTTTCTTTTAATCGTTTCAGGTCCCATCGCCTCCAGCTGGATAGACTCCGGACCTGCTTAGAATCGTGGAACGGATTCGATTCGATAGTACAACCCAAGAGACTTTAAATCGATGTCACTGCATATCCGGGATAGCGAACAATAAATGGCCCTTTTCAGGGCCCTAAAAACTAAACATAGAGTAAAAAGTGACTATCAAGCCCAAAAGCCCTTCTCAGGGCTAAAAAATATCTTGCTTTCTTATTAATCGTTTCAGGTCCCATCGCCTCCAGCTGGATAGACTCCGGACCTGCTTAGATTCGTGGAACGGATTCGATTCGATAGTACAACCCGAGAGACTTTAAACCTATGTCACTGCATGTCCGGGATGGTGAACAATAAATGGCCCTTTTCAGGGCCATAAAAAAATAAACAAAGAGTAAAAAGCGACTATCAAGTCCAAAAGCCTTTCTCGGAGCTAAAAAATATCTTACTTTCTTATTAATCGTTTCAGGTCCCATCGCCTCCAGCTGGATAGACTCCAGGTCTGCTTAGATTCATGGAACGGAGTTCGATTCGATAGTGTGACCCAAGAGACTTTAAATCGATGTCGCTGCATATCCGGGATGGCGAACAATAAATGGCCCTTTTCAGGGCCCTAAAAAATAAACATAGAGTAAAAAGTGACTATCAAGTCCAAAAGCCCTTATCAGGGCTAGACAGTATCTTGCTTTCTTTTTAATCGTTTCAGGTCCCATCGCCTCCAGCTGGATAGACTCCGGACCTGCTTAGATTTGTGGAACGGATTCGATTCGATAGTACAACCCGAGAGACTTTAAACCTATGTCACTGCATATCCGGGATGGTGAACATTGAATGGCCCTTTTCAGGGCCATAAAAATATAAACAAAGGGTAAAAAGCGACTATCAAGTCCAAAAGCCCTTCTCAGAGCTAAAAAATATCTTACTTTCTTACAATATTAATCGTTTCAAGTCCCATCGCCTCCAGCTGGATAGACTCCGGACCTGCTTAGATTTATGGCACGGATTCGATAGTGTGACCCGAGAGACTTTAAATCTATGTCGCTGCATATCCGGGATCCAAAAGCCCTCCTCAGGGTTAAAAAAGATAGTTTGTTTTGTTTTTGCTCATTTCAGGTCTCATTGCCTTCAGCTAGAAGGAAGCTGAATCAGATTAGTTTGATATTCAAGATATCACTCTTCACTAGTATGCAATGCTGTTGAAGCTTAGTACAAGCAGGTCCCTTCGGAAGTAATAGCCCTTCGCTAGTAAGCAGTGAAAACAGTTCCTCTTGGGTTTTAGCATGTAATGTTGAGCTGAAATATTTTATTGAATACAAGTTTTACTAATTTCATTTACCTTTTAGGCTTCTCCATAATGATAATACGATTATTGTAAGGATAAAGATAAGGTGGCTTTATTGTCTTAGGTGCATGTTAGGATAAAGATAAGGTGGCTTTATTGTCTTAGGTGCACGTTACAAATTTTTAAATGATTAGGCTTTCACTGGATGTAAATTCTCAACCGATCAAGAATTAAAAACGCTGAATTGTTTTTAAGATATACATTACAAACTTATTTAAATCAATCACGACATTTCGATAGTTCTTAGCTTTATCAAATTAACAATTGCTCACACGATAAAGAAAGGAATAATTACTTATTTGATAAGTGTACGAAGTATCTAAAAGGCGCTCATGATTAATTTAGCTAAATTTGTAGTCTGAATTTTAAAAATCTTTTGGGGCTTTTAATTTTCGATGTTCAACTAGATATGTAGATAGAATTATTGTTATCTTCATATACTCTTATCACGCATAACATACTCTAGAACGTTTTTAAAAACTTTGAATATTATAAATTAACTTTTCAGACATTCAAAAGTTAATTAGTAATATGCTTTATTGAACTCATCCTGAACATGCAAAAACAAGCTTATGCGAGTTTGAACAATAAATTTGAATCTAAACATTTCCAAAAAATCAATTTTTATTTATGTTTCATAAAAATTGCTTGAATATGTTCAAAACGAAGAGTAGTCATAAGTTTCAAACCATTTTGCGCCAATTTGGGAACATATTTCACATCTTGTTCATTTTGGCGCCAAATAGATCTACATCGTATTCGATGTAGATATTTCTACCGTTACATGTTGACATTCGGTAAAAGTGGTAAAAGTCCAGTGCGTGATTGATTTCAAATCGTCTAGAAATTGAATTTATCGAAACTTGTGGTGTAATATACAGGTGAAGTACATTTACCTTCTCTTCATATACTGAAAATTATAAATCGAAGCTGATTATGAATTGGATTTATTTCGATTTAAGTTTTCGCGATATAAATTTTTTCGAATGAGTGAGTTTACTTTAAATCTGTTTTGAGTTATCGAAGTTTTCTCCCTCGATTACCATTTGTTTAGTATAGTGTCTTAAAGTGTGTTAAAGAAAAAAGACCATATCTCAAAAAATCAATAAATTTGCAGAAAACCAAATTCTTTCCATGCAATCTTTTAGTTTTTTATTGGGATCTGGCAGCACTCCCACGTTCTGAAATGCATAAAAGAACACGTGCGTCGAAAATTTTATTTGCTTTTTGCCAGAGCTTATATACTAACTGACTACGGGGGAATCAAGTGGATGACCTTGATCACAAATTTTTTTGATGTGACACATATAAAATAATTAGAGACGAGTTTGGTTTCTTCACAGTAAGGGATATCCTGATAAAAAAATGACCGAAATTTGATCGTTGAGTTCAGAACCGATATTGAATTTGCGGAGATTAAGATTTAAAAACCTCATGGTATTGGGTGTCCGCGGACTAAGGAACAAAAGATGGAGAGCTCATGGAGATTTTTTGGTGTTTATATTTGCTTTTATGGGGACAACCCCTCACTGTCTACATTAAAGACTAACTTTTTGAACACACGCTCTGCAGCTGTAGGGAGTTCCTGTGATTCTATCAGAAACAAGTCACATCAATATGTAGGAGATACGGAAGTGTGCTCAGTTTTATAGGCTCTATAAGCGTAGGTTCACAATATACTTTTTAACTCGGTTCACCTACATAACGTTTAGTTATGATAGTTTACGATGCTATGGCTCATATTTTAACATGTATTTCAGCCTAGTTTTTTCGCTGAGGTAATCGTTTTTGTTTGATCTAAACACCTTTACGGTCCTCTCTTTTTCTGGCCCTCCAACGGTAAAACTTACATCATCCGAGCCCCCCTCGTTTACTAACAAGTTTCTATGCGCCCATGTTTGGGCTCAGTACGTGAACTAGTCCCACACTATTTAGAACAAAATACCGAACATTTTAATTAGAATATGGAAGTTTATTTAACTTATACCCTAGCATAAATTGTCCTTTTGCCTTGAAAAATTTTGCCTTATTGATTAGACTTCCCTCAATCAACACTTATTGCACAAGGACCGAATGGGACTTTCAAAAAATATCAACCGAATTTCGCTACCACTGCCCTGATTATTATTTCTTGGCATGTTCTTTTCTATATTGATATAATTAAAGTTAAATGTTTTCAAATATGCAACATCACATTTATTTGACTAATCCCTACAAGTAAACTGTGCACAAATCAAACTACAAATTGATAACATACAAACATCTTTTTAATGCTTTATATAATTTTAATTAAAATTCATTCTGTTAATTATGTTTTATTTCATAATCTAAGTAACGATACTGAAAGAAAACAGTTTAATTAACAATTAAAAACCAAATCGCAACTCAGTTTCGAAAGCGTCATTGAATTTTCAACAATTCACTGAAAAAATTTTCTGCAGAGTGATTTCAAATTAAGCAATCAAAAAAGTTTAAATGTTAAATAGCTCTTGAGTGAAAAATTAATTTTATATTGAATTCATGTTACAGAGAAAATATTGACAAAAGTTTGAGAGCTTCACGTTAAAAACATATTTTTACATACGTGCCAAGAATACATTAATAATCAAAACTAATGTCACAATGCTATTTGCGTTTGCAGAAATATTGTTTTATATATATTTTTTTGTGAAATAAAACTATGGAATACTAGTGCATTGTTTCGTTATAAAAAGTTTATCCTTTTTAAATAGTTTAGGAGTGCTTGCCTTAAGAACACAAGTTTTAAGAATAGTGCTCGGGAAATGCTTCATTTGGTCGGTCATGATTGGGCATACTACAACTTTATCCGTAACAGAATGGTAACATCAAGCTTGGCCATTAGACTCTATTCAGATATACAGTATGAGAACCTCAGTAATAGTGTAACAGGTGCTACATGCTATAATTTAAATTAGTGTAGTTATTAAAGCTGTAAAAGTAACACCAGAATCAATGTAACATCATGTTGATAGTCCGAAATTTCATTCCGCTGCAATTTTTTGGACCATCTCCCAAAATTCAAGAACTTTGCTGGGGGCCTGGGTCGAATATTTTCGTCCAAAAATCAAACACTTCAGGATCAGTATAAAACTTTGAATCATGAGCTGGTATAAAATCGAGTGTGCCTTTCCTAAATGTGTAATTCATTTTACGAACGGGTAGTCATTTGTAGCTTCTCGCGTGAGGTTCGAAAGTGAAGTGCATAATCGCATTATTTCTGTGAAGAGGTGGTTATGGGATAGTCAGAAAAAGAACTAGATATTTACCCCAAAGCAATTACTCAATGTATGTATTTCATTTTCATCACAGCTTCGAAAGTAAACACAACCCGCAATGAACATATGGCTTTTGCCCTCTCCTCGCGTACATGCTGCATTCATTTTTCCGCGATGCCCTCCTTTGATTTTGGCTTTCGTGAGCGCAGGAGCAAGTAGTGTGCGAATAACAAATAAAGCAGGTGTAGGCTCATGTTTTTTGTTTATAAAGTAACTTAGATTCGATCAGAGCTTGCTGTCTTAAGACTGACGTAGATGTTCCATCATCTGATCATAGGTTTACTGCCGCCATCTGTTGAACTTTCGGCACAATTTTTCGTTGAGTTTCTTCAACGGAAATTGCACAACTAACAAAAAAGTATAGTTTTTCTGCGCGTTACACTTCAAAATAGCAAGTGACCATTCCTCAATATGTAAAAACCCATATTTACACATAAATTGCCAATTACCTTTCATTTTGCAGTTAAATCAATATGCAACTTGATAAATTCAAATTATTTAAGCGCCATTTTGCAAACGTTACCCGATATATGATTTCGATCAATGCGAAAAAATTTCAATATGACAACATTATCTGCTCTCATTTTGCGTACGTACACAACACACACATCTATATGTGGAGAAGTTTCTCACGCACACATATGAATGCCGGGGAATTCCTCACGCACACACACGTAAGTCGAGGGAACTGATTTATTGCTATCGACTTTTCCCGCAGCGTAGCAATCGTTTAAAATTTTTTGTCTCTTTTGCACCCTTGCGTGCCATGAGGAAAATTTGCAAGGTTATTCATCTCTTTTTATTGATCAGCTGACGAAGTGCACCAGCTCGTTAGTTTACAAGCTCTGCTTTTTGCTTTGTTTATTGAACGCGCCAGGCCTGGGCTCAGCTGACGTGCCCCTGGGAAAATTCTGGAAGTGTGCAATACAGAGTAAATGAAAGATGTGCGTACTAGGTGAATGTACTATGATATGGATGTCCAAACCGGTTTATTCATAGATTATATCTTAGGGAAGGAAAAAATGGAGTAAATGATAGTATAAAAACAAAGCCTGACTGCAGTGTAACAAGCAATGTTCACGAAAGCCCTACTACCGCATACAAGACGACATTTAGGCTGATTTTGCTTGCTAGTTTATATGAAGGTATATGGAGAAATATGGAAGTACCGGCGAAAATTCGTGGTTTTGTTCGGTTTCGAGACGAATTTCAATTGTGAAATCCAATTAGTCGCTAAGAACATCGTAGCGCTCCTTCTGAAGTGAATTTTTTTTTCATTTCATAGATCCGTTCACGTTTTATTGTTGCTCAAAGTTAAAAGAATTGGAATTTGTTTACTTCCTCAAGCTAGCTGTCAGTGGAAGTAGTCGAACGTGTGTTTCATTTGGTTGTTCTAAATGGTGTAGGTGTACAGGGGGCAGTGCAAGGTGAATTTTTAGCATGCAAAGGATGTGACTTGTACCCTTTTGGTGTGAAACATCGCATACATTACACGGTACTAGGATTTGTATTCTGCCGAAGTAATCTAACAGCTCACATCAGCTGGCCAAAAGTAGCCTGACTTCACAAATGCAAATTTCTACTGGAAGGCTTGTTAACTGTCGGTTTTGCTCAAAAACTTTCCTAGTGTTATGGCTTTGTAAGGCTTCTTTGTTTGTAGTGGTAGTGGCTGAAAGCATGGGTAGTTTCCGCATAGGAGGGGCAAACTTAATGATATGGCGGGAAAATTCAAATTGATAGCACCATGATGAAAATATTTAACAAAAAATAAATTTACGTATTTTATTAGTTTCTCATATAAGTTTACTAAGATAAATTTTATAAGTAACTCAAGTTTGTAGGAAAATGCAATCAAGGAAGTTGTATTTTTGGAGATTATTTAAGAAAATCGAATAAGATTATGAAGAGCAACTGTTTAGTTTTCTGGGATATATTTTTTAAACGCCTCCAATTGCCTTCATGTTAATTAATTAATTGCTATGTAAGTTATTCTGAGCTATTTCCAGCCCGTTTGAATTTAGGGCGATATTATATCGATATAAAAATGTTCAAGGCAATATTCTGTCTGTTAAATATTTTCCTGTTACATACCGTGAAAGTGAATTGTTTCTGACTTTTTTTAGGCATAAAGTAGCACCTGGTGTTGAGGCACTTTTTGATGAACAAACTTAAATGAGAGCAATAGTGACCACTTCTTCTTCACTAAATAACAGTATTAAAAAAAACGCTTGGATCCTCACTGAAGCAAACCTTGATTGATATGTTATTCGCCTTTTTGAAGAAATGTAGCATTAAATTACCATCCTAATTGATAAGAAGAAATAACACACAACGTTCACATGGCATACTTTAGTAAAAAGCAAAAAATTCATTATCCTAAAAGGAAAAACTTAAATACTGTGACAAAGTTTTCTTGCATTTGCTTAAGTTGGAAAGTGAATCCTAATACTTCGATAAAATCAATTCTTCATCGTTTTGATTAAATTACTTATATTGTCTAAGGCAGCATTAGAAGAATGAAAAGCAAAATGGTACTTTTTACTTCCTTATTTTTGTTCATTATGTTCAAATTTAAGGTGATATATTTAAATATTCGCAGAGAACTTTAATCAACAATGTCCTAAGCGATCGAGCATCTACGAAAACAGGAGCTTCCCAAGGCTCAATTTTCGGCGCAACGTTGTTCCTGCTTTACACAAATAATCTGAATACATGTGGGCTGGCGGGATATCACACATTATACGCTGATGACACAGTTATACTTTATTCAGGACGAGACAAAACTGCCATTGAGAACGCTATCAACGAGGATCAAGGAAAATTCCATCAAGGGTTAATTGAAAACAAACTAGTATTGAACACTACAGAGACAAATTATATTGTTTTTAAGCAAAAGAACAAAGGAGACATAGATGTCGAGCTAAATATTGACATCGAAAAATTGCAAAGAGTGCTAGAAATGAAATGTCTTGGTCTTATCATAGACAATCGTATGACTTGGTTACCACACATAAATAGATTAAGGAGGCAATTAGCCCCAATAATAGGATTGTTAAGAAGATACGAGTCTTTTCCAATGCACATCAAGAAACTTGTTCTAAATGCGTTTGTCCTGATAAAATTACATTATGGAGCAAAGCAACATTAAAACAGTATATCCAGGCTGCTGACTAAAGTGTATAAAAACATTTTGAAGCTGCCAATGCTTACTCAAACTAGTTTGATTTACCAATTGGCAAAATCATTAACCTTCAGTCAAATAACTATAATGGAGAAAGCTAAGTTTATCTACAAAAAATTTAAAACTAATGGATCGGAAAAACCACCATTAATTAAGGTATCACAGATCAACCCATATAATGAGAGGAATGCAGATCAATTCTTAATACCTTTTACCAGAACGGATCGTCTAAAGAGCGATGCAAAAGTATTGTTTGATAACCACACTAAAATTAGACACTTGGCAACGAAAAGGATGAATATACGTAATCTTACACATGTCGAATTAATTCCTGAAATAAAAAATAAATTGGCTTTTTAATCAAACACGAAATATACTTACATGTATGAAAGTACCCGTAGAGATGATGCTAATATATTCAACTCCACATCAAGTCTAAAAATATACATTCTATTTTGTGCGAGTGTTAATTTAAAAATAGAAATAATACATTTTATTTTTTTTACAGTAGTGACATCCGTACACTTTTATTTAGATGAATGATTTCGTCCTCTTTGAAATGATCTTTGTGTACTTGGAAACGTTTCAACGCCACTTATTCTAACAATTCGATACGATTCTATTTTTATATAAATATCATTCGTAATTGTGAAATGATAAAAAAATGCCTCGATTTCATGGCACTTCTGATTTAAGCCACTGGATATACGGTAAAATATAATGTAATCAAAACAAAACATTGCAAATATTTTCGAACAGTTTTCTTCCAACTAATAATTTGAAACTATCAGGATCAAACTTTTTTGCGATTTCAAACCCATAAAACTTTTTAATTTTTACCTAAAGTATGACATTCCACTCGAACCACTATTGAAATTTGGGCAACATGGCACCGAAAAACGCAAGGTTATAAGCTAACGCTTAAGTCACTTGATTTAATAAAGTTTCACGATATAAGTATTGAGTTCACCACTTAAATATTCACTACAATATTCAAGATACTGGAACGTTCTGCACATTGACCATGATGAACACACGGAGACGTAAACAAAACTTTGATGATTCGAATGATTTTCCCTCTCCTTGCAAAAGCCGTTTCTAGAAGCAAAATATCGGAATTCGCACACAGGGTTTTACCAATGAAGAACTACTACAGGAACACTGATATTCCCCTTCTTGTGAGGTGAAATCCGATAGGTGTTAGTGAAACACCATTTTAGTATTAGTGCGCACAGTGAAGTGTTGAACAGGTTGTTTTTAGAAGGTGCAAATTTGGTGAATTTTCAAATTTGGCGGGAGTTTCATTATCAAGAGATGAATTTGTTGTATCTGAATAAAAAGGTTTGATGCAGGAATTGTTAAAAAAAATTGAATGAAGTAATTAAAATAAGATAAAGTATAGCCACTTAAATATAACATATATATATATATATATATATATATATATATATATATATATATATATATATATATATATATATATATATATATATATATATATATATGTATATATATATATATATATATATATATATATATATATATATATATATATATAGATACATATGTATATATATATCTATATATATTTATATATATATATATATATATATATATATATATATATATATATATCGACGATGTATATAATAGCATAAGATTAAGCGGCGCCATCTTAATATAATGGCTGGATTCGTGAAATCGATGACGTATTGCATAAGGGCTAAGATGGCGGCGATACATCAGCTGTCAGTGAAGTGACATTTCTTTGCACCTCGAACGCTTAAAATCGACAATCGGTATTCAAAATAGCTTTGTAAGGCAAACCCATGCGATTCGAACAGTTAAATTTCGGTGAGCGTAGCTCGAATACCTGCTCCAATGAAAGTAGTAGTTTGCACTTCCGTAAATCGCTTAAAATATGAGAAATTACGTGATAAAGTTGGTGCCGTAAGTTCAAAAGTTTTCAAGTGAAGTGTCGCAGTCTCACGAAAAGTGAATTGTTAATAATGTTTCAGCGGAAATTGGTGGCGGATATTTTAATGAGACTCGCTTAACAATCATGTAAATCGGATGCGTAAAGTTATATTTCACTTGGTTTGTTTTACTGGCCCCGAGTGAGTGTTTGATATGCATAAACAAACTTAGTGTGGATGTCATTTTAGTTTATCTTTCCAATTAGTGATCGCTGGTGTAAGAAATAAATATGCTCTCAGCATACATAGCTAAATTACTGCTGCGCGACAAGTTCTGTGGAAATTTTCTAAGTGCATATAGTATAACTTTCACCGTAGGAGCTTTCAAATCCTAGCTACAAAAGTTTTCTTACGGTTTAGTGCATTTCTACGAAGAGTTCAGTAACTGTAAAATCTAACAAGCCTTTCTCAGGGCTGCATTATTCCTTTGTTTGTTTTAGATGTTTCAGGTCCCATTTCCTCCAGCTGGAAAAACGCCGGACCAGTTTTATGGGATGGAATTTGACTCAACAGGTGGACTCCCAACACGAAACTCTATATCTGTACGGCTGTATATCCGGGATGGCGAACAATAAATGGCCCTTTTCAGGGCCCTAAAAAATAAACATAGAGTAAAAAGTGACTATCAAGTCCAAAAGCCCTTCTCAGGGCTAAAAAATATCTTGCTTTCTTTTTAATCGTTTCAGGTCCCATCGCCTCCAGCTGGACACACTCCGGACCTGCTTAGATTCGTGGTGTTACAAACCAGTATACCCTATGTATACTGGTAAGAACTGGGAGCTCAACTTGATGCATATCCTATATACAACATCAAGGCTCCCGGGGAAAGAACTCACTGTATCACCACTTACCTGCTACTCTGTTCATCTAAACTAAATCAACAAAAAGATGAGAATTTCATGTTTAAAGAATTTAGTTTTATTTTAATGTTGATATTTTAAATTAATTACATTTACACTTCTTTAATTATTTTTAACATCTATCCATACTGGGTGAAGCCCTTTTCACTTGACCTGTTGCGCTTCACAGCTAAGCGCCAGCCTGTAGAGGGAACTAGAAGATGGGTTTGTGGATCGGGGTGGCCACATAGCGTGAAACGCCGAAAGGCCGATGGAGGGTCGCGGCTCAAGCCAACACCTCACCCCTTACCACTTAGTCGAACACTGAACAGCACTTACGTCTTAAACTTCCACCGCGTAATTAATCTACGTACTTAAATAATGGGTAGCAGCACGCTCCCTTTTGGATTTGAATACACACTCACTGGTATAAGACTGCCCAAGAACATTAAATACCATTCTTTCGTGAGCTCTCAACCTAAATTCTCTTTAAAGGTGCTGAGTAGCCGAACACGTGCGCTCTCGTTCCACGAAAGTTTTTCCTCCCTGCTTCGTCTCGCAACGATATTCACGATGTGAATAGCGTTGCGGGTGGAACTTTCTCGTTCACTTAACTGCTCGCTTATTTACTTGCGCATGTGTTTCCATGGCTAATTTTCATTGGCGAAGTGCGAGTACATAGGTGTTGTTTGCTCGCTACTATTGCAGTTATGAAGCGGGAATACATCCGAGTATGTTTATGTGTTCCCTCGCAACATTCCCCCGGCAGTTGAAAAAAGGATTTAGTGTACTTAGAGAGTACAATAAATCGTCGCTCTACTCCGGTGATCTGGATTACTTAATGTACCCCAATAGATTACGCTCACTCTTGGTTTTTCGCAATTTTTGTTGTTGGTTGAGTCTCGCTACATTCCTTTTTGTGCAAATCATTCGTACTTATATCTCGCGCTGTTATCGCCATTGGTATTGTCCACTGTACTTCTCGCAACTTATTATTAACCGTTGTTTTGCTGCCGATTTATGCGTCATTTACTGGGTGCTAACGCGCCAATGTTATAATTCTATCCAATTGACTTTACTCAATATGTTGTTACAAGTCAACGTGAGAATTGTAAATTTCCACATTTATGAATTAATGAGTTAATATTTGGTTTGATACTATACAATGTTTTGTTTGATTCAATCATAAATTAATATAATAATATTTAGTTTGGTACCATAAGTTGATGCTAATTAATATGTATTACATGTCAGTGTTGTATTTGCAAATTACTACAATCAGAAATTACTAAGTTAAGATTTGATTTTATACAATTATGTATCATATTTTCCTATTTTGTTTGGTACCTCGAGTAATGTTAATTAATTTGTATTACATATCCATGTTGCTTTCATAAACTACTACAAATATGAATTAATAATTTGAAGTTTGATTTCATACAATGTTTTGTTTGATTCAGTTGTAAATGGCAGGATTATGAATTATTACGTTTTACTATAATATTGAAAACATACTGAACATATTTTCCGTTCTTAAATAGTTTGTTGAGAAGTAGGATGAAAATACAAGAAGATCAAAATTAGAGGAAAACCTAACCCAGCGTTTTCACGCCGATGTAATGGCTTCGCCCCAAAAGGCTGAGCCGTAATTTAAAATAAAAGGTCAAAGTTTGTTCGTAGCAATACTTACGGTGCTCTTACTAGTGCACTCGCAAGCTGTATATTTTTGACTGAGACGTTATTACATTTTCCTAAACTATTTATACAAATTTTCACATTACAAAAATGGTCACACACGATGTGACCCTTTTTCCATGTTCTCATTCTAAAAGTATTCTAAAAGCAATAACTGTCACATATCTCAATTTACAAAATATTCAATACCCAAAACAAAACATTCAACCACAATATTCATTCCTCATTACCTCATGACATTAGTCACTATTGCATTGTTTTCATTCGACATCGAAAACAATGCAATCACATATGATGCATTCGCATTTGCTTTGGTTTAGCCGCTATGCCACTTGAGAAGACTCGTGCCATAGGGTAAACAGATACATGTAGTGACATAATATTCATGTAGGTCGTGTATCCTCATTCATTGAGTCACACCACGTGTAGTCCGTAAATGAGTATACGTGAAATACGATACTCTCCAGAATGGATGAAGCGCGACATTGGTAATTATCCATGCACATGTTTTGTGTGGATAATTGTGTCAGCTTAAGAATGCTTATGGAATGTTTTATGGAATGCTATGAATGTTCTACGGGTTTGTATTTGCATATGATGAGAATGCGTATTTGCATATTCAAAGTGAAATGCAATTTACGTAATGTATGTATGTACTACACCCTCACCGTTTTAGTGTCGAGAGTTTGTACTACAAAATCGAGACATGGAAAAAAGTTCACTTGTGTTGACATGACAATATATAGTTAACTTATTTCTAGTGTTTATGTACAATTCCATTTTTTTAATTGGTTGTTATGGTATTCTTTGTATTTTCCATTAACATCTATTATGGAGTTTACTCCATTACATTTAATTACAGTGTATGGACCTTGATAAGGTTTTTGATTCTTCTTTCTATTATTTACTTTTATTAACACTTTATCACCGATACACAATTGTAATGGGTTTATATCAATGTCTTGTACTTTACTTAGCCTATTTGTTTTTACTTTATTAATTATGTCTCTAGTCTTATCAATTGTTCTTTTTAATCTTAATTTAAGTTCATTTGCATAATTGTCTACATTATATATTTTATCATTATTTACATTAATTTCATCATTTGGCAAGTATGGTAATTTTCCAAATACTAATTCATAAGGTGAATATTGTGTATCTACATTAGGTGAGGTGTTGTAAGCAAAGGTATAATGAGGTAGCCATGTATCCCATTCGAGATCTTCAGCAAAGGCTAACATAAACTCGTTCAGTACCCTATGGTTTCTTTCAACTGTACCAAGTGTTTCATGATGGTAAGGGGTGGAAAAAATTTGTTCAATTTTTAATAACTTACAAACTTCTTGCATTAATTCATTAGTGAATTCTGTACCTCTATCCGATTTCAATACTTTAAATTGTCCATATTTCAATATGAAACTATTCACCAAGGTTTGTGCTACCGTTTTAGCATCTTTAGATTCAATTGGTGACGCAACGACAAATTTCGAAAGTTCGCACTGCATCGTTAATATATAACGATAGTGGTTCGAATGTCTTAAAGGTCCCACCGTATCTATTTGTATTACCTCAAAAGTCGTTGAAGGAGTGTTGGTATGTACTGGTCTTTCTTTGGTATGCCTAATTTGTTTACCTTTAGCACAAATCTCACAATTACTTATAAATTGTTTTACCATACTGCTCATGTTTTTCCAGCAATATCTTTGTTTGAGCTTCAGAACAGTTTTTCTAACACCTAAATGTCCTCCATGTGGTGAGTTATGATACTCAATAATAAGTTTATTCTGAGTCATTTTGTCTTTTATTCTTTTTGGCGGGGTGTACAGCAATATTTGTAGTTTTGGGCGCTTGTTGTATCTTTTCTTCAGTTGCAACCTGTTAAACATTTCTTTGAAATCTGCTATGTGTATACACTTAAATATTCCATCATTATTGGCTAATGCTAGCTCATTTATATTCCAATAATGGGTAGCATCAAGTAGCTTTTCCATGATGAATTCGAAAATTTCATCAGGACTATCACTACGACACTGGTAATGTAAGGTCATTAGTTTGTCTTTATCAGGAACGGATTCGCTGAAAGCTCTATCACTAGGACTCTTACGTGTCAATATTGTTGGCTTTTCTCCATCAGGAACGGATTCTCTGGGAGACTTATCGCTATAACAATTTACTAACACTTCCTTTTTCGTACGTACGATTTCAATAAAAAGATTTCTTTTGTTTTTACTCATGAGTTTTTCATTTATATTCCGCGGTATATCAAATTTTAAAGTCCTAACAGATCTGATATCAGCCAAAGATGTGCAATCCCAAATATGAAGTTGATCAGGCTTCTTTGGAAGATTGGTATCATGGATGTCATCAGTCTTGTTAATATTGACGTCATTATTTTTGCTGTTTTGCGCTATGCCCCTAGTTATTGCCAAAGTTTTCTTAACCTGTTCGTCCCTTTCTCTTGGGATCATCTCCTTTAAAATGTCGGAGGTAAGTTCTATGCGGGATAATGCATCCGCATTAGTATTAATTTTGCCTTTCTTGTATATGATTTCAAAATCATAGTCTGACAGGTCTAGGCGTATCCTTGTCAGCTTTGAAGAAGGATTTTTATGGGTGAACAAGGATACCAATGGTCTGTGGTCAGTCACCACGATGAATTTTCTTCCATAAAGGTATGGTCTGAAAAAATTTATTCCCCAATGGATCGCTAATAATTCTTTCTCGATTATTGGTTTATTCAACTCATGCTTGTTTAACGATTTACTCGCATAGGAAATCGGTAAATCAGTGCCTATGTCCCCTTGGGATAAAACTGCTCCTAACGCGTAACTCGATGCGTCAGTTGTTAGTATAAAAGGTTTGTCGAAATTTGGATACTGTAAAATTGGTGGTTTCATCAATTTGTTCTTAAGAGTATCAAAAGCTTCTTGGCATGAGGAGTCCCATAAAAATGGTGCATTTTTCTTTAATAATGCATTTAAACTCTTTGCGATATCTGCGAAGTTTGGGATGAAACGCCGATAATAGTTACAAAATGCAACGAATCTGCGCACTTCATCTGCATTCTTCGGAATAGGATAGTCTTTGACAGTTTTGTACTTTGCTGGGTCAGTCTTGATACCATCTTTAGTTATTAAGTGGCCTAAGTATACAACCTCAGGCTTGAGAAATTGACATTTCTTGGGATTTAATTTCAGGTTGTATTGTCTTAGCCTTTCGAAGACCTTTCTCATATTTTGATTGTGGTGTTTAATACTACAACCAAAAATGATTATGTCGTCGACATAAAGGAAAGCTTCAAAATCTAGACCGCACAAAGCAATCGTTAACATTCTCTGGAAACTATTAGAGGATACTTTCAATCCAAAAGGTAGCCTGGTAAATTGGTAATGGCCACGGTTGTCAGAAAATGCTGTTAATGGCCTAGATTCCTTATCTAATTCAATCTGATGAAATGAACTAGTCATATCAAGAGTTGAAAAATACTTCGCCCTGCCCAATTTATCTATGACATCTTCTAATCTTGTTAGAGGGAACTTGTCATTGACAATTTTGGTGTTTAGTTTTCGAAAATCGACCACTAAACGCCACTTCTTGTCCTTACCATCGCTTTTCTTAGGTACGATAAGCAAGGGTGAATTGTACGGGCTATAGGACGGTTCAATGATTTTATCATTCAGCAATTTCTGAACCTGGCTTTGAATTTCCTCGTTCTGAGAATGCGGTAGTCTATAGTTCTTAATATAGACGGGTGTACTGTCAGTGACTTCCAAATGTTGCCTATAAAAGTTGTTGGATGTTAGTTTCTCGTCATCTAAATGAAAGATATCTTGATATTCTTGTAGAATATCTAGAAGACTGTCTTTAGCTAGTTGATCACTCGATGAAATGTTAATTTTTTCAAGGATTTTCTTGAATCTCAAATCCGTACTCTGATGATCCCGTTTGAAATGTTTAATTTCATACTTGTCCAACGGCGAAATCTCAAGAAGATTCTGCACGTTGTCAATTGTAACGCTTGCATCAGAAGCATTCAGAATTCGGATATGTTTTATACCTTTTGGCGGTATAATTGAGTTACTCACAAATACGTTTTTCTGTATTTGCTTGCTTAAGACAACATGGTCTTTATCAACTTTTAAGTCAATCGGTACCACTGCTTCTGACCTAGCTGGTATCTTAATGTGTTTGACATCGCTATTACTGTATTCCATAGGGATAATGGCTTCGGTTTGGTCCATGTAGAATGCTACTGTGTAGGTTTCATAATCGATTTTACATAAAAATCGTTCTAACATGTCCCTTCCAATAATACCATCGGTATAAATTGGGAATTTGTCATCCACCATAAAAAATTTGTGGACGACATCACAAGTTCCTATTTTCAATCTAAGTTTGATTGAACCTTGTGACGAGATAACCTCTTTGGTTATACCGGTTAGGCTACATTTATCCCTAATGGAAAAAGTTCCATCTTCTTCGATTTTGCCTCTTTTACAAAGAGAGACATCAGCTCCAGTATCTACTAAAAATTTTAAATTGTGTCCTGCGTTGTCGCAAAAAAGAACGACATAGTTTACGCAGTTATCCGATATTTTATAAATTTTTGTTCCGGGGGGATCTCTTATTCCGACCCGGAGGCCTCTGCGTTTCCCTGATCCTGGGCAATGTTGACGTTTCTATCGCGGTTGTCCCGTCGTCGTTTATTTTTCTTTCGGTAATTGTTTTGATTCTGACCTCTATTACTATCACTCCTATCATTATTTCTATTATAATTACCATCTCTATCATTATTTCTATTATAGTTGCTATCGTCATTATTTCTATTTTTCCTAAATTTCCTATTACCATTTTGCTTCTTACTATCCCTATAGTTCTTTTTGTCTTTATAGTAAAAGACATTCGCTGGTTGAGCAGCTTCACTCTTCTCGAGCTCGAGTCCCAAATCGATTGCGTCAGCGAGGGTATTTGGCCTGGCTGCAAATATAGTTCCCCTAAATTGGTCGTTTAAACCATTTTTAAAAACCGTCAGGGCGTACGTATCATTCAATTTCGTGATTACTTTACTTCCCTTTGACCTTGCGTCGCATTTGAACCTAAATCTGCGATTTGGAGTTCGTTCAATTCATTCACTAATGTTAAAATTTTTTCTTTGTAAGTACTAATACTCAATTTCTTCTGTACCAAATTGCTCAGAGTTTTATGTAGTTGAGGGATCGTGTTTACATTTTTATATCTTTGCCTTAACTTAGCTTCTAATTGTGAAAAACTTGTAGGTATTCCAGAACTAGTTATCACAGTCTGTACGTTAGCTGATAGTTTACAATAATATACAAAGTCTATGAGTTCTGTTTTGGCTTCGGGTTTTAAACTTCTTTCAATTATTTGTACTATTTTCAAAAATGAATTCAAATTCTTATAATCTCCGTCAAAAAGTGGAATATTTTTCATGGCAGTCTCCAAGTTGAACTCGGCCATGTTTGCTGCTAATAGTTTTAATTGTAATTCAATCAGAGATTCACTTTGTTCAGCTAAACGCTTGAATTTAATCTTTAATTCAAAATCATCTGCGTTGTCTGTAATTGAGAAAATTTGTCGTAATTCCTCTCTAACTTCGTTTAATCTATTTAATCTTGCATGCAAAAATTCCTTTGCATACAATTTTTTGCCTTTCTTTTTCAAATTAACCAAGATTTTTTCGACTTCTTCTACCAAACCCCGTGCCTTATTCATTTATTCATTTATAAAAATAAGATTTCAGACTGTATAGATTATTAAACATTTAATTTTATTTATACTGGAATATTCCTACTTAGCTGCTTTTTAACATATTTGGTATGGTGCTTATTATAGATATAAACTAAAACTAGTACTATTACAAAGACTGCACCCGTCGATAATCCTTGCGAGTATTTTTCGACGAAGGTTTCGCTGACATTCGCACTGCAGTTATTGCCCATCTTTTAGCTCTCGTAACTTTTTAAACAGTCGTTTTTGCTGATCGCCTTCGGTTATCGCAATCAAACGGTGGACGTCCTTGATCTCACGTCTCAGTTTCGCCTTGCGTCCTCCACGTCGCTTTCTTTTGATGGTTGGCTGTGCTGGGGTTGATGGTTGCTGCTTCTTTGTTCGCTTACGGTATTCCTCGATCGTCAGGGGCTTTGGTCCAATTTTCTCCAAATCCGCTATAGGTGTGGGTATGTATTTCACCGGTGCTGTTGGTCCGCTCGGTATGTATTCCTGAGCCTGCGCTAGATGCTTCCTGCGGAATTCTTGTCTCGATAATTCGACTGCTCGCTCAAAAATCTTGTCGAATTCGTCCATGGTTTCGGACTGGCAGGATCGCCATGTTGAGAAGTAGGATGAAAATACAAGAAGATCAAAATTAGAGGAAAACCTAACCCAGCGTTTTCACGCCGATGTAATGGCTTCGCCCCAAAAGGCTGAGCCGTAATTTAAAATAAAAGGTCAAAGTTTGTTCGTAGCAATACTTACGGTGCTCTTACTAGTGCACTCGCAAGCTGTATATTTTTGACTGAGACGTTATTACATTTTCCTAAACTATTTATACAAATTTTCACATTACAAAAATGGTCACACACGATGTGACCCTTTTTCCATGTTCTCATTCTAAAAGTATTCTAAAAGCAATAACTGTCACATATCTCAATTTACAAAATATTCAATACCCAAAACAAAACATTCAACCACAATATTCATTCCTCATTACCTCATGACATTAGTCACTATTGCATTGTTTTCATTCGACATCGAAAACAATGCAATCACATATGATGCATTCGCATTTGCTTTGGTTTAGCCGCTATGCCACTTGAGAAGACTCGTGCCATAGGGTAAACAGATACATGTAGTGACATAATATTCATGTAGGTCGTGTATCCTCATTCATTGAGTCACACCACGTGTAGTCCGTAAATGAGTATACGTGAAATACGATACTCTCCAGAATGGATGAAGCGCGACATTGGTAATTATCCATGCACATGTTTTGTGTGGATAATTGTGTCAGCTTAAGAATGCTTATGGAATGTTTTATGGAATGCTATGAATGTTCTACGGGTTTGTATTTGCATATGATGAGAATGCGTATTTGCATATTCAAAGTGAAATGCAATTTACGTAATGTATGTATGTACTACAAGTTTTTTCTTGACAATAAACTATTATATATTTTTTTTTACAATTGAAAAATAGCGGAATACAATTTCTTCTTTTAATTGGTTTTACTTAAAGATACTTAAGATCCATATTCAATGCTGATTTTTTTTTTGTATTTGGAAGTTAATGATTTGCTGATATTCAATTGTTACATATTCTGCATTTCTCTTTTTTTTTTATTTTCTTTTTGAATATTGTAATTGTAATTATTAACCGTAATTTCCAAAGATCAATTTTTACATTTTGTTTGGTTAGTGGTTATTATTAGTGTGTTACTGTTCAATTAGTGCAGGTTTTAATAAATTATAAACAGTTAGCGTTAGTGAGGATTTAATGTGGACGGCTTTCAAAATAGTTTAAATGTGCAATGAAATCCGTTTTTTATTCCATTCATGGTTTATTAATATTCTACTAAATTACTTTCTTTAATGCTATAACAAAAGCTCTTTATGTAAGCTTCTGCTAGCATTTTCTTAGATTATGTATTGTGCGAATACGTTAGTAGGGAAGTTTCAATAGGAAATATCGTTAAAGCTTTAGCAGTTATTTATTG
Organism: Odontomyia ornata; assembly: GCA_963969285.1. Lineage (NCBI taxonomy): Eukaryota > Metazoa > Arthropoda > Insecta > Diptera > Stratiomyidae > Odontomyia > Odontomyia ornata. Next base: position 230,570,447 of record OZ017738.1, on the reverse strand, counting down.
GGAATGAGTCAATATGTAAGCGGGGAATGAATATTTCATACGATCGTTACGTTCGGGAATTGATTCGCTTCGGAAGAAGTTTTGCCGAGAGAATAGCTTTCCATTGATGTAGCTTGGGAGTCGTTGTTGTTGTATTCCTACGACTTTAGTATAAGCTATCTTGGCTTTATAGGGTGCGAGTGAGTGTGATAAATAAACTTTTCCCTTAATATGCATGGTTAATGTTGTTAATGGGAATGGGAGTCATGGATTGAAGGTTTATGTGATTGTTTTTGCTCGCCGCTAACGAGCTTTGAAGATATGATTAGCATTGCTTCTGCAATGATGCATGAGAAAATTGAATGAAGCGATGTATTGTAGCTTTTACATGCGCTGATTGCTAGGAAGTATGTGAAGTATATGATATGTATGTACTAATTCGTGGTTGGCTGCTAATTGCCTTGAAGAGCATTTGTTTTTAATCAAGTCGGCTTAATGCATTTCGTAGTGGGCAGGGCTTTTAATTCATCTATGCTATACGATTGTGTAGGAGGAAGAGCTTTTGAGGTTTATGTATTTAATTGTCGTTTAATTGGCTTAAGTTGTAAATTACATACTTTTTATTCATTTGTAGTTGTAAAAAGGGAGGGTTATTAGAAATGTATTCAGCAGTATGTGTAAATAGTTGTGGATTATTTATAAGTTGGAATCTACTATTTATTATGAAGGTTTTTTGTTAAGTATAGAAATATTGTATGAGTTGTGAATGATGATGATCTGTTTCATTAAATTGAAATCAAAAGGAGAGATTGTAAGCTTAATAGTTCTGGTATGTACTTTTATTGATTTTAGTGAACTGTTAAACAGATATACTGCGTTGAAAATATCTTGCGAGAAAAATTATGGTCGAAGCGACACTATCACTATATGGGCTTGGGAACATATAGTTTCGGCCTTCATTCAAGACCCTATATGTGTTCCGTCTAGTTTTTCCCTAGTGCGCGTCTGCTAAGTTTGAGATAATGCTGTCCTAGGCCTTGCTGAAAGACAGTGCAATGCCGTGCGAGGTCACTTCATAAGCCGTTTATAAAATTTTTGATATCGATCTTGAGAAAACGATTGTTTAAAGAATCTTAAAGTATACATTATAGCATTTTAAGCCACAATTTGATATCTTTGCCATATGTAAAGTAAAAGGGTGGAAAATGGATGGGTTTTGAATTGTCTTGCGCTTTCCACAGGAGTTTTACTTGTGACTTTTTTAATAGTTAGCAGTTATAATGTATTTATTGTGCATGGAAATGTAGTGGCTTGTTTAAAGGATACTTGATTAATAGCGTATCTGCAAACCATTTTGGATCAACAGCTCAGAGGCTATGACTGGATGGTAAATCGATGTCTGTTTTGCATATGACTTAATACTAAATGTAGCGTGTCTGCCGGAAGTTGAAGTCGGGCAGCTCAGAGGCTATTATTTGTTTCTTTGAGGACTTATAACTAAAACTAGCGTGTTGTAAACCCTTTTGGATCATTAGCTCAGAGGCTACGACTGGATGGTAAATTGATGTCTCTTTTGCATATGACTTAATACTATATGTAGCGTGTCTGCCGAAAGTTGAAATCGGGCAGCTCAGAGGCTATTATGTGTTTCTTTAGGGACTTATAACTAAAAATAGCGTGTCCGTCGACAGCTGATATCAACGGCTCAGAGGCTGTTGTTAAATTTACTGGTTTTAATTCCAGTGATTGTGCAATTAGACATAGAAAAAGCGTGTCTGCTGATAGTTATGGCTTGGAGTTTTGCCGGGATTTTACCGACTTGACTGCCACTTTTTTTGTTTCCTTAACATGATAGAATTGCAGTGGGTTTTGGAAGAGATAATTTGTTTTGGGGTAAAATTGTTTGCATTGTTGCATTGTTCTTATAACTGAAATTCTGTTGTTTCAAATTTCCCATACTTAAATTGTTTCAGTGTAACTGGAAATTAAATTAGTTTCATGTTTATTTGCGTTGGAAAATCGCCGTTCTCATATAAATTATTCTTTGTATTTATGTAGCGCAGTTAATTTATTTAGTTTGCTCTTCAATGTTATTGCATTTAGAAATATAGCCCAGATGTCTATCTATTCAATTTGCAGTTAAATGTTTGTTTTTTTGCTCTTTTAATTATGCTTCAGTTAATTCGAATGCTCATTCAATTCAAGAGATAAGACTTTAGTATGCATGTGGGTACGCGTATTGTCCAAGCAGTTGGAGTGATAAGTGGTATCATATTTCGATAACAATGGGCACGCGTTTGTTTGCTCGCTATTAAGTTTTCGTTTTGCTTATTTGTGTTTAATATTTACTTGTAATGTTTTGTGTTTTGAATGTAAGTTGATTGAAACTTTATATCTTTATAAATTCTACGTTGGGTTTGAACGAGTTAGTAGTTAGTTTGAATGACCTTCAGATAAGAAAGATGAAATTTCAGATATATGAATGAAGGAGTAAATGAATGTAGAATTAGATGTTCAATATGACTATTTGATTTTAGGACTGATTAATATTATATTTGAATATTGTTATCATATTTTGGTTATTAGAATGATCAATTTAATTATTTGAGTTTAGTTTAAAGGAAGACTGATTCAGTTTGATCAATAATATTATGTTTGGATATTCATACTTTCTTTTTGTTATTAAATTAATTGAAATATTTACTTGATGATTTATTTAAGAAGATTAATCTAGTTTGTTGGTAAGTATGAGTAACCTTAATTTTGTATTTGAATATTGATATTATTTTTTTGTTATTTGAACAATCAATATTATTTTTATTTTCTTTTTTGAGAAGTTTAATCTAGTTTTATGTACTGTATGAGTAGTGACAATATTGTATTTAGATACCGATATTATATTTTTGGATTTTAAATGATAACAATTATTATTTGATTTTCTTTCAAGCAAGCTGATCTAGTTTGATGGACGTCATACAGGAGTTGAAGGGTTTCAGATACCGGCTGGGAAAATTGATTTTCAGCCCATTTAAATTTGCTACACAATGCGCTACATTGTGGTCACTGCAAAACCGATATCCTACCGGCTGCGCCAATTTTGTTACAAACCAGTATACGCTATGTATACTGGTAAGAACTGGGAGCTCAACTTGATGCGTATCCTATATACAACATCAAGGCTCCCGGGAAAAGAACTCTCTGTATCACCACTTACCTGCTACTCTGTTCATCTAAACTAAATCAAGAAAAAGATGAGAATTTCATGTTTAAAGAATTTAGTTTTATTTTAATGTTGATATTTTAAATTAATTACATTTACACTTCTTTAATTATTTTTAACATCTATCCATACTGGGTGAAGCCCTTTTCACTTGACCTGTTGCACTTCACAGCTGAGCGCCAGCCTGTAGAGGGAACTAGAAGATGGGTTTGTGGATCGGGGTGGCCACACAGCGTGAAACGCCGAAAGGCCGATGGAGGATCGCGGCTCAAACCAACACCTCACCCCTTACCACTTAGTCGAACACTGAACAGCACTTACGTCTTAAACTTCCACCGCGTAATTAATCTACGTACTTAAATAATGGGTAGCAGCACGCTCCCTTTTGGATTTGAATACACGCTCACTGGTATAAGACTGCCCAAGAACATTAAATACCATTCTTTCGTGAGCTCTCAACCTAAATTCTCTTTAAAGGTGCTGAGTAGCCGAACACGTGCGCTCTCGTTCCACGAAAGTTTTTCCTCCCCGCTTCGTCTCGCTTTCTCGGCCGGTGAATTTGCGAAACTGGGGAAATTGAGCGAAAGAGTGTTTTTCGCTTAAGCTTTCGACTTCGATAGAGTGCTTTCAGTTTAAGCTTTCGGCTTTCCCAAGATCTCTTGAAGTGAAATAGCGAAACTGGGGACATTGAGCGAAAGAGTGTTTATGCCGGAACTTTCGGTTTTCCTTTCCGCTTACCTCTCTTCGAAGCACCCCGTTCGTTCACGATGTGAATATCGTTGCGGGTTGAACTTTCTCGTTCACTTAACTGCTTTTGAGCGATCTTTTCATGGGACACATCGAAAACATCATCGAAGAAAAAGGTTTAGCGCCTAGAGTATGGTATCGTTACGTGGATGATATTTTTGCAATCAGTGATGCTCACCAAGCAGACATTTTACTGGAACAATTAAACAACATCCACAAAAATATCAAGTTTACAATGGGAAGGGAAAACAATGGAGAGCTACCGTTTGTTGATATGAAAATTATAAGAAATAGTGGTTACCTAGAGTTTGATGTATATCGAAAGACGACGCACACACAGAGGACAATACCCAGCAACTCCAATCATTCATACAACCAAAAAATCGCGGCATACAACACGATGATTAATAGAATGTTATCAATTCCGTTGACAACTGAACGACGCGTCCGAGAAGAGCAATTCATAATTGAAACAACACAGGAGAATGGGTATACAGCGCGGTAAATCAAAACCAGAATAAGCAAGTTAGATGCACATCGAAGAAGAAACTCTTTTACGACAATCTTCAAAACACCGGTCCAAAATACGCGGAGAATGAAGCTGACTTATTCTACACATTCACGGAAGCTACAACAAATACTGAAGACAGCGGGTATTGAAACAGCACACTCGTCACGAATCTACAAATTGGAACAAAAACTAGGGGCTACGAAGGACAGTAAACAAAAGGATGAACGTAGCGGCATATACAGGATAACATGCCCAGAGTGTGGAAAAATGTACGTGGGCCAAACAAAACGACTGGTGAAAATTCGATTCCACGAGCATATAAGGGAAGCGGAAGTAGCAGCGAAAAAAGGACGAAATGAGGCAAGATCAACGGTTGCAAGATACATTATGGAGAGCACGCATCAAATAGAATGGGACAACGTGGAGATCCTCGAAGAAATCAACGATTGGAGAAGGTTGGATGCAGCGGAAAGTTTGTGGATTTCAAGGATACCAGAAGATTTAAGGCTTAATACGGATCTAAGGAACGCATACAGTAGTTTGATCGGATCAATATGTTAAAGGCTTGAATGACTCATCTAGTTTATGACACCGTGAAGGATGATTAGAGTGGGTTAATGTTTTAATTACCTTTCCAAGTAGTAATTTTGATGGTTTTATTATTAGTTCATTTAAATACCTTTTGTAAATTAGTTTGTAATTAAGAAACGATGTATAAATACAAGAATTTTTGAATTATGTTTCAGTAACACGGCACTGAAGAAAGAAATAACTTGTTTCCGAAACTCGTGTCTGCCCGGGTTTTAATAAATATTGGCGTTTTATGGAAAATACTAGGGTTCTTATTTATTCATTTGAATTTAACGCCAAAAGAGGAGCAACGGAAAAAATTCAATAAGAATGACTACCAGGTCTAGCTCTGATTTCAACAGGTTACTGGAACTAAAGAAAAGCAAGGAGGTCTAAGTGAGGATATACGATTTTTAAAACGGTGCTTAAAAGCCAACGTGGTACCTAAAAGTCACAGGGTCGCACTAAAGTCTCATTTAAAAGGTATAGAAATAGAAAAGGCGATTTTGGAAAGAAATATGATGAAACGGAGTTTGAACTACCTACACAAGAAGATGGATGATGCTACATTTAAAAATTGCATCAACAACAATGGGAAGAAAAAGCAGTGTCGAAGAAATTATCAGTAGTGTGCAAAGAGCGTTTGAATGCGAAAAGGATAGGAAAAGACGAATACTCAATAGCAAATTCAACGGGTTATTGAACAAAATACCAGGAGATAAGCAACAAGGCAGCGTACAAGTAATACCGCAAATTGTCATCAATAAATCCTCGGAAAGTTTTACGGAGGAACAACTTAATTTTCTAAACTGGTGATTAAACTATGCGTGCAACATTCTGAAACCACCAATGAAGGATATTATTTTGGATATAGAAGCAGGAATTAAATTTATCCGCGATGAAGATAGACAAGCCATTCGTACAACAGTCCACAATTTGTTAACAAAACCGCCATCTAGCAAACACTCGAACTAAGCAAGAATCATAGCGGAACTGAAGAGCAAACCTGTTTATTACGTAAAGGCGGACAAAGGCAACACAGTAGTTATTATGGATAGGATTACGTATGATGCACTAGTGAACGAAAAATTAAACAATGGAAATTTTCACGCATTACGTACTAACCCGTTACACGATTCAATTAAAAGAGTCAAAAAAACGTTAAAGGAATGCCAGCCACTTATTGGAAATATATCCCATTTGAGAGTATCCAATCCCGTCTTGCCTAGAATCAAATGTCTCCCGAAGATACACAAAGGTGGCAACGAAATGCGGGAGATCATTGCTGCCACAAACGTACCAACTTCAAAAATTGCCAGGTGGTTAACAGAAGAATGCAAAAAACTACCATTTAGTACAAGTGAGAAATCTGTTAAAAACAGGGAGGATCTGATTGAAAAGCTACAAGAGATTGATGCTGTGAAGGAAGAGGAGATCATGGTCTCCTTTGATGTGAAATCATTTTTTCCAAGTGTTCCCGTGAAACAGACCCTAGCCTTGTTTGAAGACTGGCTTTTACAAAAAGACTCATCCTTGGAATGGAAAAAGAGATCGAAAATGTATTCGAAGTTGGCAACTCTGTGCATGAATGAGAGCTATTTCTCATTTCGAGGAAATTTTTTCAAGACAACTAAAGGGGTTGCCATGGGGAACCCATTGTCACCACTTTTGAGCGATCTTTTCATGGGACACATCGAAAACATCATCGAAGAAAAAGGTTTAGCGCCTAGAGTATGGTATCGTTACGTGGATGATATTTTTGCAATCAGTGATGCTCACCAAGCAGACATTTCACTGGAACAATTAAACAACATCCACAAAAATATCAAGTTTACAATGGAAAGGGAAAACAATGGAGAGCTACCGTTTGTTGATATGAAAATTATAAGAAATAGCGGTTACCTAGAGTTTGATGTATATCGAAAGACGACGCACACACAGAGGACAATACCCAGCAACTCCAATCATTCATACAACCAAAAAATCGCGGCATACAACACGATGATTAATAGAATGTTATCAATTCCATTGACAACTGAACGACGCGTCCAAGAAGAGCAATTCATAATTGAAACAGCACAGAAGAATGGGTATACAGCGCGGTTAATTAAAACCAGAATAAGCAAGTTAGATGCGCATCGAAGAAGAAACTCTTTTACGACAATCTTCAAAACACCGGTCCAAAATACGCGGAGAATGAAGCTGACTTATTCTACACATTCACGGAAGCTAAAACAAATACTGAAGACAGCGGGTATTGAAACAGCACACTCGTCACGAATCTACAAATTGGAACAAAAACTAGGGGCTACGAAGGACAGTAAACAAAAGGATGAACGTAGCGGCATATACAGGATAACATGCCCAGAGTGTGGAAAAATGTACGTGGGCCAAACAAAACGACTGGTGAAAATTCGATTCCACGAGCATATAAGGGAAGCGGAAGTAGCAGCGAAAAAAGGACGAAATGAGGCAAGATCAACGGTTGCAAGACACATTATGGAGAGCACGCATCAAATAGAATGGGACAACGTGGAGATCCTCGAAGAAATCAACGATTGGAGAAGGTTGGATGCAGCGGAAAGTTTGTGGATTTCAAGGATACCAGAAGATTTAAGGCTTAATACGGATCTAAGGAACGCATACAGTAGTTTGATCGGATCAATATGTTAAAGGCTTGAATGACTCATCTAGTTTATGACACCGTGAAGGATAATTAGAGTGGGTTAATGTTTTAATTACCTTTCCAAGTAGTAATTTTGATGGTTTTATTATTAGTTCATTTAAATACCTTTTGTAAATTAGTTCGTAATTAAGAAACGATGTATAAATACAAGAATTTTTGAATTATGTTTCAGTAACACGGCACTGAAGAAGGTAATAATTTGTTTCCGAAACACGTGTCTGCCCCGGTTTTAATAAATATTGGCGTTTTACGGAAAATATTAGGGTTCTTATTTATTCATTTTAACTGCTCGCTTATTTACTTGCGCATGTGTTTCCATGGCTAATTTTCATTGGCGAAGTGCGAGTACATAGGTGTTGTTTGCTCGCTACTATTGCAGTTATGAACCGGGAATACATCCGAGTATGTTTATGTGTTCCCTCGCAACAGTGGAACGGATTCGATTCGATAGTACAACCCGAGAGACTTTAAATCTATGTCGCTGCATATCCTGGATGGTGAACATTAAATGGCCCCTTTCAGGGCCTTAAAAAAATAAACAAAGAGTTAAAAGCGACTATCAAGTCCAAAAGCCCTTCTCAGAGCTAAAAAATATCCTACTTTCTTATTAATCGTTTCAGGTCCCATCGCCTCTAGCTGGATAGACTCCAGGTCAGCTTAGATTCATGGAACGGAGTTCAATTCGATAGTGTGACCCGAGAGACTTTAAATCGATGTCGCTGCATATCCGGGATGGCGAACAATAAATGGCCCTTTTCAGGGCCCTGAAAAATAAACATTGAGTAAAAAGTGACTATCAAGTCCAAAAGCCCTTCTCAGGGCTAAAAAATATCCTACTTTCTTATTAATCGTTTCAGGTCCCATCGACTCCAGCTGGATAGACTCCGGACCTGCTTAGATTCGTGGAACGGATTCGATTCGATAGTACAACCCGAGAGACTTTAAATCTATGTCACTGCATATCCGGGATGGTGAACAATAAATGGCCCTTCTCAGGGCCATAAAAATATAAACAAAGAGTAAAAAGCGACTATCAAGTCCAAAAGCCCTTCTCAGAGCTAAAAAATATCTTACTTTCTTACAATATTAATCGTTTCAGGTCCCATCGCCTCCAGCTGGATAGACTCCGGACCTGCTTAGATTTATGGAACGGATTCGATAGTGTGACCCGAGAGACTTTAAATCTATGTCGCTGCATATCCGGGATCCAAAAGCCCTCCTCAGGTTTAAAAAAGATAGTTTGTTTTGTTTTTGCTCATTTCAGGTCTCATTGCCTTCAGCTAGAAGGAAGCTGAATCAGATTAGTTTGATATTCAAGATATCACCCTTCACTAGTATGCAACGCTGTTGAAGCTTAGTACAAGCAGGTCCCTTCGGAAGTAATAGCCCTTCGCTAGTAAGCAGTGAAAACAGTTCCTCTTGGGTTTTAGCATGTAAAATTGAGCTGAAATATTTTATTGAATACAAGTTTTACTAATTTCATTTACCTTTTAGGCTTCTCCATAATGATAATACGATTATTGTAAGGATAAAGATAAGGTGGCTTTATTGTCTTAGGTGCATGTTAGGATAAAGATAAGGTGGCTTTATTGTCTTAGGTGCACGTTACAAATTTTTAAATGATTAGGCTTTCACTGGATGTAAATTCTCAACCGATCAAGAATTAAAAACGCTGAATTGTTTTTAAGATATACATTACAAACTTATTTAAATCAATCACGACATTTCGATAGTTCTTAGCTTTATCAAATTAACAATTGCTCACACGATAAAGAAAGGAATAATTACTTATTTGATAGGTGTACGAAGTATCTAAAAGGCGCTCATGATTAATTTAGCTAAATTTGTAGTCTGAATTTTAAAAATCTTTTGGGGCTTATAATTTTCGATGTTCAACTAGATATGTAGATAGAATTATTGTTATCTTCATATACTCTTACTACGCATAACATACTCTAGAACGTTTTTAAAAACTTTGAATATTATAAATTAACTTTTCAGACATTCAAAAGTTAATTAGTAATATGCTTTATTGAACTCATCCTGAACATTCAAAAACAAACTTATGTGAGTTTGAGCAATAAATTTGAATCTAAACATTTCCAAAAAATCAATTTTTATTTATCTTTCATAAAAATTGCTTGAATATCTTCAAAACGAAGAGTAGTCATAAGTTTCAAACCATTTTGCGCCGATTGGGGAACATATTTCACATCTTGTTCCATGTTGACATTCGGTAAAAGTGGTAAAAGTCCAGTGCGTGATTGATTTCAAATCGTCTAGAAATTGAATTTATCGAAACTTGTGGTGTAATATACAGGTGAAGTACATTTACCTTCTCTTCATATACTGAAAATTATAAATCGAAGCTGATTATGAATTGGATTTATTTTGATTTAAGTTTTCGCGATATAAATTTTTTCGAATGAGTGAGTTTACTTTAAATCTGTTTTGAGTTATCGAAGTTTTCTCCCTCGATTACCATTTGTTTAGTATAGTGTCTTAAAGTGTGTTAAAGAAAAAAGACCATATCTCAAAAAATCAATAAATTTGCAGAAAACCAAATTCTTTCCATGCAATCTTTTAGTTTTTTATTGGGATCTGGCAGCACTCCCACGTTCTGAAATGCATAAAAGAACACGTGCGTCGAAAATTTTATTTGCTTTTTGCCAGAGCTTATATACTAACTGACTACGGGGGAATCAAGTGGATGACCTTGAACACAAATTTTTTTGATGTGACACATATAAAATAATTAGAGACGAGTTTAATTTCTTCACAGTAAGGATATCCTGATAAAAAAATGACCGAAATTTGATCGTTGAGTTCAGAACCGATATTGAATTTGCTGAGATTAAGATTTAAAAACCACATGGTATTGGGTGTCCGCGGACTAAGGAACAAAAGATGGAGAGCTCATGGAGATTTTTTGATGTTTATATTTGCTTTTATGGGGACAACCCCTCACTGTCTACATTAAAGACTAACTTTTTGAACACACGCTCTGCAGCTGTAGGGAGTTCCTGTGATTCTATCAGAAACAAGTCACATCAATATGTAGGAGATACGGAAGTGTGCTCAGTTTTATAGGCTCTATAAGCGTAGGTTCACAATATACTTTTTAACTCGGTTCACCTACATAACGTTTAGTTATGATAGTTTACGATGCTATGGTTCATATTTTAGCATGTATTTCAGCCTAGTTTTTTCGCTGAGGTAATCATTTTTGTTTGATCTAAACACCCTACGGTCCTCTCTTTTTCTGGCCCTCCAACGCTAAAACTTACATCATCCGAGCCCCCCTCGTTTACTAACAAGTTTCTATGCGCCCATGTTTGGGCTCAGTGCGTGAACTAGTCCCACACTATTTAGAACAAAATACCGAACATATTAATTAGAATATGGAAGTTTATTTAACTTATACCCTAGCATAAATTGTCCTTTTGCCTTGAAAAATTTTTCCTTATTGATTAGACTTCCCTCAATCAACACTTATTGCACAAGGACCGAATGGGACTTTCAAAAAATATCAACCGAATTTCGCTACCACTGCCCTGATTATTATTTCTTGGCATGTTCTTTTCTATATTGATATAATTAAAGTTAAATGTTTTCAAATATGCAACATCACATTTATTTGACTAATCCCTACAAGTAAACTGTGCACAAATCGAACTACAAATTGATAACATACAAACATCTTTTTAATGCTTTATATAATTTTAATTAAAATTCATTCTGTTAATTATGTTTTATTTCATAATCTAAGTAACGATACTGAAAGAAAATAGTTTAATTAACAATTAAAAACCAAATCGCAACTCAGTTTCGAAAGCGCCATTGAATTTTCAACAATTCACTGAAAAAATTTTCTGCAGAGTGATTTCAAATTAAGCAATCAAAAAAGTTTAAATGTTAAATAGCTCTTGAGTGAAAAATTAATTTTATATTGAATTCATGTTACAGAGAAAATATTGACAAAAGTTTGAGAGCTTCACGTTAAAAACATATCTTACATACGTACCAAGAATACATTAATAATCAAAACTAATGCCACAATGCTATTTGCGTTTGCAGAAATACTGTTTTATATATATTTTTTGTGAAAATAAAACTATGGAATACTAGTGCATTGTTTCGTTATAAAACGTTTATCCTTTTTAAATAGTTTAGGAGTGCTTGCCTTAAGAACACAAGTTTTAAGAATAGTGCTCGGGAAGTGCTTCATTTGGTCGGTCATGATTGGGCATACTACAACTTTATCCGTAACAGAATGGTAACATCAAGCTTGGCCATTAGACTCTATTCAGATATACAGTATGAGAACCTCAGTAATAGTATAACAGGTGCTACATGCTATAATTTAAATTAGTGTGTTTATTAAAGCTGTAAAAGTAACACCAGAATCAACGGAACATCATGTTGATAATCCGAAATTTCATTCCGATGCAATTTTTTGGACCATCTCCCAAAATTCAAGAACTTTGCTGGGGGCCTGGGTCGAATATTTTCGTCCAAAAATCAAACACTTCAGGATCAGTATAAAACTTTGAATCATGAGCTGGTATAAAATCGAGTGTGCCTTTCCTAAATGTGTAATTCATTTTACGAACGGGTAGTCATTTGTAGCTTCTCGCGTGAGTTTCGAAAGTGAAGTGCATAATCGCATTATTTCTGTAAAGAGGTGGTTATGGGATAGTCAGAAAAAGAACTAGATATTTACCACAAAGCAATTGCTCAATGTATGTATTTCATTTTCATCACAGCTTCGAAAGTAAACACAATCCACAATGAACATATGGCTTTTGCCCTCTCCTCGCGTACATGCTGTATTCATTTTTCCGCGATGCCCTCCTTTGATTTTGGCTTTCGTGAACGCAGGAGCAAGTAGTGTGCGAATAACAGATAAAGCAGATGTAGGCTCATGTTTTTTGTTTATAAAGTAACTTAGATTCGATCAGAGCTTGCTGTCTTAAAACTGACGTAGATGTTCCATCATCTGATCATAGGTTTACTGCCGCCATCTGTTGAACTTTCGGCACAATTCTTCGTTGAGTTTCTTCAACGGAAATTGCACAACTAACAAAAAAGTATAGTTTTTCTTCGCGTTACACTTCAAAATAGCAAGCGACCATTCCTCAATATGTAAAAACCCATATTTACACATAAATTGCCAATTACCTTTCATTTTGCAGTTAAATCAATATGCAACTTTATAAATTCAAATTATTTAAGCGCCATTTTGCAAACGTTACCCGATATATGATTTCGATCAATGCGAAAAAATTTCCATATGACAACATTAACATCTGCTCTCATTTTGCGTACGTACACAACACACACATCTATATGTGGAGAAGTTTCTCACGCACACATATGAATGCCGGGGAATTTCTCACGCACACACACGCAAGTCGAGGGAACCGATTTATTGCTATCGACTTTTCCCGCAGCGTAGCAATCGTTTAAAATTTTTTGTCTCTTTTGCACCCTTGCGTGCCATGAGGAAAATTTGCAAGGTTATTCATTTCTTTTTATTGATCAGCTGACGAAGTGCACCAGCTCGTTAGTTTATAAGCTCTGCTTTTTGCTTTGTTTATTGAACGCGCCAGGCCTGGGCTCAGCTGACGTGCCCCTGGGAAAATTCTGGAAGTGTGCAATACAGAGTAAATGAAAGGTGTGGGTACTAGGTGAATGTACTATGATATGGATGTCCAAACCGGTTTATTCATAGATTATATCTTAGGGAAGGAAAAAATGGAGTAAATGATAGCATAAAAACAAAGCCTGACTGCAGTGTAACAAGCAATGTTCATGAAAGCCCTACTACCGCATACATGACGACATTTAGGCTGATTTTGCTTGCTAGTTTATATGAAGGTATATGGAGAAATATGGAAGTACCGGAAAAAATTCGTGGTTTTGTTCGGTTTCGAGACGAATTTCAATTGTGAAATCCAATTAGTCGCTAAGAACATCGTAGCGCTCCTTCTGAAGTGAATTTTTTTTTCATTTCATAGATCCGTTCACGTTTTATTGTTGCCCAAAGTTAAAAGAATTGGAATTTGTTTACTTCCTCAAGCTAGCTGTCAGTGGAAGTAGTCGAACGTGTGTTTCATTTGGTTGTTCTAAATGGTGTAGGTGTACAGGGGGCAGTGCAAGGTGAATTTTTAGCATGCAAAGAATGTGACTTGTACCCTTTTGGTGTGAAACATCGCATACATTACACGGTACTAGCATTTGTATTCTGCCGAAGTAATCTAACAGCTCACGTCAGCTGGCCAAAAGTAGCCTGACTTCACAAATGCAAATTTCTCCTGGAAGGCTTGTTAACTGTCGGTTTTGCTCAAAAACGTTCCTAGTGTTGTTTGTAAGGCTTCTTTGTTTGTAGTGGTAGTGGCTGAAAGCATGGGTAGTTTCCGCATAAGAGGGGCAAACTTAATGATATGGCGGGAAAATTCAAATTGATAGCACCATGATGAAAATATTTAACAAAAAATAAATTTACGTATTTTATTAGTTTCTCATATAAACTAAGATAAATTTTATAAGTGACTCAAGTTTGTAGCAAAATGCAATCAAAGAAGTTGTATTTTTGGAGATTATTTAAGAAAAACGAATAAGATTATGAAGAGCAACTGTTTAGTTTTCTGGGATATATTTTTTAAACGCCTCCAATTGCCTTCATGTTAATTAATGAACATTAATCTCATAATAATTTATAAATGCTATGTAAGTTATTCTGAGCTATTTCCAGCCCGTTTGAATTTAGGGCGATATTATATCGATATAAAAATGTTCAAGGCAATATTCTGTCTGTTAAATATTTTCCTGTTACATACCGTGAAAGTGAATTGTTTCTGACTTTTTTTAGGCATAAAGTAGCACCTGGTGTTGAGGCACTTTTTGATGAACAAACTTAAATGAGAGCAATAGTGACCACTTCTAATGATATGTTGTTTATATTCACTAAATAACAGTATTAAAAAAACGCTTGGATCCTCACTGAAGCGAACCTTGATTGATATGTTATTCGCCTTTTCGAAGAAATGTAGCATTAAATTACCATCCTGATTCATAAGAAGAAATAACACACAACGTTCACATGGCATACTTTAGTAAAAAGCAAAAAATTCATTATCCTAAAAGAAAAAACTTAAATACTGTGACAAAGTTTTCTTGCATTTGCTTAAGTTGGAAAGTGAATCCTAATACTTCGATAAAATCAATTCTTCATCGTTTTGATTAAATTACTTATATTGTCTAAGGCAGCATTAGAAGAATGAAAAGCAAAATGGTACTTTTTACTTCCTTATTTTTGTTCATTATGTTCAAATTTAAGGTGATATATTTAAATATTCGCAGAGAACTTTAATCAACAATGTCCTAAGCGATCGAGCATCTACGAAAACAGGAGCTTCCCAAGGCTCAATTTTCGGTGCAACGTTGTTCCTGCTTTACACAAATAATCTGAATACATGTGGGCTGGCGGGATATCACACATTATACGCTGATGACACAGTTATACTTTATTCAGGACGAGACAAAACTGCCATTGAGAACGCTATCAACGAGGATCAAGGAAAATTCCATCAAGGGTTAATTGAAAACAAACTAGTATTGAACACTACAGAGACAAATTATATTGTTTTTAAGCAAAAGAACAAAGGAGACATAGATGTCGAGCTAAATATTGACATCGAAAAATTGCAAAGAGTGCTAGAAATGAAATGTCTTGGTCTTATCATAGACAATCGTATGACTTGGTTACCACACATAAATAGATTAAGGAGGCAATTAGCCCCAATAATAGGATTGTTAAGAAGATACGAGTCTTTTCCAATGCACATCAAGAAACTTGTTCTAAATGCGTTTGTCCTGATAAAATTACATTATGGAGTACTTACGTGGAGTCAATCAGCAAAGCAAGATTAAAACAGTATATCCAGGCTGCTGACTAAAGTGTATAAAAACATTTTGAAGCTGCCAATGCTTACTCAAACTAGTTTGATTCACCAATTGGCAAAATCATTAACCTTTAGTCAAATCACTATAATGGAGAAAGCTAAGTTTATCTACAAAAAATTAAAAACTAATGGATCGGAAAAAACACCATTAATTAAGGTATCACAGATCAACCCATATAATGAGAGGAATGCAGATCAATTCTTAATACCCTTTACCAGAACGGATCGTCTAAAGAGCGATGCAAAAGTATTGTTTGATAACCACACTAAAATTAGACACTTGGCAACGAAAAGGATGAATATACGTAATCTTACACATGTCGAATTAATTCCTGAAATAAAAAATAAATTGGCTTTTTAATCAAACACGAAATATACTTACATGTATGAAAGTACCCGTAGAGATGATGCTAATATATTCAACTCCACATCAAGTCTAAAAATATACATTCTATTTTGTGCGAGTGTTAATTTAAAAATAGAAATAATACATTTTATTTTTTTTACAGTAGTGACATCCGTACCCTTTTAGTTAGATGAATGATTTCGTCCTCTTTGAAATGATCTTCGTGTACTTGGAAACGTTTCAACGCCACTTATCCTAACAATTCGATACGATTCTATTTTTATATAAATATCATTCGTAATTGTGAAATGATAAAAAATTACGATAAATTATAACCCCCTTAAAAATGCCTCGATTTCATGGCACTTCTGATTTCAGCCACTGGATATACGGTAAAATATAATGTAATCAAAACAAAACATTGCAAATATTTTCGAACAGTTTTCTTCCAACTAATAATTTGAAACTATCAGAATCAAACTTTTTTGCGATTTCAAACCCATAAACCTTTTTAATTCTTACCTAAAGTATGACATTCCACTCGAACCACTATTGAAATTTGGGCAACACGGCACCGAAAAACGCAAGGTTATAAGCTAACGCTTAAGTCACTTGATGTAATAAAGTTTCACTATATAAGTATTGAGTTCACCACTTAAATATTCACTACAATATTCAAGATACTGGAACTTTCTGCACATTGACCATGATGAACACACGGAGACGTAAACAAAACTTTGATGATTCGAATGATTTCCCCTCTCCTTGCAAAAGCCGTCTCTAGAAGCAAAATATCGGAATTCGCACACAGGGTTTTACCAATGAAGAAGTACTACAGGAACACTGATATTCCCCTTCTTGTGAGGTGAAATCCGATAGGTGCTAGTGAAACACCATTTTAGTATTAGTGCGCACAGTGAAGTGTTGAACAGGTTGTTTTTAGAAGGCGCAAATTTGGTGAATTTTCAAATTTGGCGGGAGTTTCATTATCAAGAGATGAATTTGTTGTATCTGAATAAAAAGGTTTGATGCAGCAATTGTTAAAAAAAATTGAATGAAGTAATTAAAACAAGATAAAGTATAGCCACTTAAATATAACATATATATATATATATATATATATATATATATATATATATATATATATATATATAAATATATATATATTTATTGTATATATATATATATATATATATATATATATATATATATATATAAATATATATCTCTGTATATATATATAAATATATATCTCTGTATATATATATATATATATATATATATATATATATATATATATCTATATATATATATATATATGTATTTACTTATATATATATATATATATATATATATATATATATATATATATATATATATATATATATATATATATATATATATATATATATATATATATATATATATATATATATATACTGTCGCGTGTTTTTGGTTCGCGGCCAATAATTTTAATGTTCCGGGAAAATGAAAACGCAATGTCTCTTAATTTAAGTTAAAAGAGTTTATTTAATTAAAAATGCACAATCATTTGTTTAACTATTTCACCTAATTTTAATTTTCACTATTAAAATTCTAACACTTGTCCATAAATTTCTTATCGCAATTGTCTTCTAAATCACTTCACTATTACGAAACACACTTTTCTACTACTCGAATAATATCGCTTCCCACACACAATCGCAGTTCTTATCGCGGTCGAATGAATGATGATCCCCCCATTCATTCAGCTCGCCTCTATATAGGGTCTCTACCTATTCACCCATTTCTCGTACATTGGCGAATGTTCTACCGAGAGGTACCCGGTAGATTCGAGCAAATTAATGAATGGAGTGACGTCACTTGCAGATGTTGATCATGCTTGTTGGGTTCTCGTGGGTTCGAGTAAATTCATTTGTTGACGTTCTTAATGATTATGAAAACAATTGCGACAGTAGCTCGCAGAATTATTTGTACATGTTATTATTTGTACATGTAACACTGCCCCCACCTCAGTTCTTTTCGCCCCGAAAAGATGTGTCGCTATTTGTAGTCAGTTCTCCCTGGGTGTAATACGGGGCAAGACGGTCCAGATGCACGATTTTCATTTTAGCTCTCGGCTTACGATGTTCCTGTATTCGGTATACGACGTCGTTGATTCACTTTGTAACTCGGTAAGGTCCCTCCCAATTATGCTGCAACTTTGGAGACCTACCCTTTCGCCGTTGCGGGTTATAAAGCCACACCAAGTCATCTTGCTGGAAGCCAGTAGAATTAGCCTTTAGATCATACCTGGTCTTCATGCGGTCAGTAGCCGATTCGAGGTGTTTTCGCACTGTCCGATGTATCTGGTTCAACCGTTGTCTTAGATCACTTGCGTACTCCGAGACCGTTTGGGGTTTCTCAGGGGGTGTTCCGAACTTTATATCGGCTGGCAAACGAATAGTCTTTCCAAAAATAGTGGGATATGTCGGTCCCAGTCCCTTTGGTTCTCGTCAACCATTTTGGCCAGGTATTTATTGAGCGTGCCGTTGAAACGTTCGACCATTCCATCGGATTGGGGATGCAGCGGTGTTGTCCTCGTTTTCCGTATTCCGAGCAGCTCGCACATTTCGCTAAAAACTAGTGACTCAAAATTTCGGCCTTGATCCGAATGTAGTTCGCCAGGTACGCCGTACCTACTGACCCAATTTAACACTAGCTGTTCAGCTACAGTAGTTGCTTACTGGTTGGGAATGGGGTAGACCTTGGGCCACTTGCTGAAATAATCAGCTACAACCAGCGTGTATCGATTTCCCCATCCAGATTCAGGAAAGGGTCCTGCGATGTCAACAGCAATCCTTTCAAACGGTACCCCCACGTTATAGGTTTGCATTTGTCCTCTCAGTCGTCGCTTTGGGCGTTTGACGGAAGCGCAAATTGTGCATCTGCGACACCAGTCCTCTACGTCTTCTCGAGCGTGGAGCCAGTAGAACCTTTCTCGCAATTTCGCTAAGGTCTTGTTACCACCAAGGTGGCCTCCCGGGGATCCTTCATGCATTTCCTTAACCACATCGTAGATTCGGCTTTTGGGTAGTAAAGTTTGCATCCTATAGGAGCTGCCATCCGCCGTTTCCCATTCGCGCTTGAGTACGCCACCCTCTACCTGAAGGGAGTTCCATTGTGCCCAATAGCTTTTCAGGGTTGCGCCATGCGTTGAAACGTCTCTCCACTCAGGTCGCCCAGTCGTCTCCTTCCATACGAGCAATGGTCCGATGTCTTCATCGGCTAACTGGGCATTTCGAATCTCCTCTGATGACCAACCTTCATCGAATTCGGCCGTTATTACTCGCAGATCAACGGGCGGCTCCTTTCCCTCAATCCGCCGGCAATGCTTGCAGTTAGCTGGACATGGATGACGAGATAGGGCGTCAGCATTTCCATGAACTCTGCCCTTGTGAAGTAGTTGGGGCCTCACTAGGTCTGGTCGGATCGTCGATCGGGTTGCACTAGTGTCGTTTGTTATGGTGCAATATTCTTCATCAACTTGACCAGGAAGGCATCTGTCTGCTTTTCCACCATGTTGCCTTGGCACGGTGCTGGGGATGTCGATACTCCTAGCCAACGTTCGCCGCACGAAGTTGGCCCTTGCAGTTTGATGGGCCTCCATTCTAGGCTACTGACACAGTCTGGATCTCCACCACCATGGACAATAGCTCCGTCTTCTTCCCTTCTTGCAGTCTCTTTGCAGGTGCCCTTTTTCCCCGCAATTCCAGCATCTAGGCGCACCATTCACCTGCAGCTCTCGCTCAATTCCCACGCGCTCACACCTGCAATTATCTGCCACTACCTCACGAACCCGGGCAGTGGTACGGGTCACATTTTTGGCTGCCTCAAAATTTAAACTATAAGCCAATGCATCCTTGACTGTTTGCTTTTGAGCTAACCGCACGGCTTGTTGCAATTCCTTGTCCTTTAAGGCGCTGATGAATCCTCGCAGGGGGAATGCCGGTCGACAAGAGCTCTCTTGGAGGCTAGCATTCTTTGGGGAGTTCCGCCCCCACGTACCCGAGGAAACTCCGCAGGGGGAATGCCGGTCGACAAGACCACTCTTGGAGGCTAGCATTCTTTGGGGAGTTCCGCCCCCACGTACCCGAGGAAATTCCCGCAGGGAGAAAGCCGGTCGAAAAGAACATTCTTGGAGGCTAGCATTCTTTGGGGAGTGCCGCCCCCACGGACCCGAGGATATGGGGGGTGCCGTGAGGTTCCCTCTTATTGTATCTGGATTACGCTTTGGACAACGAACTGGAATTGACGCTTTGGGCTGGCGGATGTGATGGTTTGGACCTAGTTGCTTTGCACAGTAGCGCCGAGGTGAAACTCGTGTGTGAACGGCTCCAATTCAACTATCATACCGTCTCCGTCCCGGTAAAACCTTGGCAGGCCTCGGAGTACGTTCGAAGTTCGCACCATTGGGTTGGTGGTGTAGGTTCGGTTGAGACGGACTACCGATTAGCGCTGGTCTGGCTCTGAGCACTTGTCCCCATAAGGGCTTGTGCCAACCCTCGCATGGCCTCCCTGCTCTGCAAAGATAACCATGCGACCAAAAAGGCGACTACACACACGAACGGAGATAGCGGCTCCGAGGGGGGACCCAATAAAATGGAGCAAACAAATGAAACCACAAGCAAACAGGACGCTAGCATGGAGAACCCTTTCAGGCAAAAACCGCTGTTGGCAAGAACACCGATTGAACAAGTCACCGATTGCGGGGGGAGGCAGCAAACCCCAGAAACACTGTCAAAGTCAACATCACAGGTTAAATCATCGGAGACAGACCACAGACGGACTAACGAACGAAAGAAGGCAGAAAGTGAAGTGCATAATCGCATTATTTCTGTGAAGAGGTGGTTATGGGATAGTCAGAAAAAGAACTAGATATTTACCACAAAGCAATTGCTCAATGTATGTATTTCATTTTCATCACAGCTTCGAAAGTAAACACAATCCACAATGAACATATGGCTTTTGCCCTCTCCTCGCGTACATGCTGCATTCATTTTTCCGCGATGCCCTCCTTTGATTTTGGCTTTCGTGAACGCAGGAGCAAGTAGTGTGCGAATAACAGATAAAGCAGATGTAGGCTCATGTTTTTTGTTTATAAAGTAACTTAGATTCGATCAGAGCTTGCTGTCTTAAAACTGACGTAGATGTTCCATCATCTGATCATAGGTTTACTGCCGCCATCTGTTGAACTTTCGGCACAATTCTTCGTTGAGTTTCTTCAACGGAAATTGCACAACTAACAAAAAAGTATAGTTTTTCTTCGCGTTACACTTCAAAATAGCAAGCGACCATTCCTCAATATGTAAAAACCCATATTTACACATAAATTGCCAATTACCTTTCATTTTGCAGTTAAATCAATATGCAACTTTATAAATTCAAATTATTTAAGCGCCATTTTGCAAACGTTACCCGATATATGATTTCGATCAATGCGAAAAAATTTCCATATGACAACATTAACATCTGCTCTCATTTTGCGTACGTACACAACACACACATCTATATGTGGAGAAGTTTCTCACGCACACATATGAATGCCGGGGAGTTTCTCACGCACACACACGCAAGTCGAGGGAACCGATCTATTGCTATCGACTTTTCCCGCAGCGTAGCAATCGTTTAAAATTTTTTGTCTCTTTTGCACCCTTGCGTGCCATGAGGAAAATTTGCAAGGTTATTCATTTCTTTTTATTGATCAGCTGACGAAGTGCACCAGCTCGTTAGTTCATAAGCTCTGCTTTTTGCTTTGTTTATTGAACGCGCCAGGCCTGGGCTCAGCTGACGTGCCCCTGGGAAAATTCTGGAAGTGTGCAATACAGAGTAAATGAAAGGTGTGGGTACTAGGTGAATGTACTATGATATGGATGTCCAAACCGGTTTATTCATAGATTATATCTTAGGGAAGGAAAAAATGGAGTAAATGATAGCATAAAAACAAAGCCTGACTGCAGTGTAACAAGCAATGTTCATGAAAGCCCTACTACCGCATACATGACGACATTTAGGCTGATTTTGCTTGCTAGTTTATATGAAGGTATATGGAGAAATATGGAAGTACCGGAAAAAATTCGTGGTTTTGTTCGGTTTCGAGACGAATTTCAATTGTGAAATCCAATTAGTCGCTAAGAACATCGTAGCGCTCCTTCTGAAGTGAAT
Organism: Odontomyia ornata; assembly: GCA_963969285.1. Lineage (NCBI taxonomy): Eukaryota > Metazoa > Arthropoda > Insecta > Diptera > Stratiomyidae > Odontomyia > Odontomyia ornata. The sequence continues at coordinate 230,548,217 of OZ017738.1, read as the reverse complement.
TTTTTTTTCATTTCATAGATCCGTTCACGTTTTATTGTTGCCCAAAGTTAAAAGAATTGGAATTTGTTTACTTCCTCAAGCTAGCTGTCAGTGGAAGTAGTCGAACGTGTGTTTCATTTGGTTGTTCTAAATGGTGTAGGTGTACAGGGGGCAGTGCAAGGTGAATTTTTAGCATGCAAAGAATGTGACTTGTACCCTTTTGGTGTGAAACATCGCATACATTACACGGTACTAGCATTTGTATTCTGCCGAAGTAATCTAACAGCTCACGTCAGCTGGCCAAAAGTAGCCTGACTTCACAAATGCAAATTTCTCCTGGAAGGCTTGTTAACTGTCGGTTTTGCTCAAAAACGTTCCTAGTGTTGTTTGTAAGGCTTCTTTGTTTGTAGTGGTAGTGGCTGAAAGCATGGGTAGTTTCCGCATAAGAGGGGCAAACTTAATGATATGGCGGGAAAATTCAAATTGATAGCACCATGATGAAAATATTTAACAAAAAATAAATTTACGTATTTTATTAGTTTCTCATATAAACTAAGATAAATTTTATAAGTAACTCAAGTTTGTAGCAAAATGCAATCAAAGAAGTTGTATTTTTGGAGATTATTTAAGAAAAACGAATAAGATTATGAAGAGCAACTGTTTAGTTTTCTGGGATATATTTTTTAAACGCCTCCAATTGCCTTCATGTTAATTAATGAACATTAATCTCATAATAATTTATAAATGCTATGTAAGTTATTCTGAGCTATTTCCAGCCCGTTTGAATTTAGGGTGATATTATATCGATATAAAAATGTTCAAGGCAATATTCTGTCTGTTAAATATTTTCCTGTTACATACCGTGAAAGTGAATTGTTTCTGACTTTTTTTAGGCATAAAGTAGCACCTGGTGTTGAGGCACTTTTTGATGAACAAACTTAAATGAGAGCAATAGTGACCACTTCTAATGATATGTTGTTTATATTCACTAAATAACAGTATTAAAAAAAACGCTTGGATCCTCACTGAAGCGAACCTTGATTGATATGTTATTCGCCTTTTCGAAGAAATGTAGCATTAAATTACCATCCTGATTCATAAGAAGAAATAACACACAACGTTCACATGGCATACTTTAGTAAAAAGCAAAAAATTCATTATCCTAAAAGAAAAAACTTAAATACTGTGACAAAGTTTTCTTGCATTTGCTTAAGTTGGAAAGTGAATCCTAATACTTCGATAAAATCAATTCTTCATCGTTTTGATTAAATTACTTATATTGTCTAAGGCAGCATTAGAAGAATGAAAAGCAAAATGGTACTTTTTACTTCCTTATTTTTGTTCATTATGTTCAAATTTAAGGTGATATATTTAAATATTCGCAGAGAACTTTAATCAACAATGTCCTAAGCGATCGAGCATCTACGAAAACAGGAGCTTCCCAAGGCTCAATTTTCGGCGCAACGTTGTTCCTGCTTTACACAAATAATCTGAATACATGTGGGCTGGCGGGATATCACACATTATACGCTGATGACACAGTTATACTTTATTCAGGACGAGACAAAACTGCCATTGAGAACGCTATCAACGAGGATCAAGGAAAATTCCATCAAGGGTTAATTGAAAACAAACTAGTATTGAACACTACAGAGACAAATTATATTGTTTTTAAGCAAAAGAACAAAGGAGACATAGATGTCGAGCTAAATATTGACATCGAAAAATTGCAAAGAGTGCTAGAAATGAAATGTCTTGGTCTTATCATAGACAATCGTATGACTTGGTTACCACACATAAATAGATTAAGGAGGCAATTAGCCCCAATAATAGGATTGTTAAGAAGATACGAGTCTTTTCCAATGCACATCAAGAAACTTGTTCTAAATGCGTTTGTCCTGATAAAATTACATTATGGAGTACTTACGTGGAGTCAATCAGCAAAGCAAGATTAAAACAGTATATCCAGGCTGCTGACTAAAGTGTATAAAAACATTTTGAAGCTGCCAATGCTTACTCAAACTAGTTTGATTTACCAATTGGCAAAATCATTAACCTTTAGTCAAATCACTATAATGGAGAAAGCTAAGTTTATCTACAAAAAATTAAAAACTAATGGATCGGAAAAAACACCATTAATTAAGGTATCACAGATCAACCCATATAATGAGAGGAATGCAGATCAATTCTTAATACCCTTTACCAGAACGGATCGTCTAAAGAGCGATGCAAAAGTATTGTTTGATAACCACACTAAAATTAGACACTTGGCAACGAAAAGGATGAATATACGTAATCTTACACATGTCGAATTAGTTCCTGAAATAAAAAATAAATTGGCTTTTTAATCAAACACGAAATATACTTACATGTATGAAAGTACCCGTAGAGATGATGCTAATATATTCAACTCCACATCAAGTCTAAAAATATACATTCTATTTTGTGCGAGTGTTAATTTAAAAATAGAAATAATACATTTTATTTTTTTTTACAGTAGTGACATCCGTACCCTTTTAGTTCGATGAATGATTTCGTCCTCTTTGAAATGATCTTCGTGTACTTGGAAACGTTTCAACGCCACTTATTCTAACAATTCGATACGATTCTATTTTTATATAAATATCATTCGTAATTGTGAAATGATAAAAAATTACGATAAATTATAACCCCCTTAAAAATGCCTCGATTTCATGGCACTTCTGATTTCAGCCACTGGATATACGGTAAAATATAATGTAATCAAAACAAAACATTGCAAATATTTTCGAACAGTTTTCTTCCAACTAATAATTTGAAACTATCAGAATCAAACTTTTTTGCGATTTCAAACCCATAAACCTTTTTAATTCTTACCTAAAGTATGACATTCCACTCGAACCACTATTGAAATTTGGGCAACACGGCACCGAAAAACGCAAGGTTATAAGCTAACGCTTAAGTCACTTGATGTAATAAAGTTTCACTATATAAGTATTGAGTTCACCACTTAAATATTCACTACAATATTCAAGATACTGGAACTTTCTGCACATTGACCATGATGAACACACGGAGACGTAAACAAAACTTTGATGATTCGAATGATTTCCCCTCTCCTTGCAAAAGCCGTCTCTAGAAGCAAAATATCGGAATTCGCACACAGGGTTTTACCAATGAAGAAGTACTACAGGAACACTGATATTCCCCTTCTTGTGAGGTGAAATCCGATAGGTGTTAGTGAAACACCATTTTAGTATTAGTGCGCACAGTGAAGTGTTGAACAGGTTGTTTTTAGAAGGCGCAAATTTGGTGAATTTTCAAATTTGGCGGGAGTTTCATTATCAAGAGATGAATTTGTTGTATCTGAATAAAAAGGTTTGATGCAGCAATTGTTAAAAAAAATTGAATGAAGTAATTAAAACAAGATAAAGTATAGCCACTTAAATATAACATATATATATATATATATATATATATATATATATATATATATATATATATATATATATATTTATTGTATATATATATATATATATATATATATATATATATATATATATATATATATATAAATATATATATCTCTGTATATATATATATAAATATATATCTCTGTATATATATATATATATATATATATATATATATATATATATATCTCTCTATATATATATATATATTTACTTATATATATATATATATATATATATATATATATATATATATATATATATATATATATATATATATATATATATATATATATTTATATATATATATATACTGTCGCGTGTTTTTGGTTCGCGGCCAATAATTTTAATGTTCCGGGAAAATGAAAACGCAATGTCTCTTAATTTAAGTTAAAAGAGTTTATTTAATTAAAAATGCACAATCATTTGTTTAACTATTTCACCTAATTTTAATTTTCACTATTAAAATTCTAACACTTGTCCATAAATTTCTTATCGCAATTGTCTTCTAAATCACTTCACTATTACGAAACACACTTTTCTACTACTCGAATAATATCGCTTCCCACACACAATCGCAGTTCTTATCGCGGTCGAATGAATGATGATCCCCCCATTCATTCAGCTCGCCTCTATATAGGGTCTCTACCTATTCACCCATTTCTCGTACATTGGCGAATGTTCTACCGAGAGGTACCCGGTAGATTCGAGCAAATTAATGAATGGAGTGACGTCACTTGCAGATGTTGATCATGCTTGTTGGGTTCTCGTGGGTTCGAGTAAATTCATTTGTTGACGTTCTTAATGATTATGAAAACAATTGCGACAGTAGCTCGCAGAATTATTTGTACATGTTATTATTTGTACATGTAACACTGCCCCCACCTCAGTTCTTTTCGCCCCGAAAAGATGTGTCGCTATTTGTAGTCAATTCTCCCTGGGTGTAATACGGGGCAAGACGGTCCAGATGCACGATTTTCATTTTAGCTCTCGGCTTACGATGTTCCTGTATTCGGTATACGACGTCGTTGATTCGCTTTGTAACTCGGTAAGGTCCCTCCCAATTATGCTGCAACTTTGGAGACCTACCCTTTCGCCGTTGCGGGTTATAAAGCCACACCAAGTCATCTTGCTGGAAGCCAGTAGAATTAGCCTTTAGATCATACCTGGTCTTCATGCGGTCAGTAGCCGATTCGAGGTGTTTTCGCACTGTCCGATGTATCTGGTTCAACCGTTGTCTTAGATTACTTGCGTACTCCGAGACCGTTTGGGGTTTCTCAGGGGGTGTTCCGAACTTTATATCGGCTGGCAAACGAATAGTCTTTCCAAAAATGATTTTGGCTGGGGCTTGGCCCGTCAATGCATGTTCAGCGGCTCTATACGCCATTAAAAATAGTGGGATATGTCGGTCCCAGTCCCTTTGGTTCTCGTCAACCATTTTGGCCAGGTGTTTATTGAGCGTGCCGTTGAAACGTTCGACCATTCCATCGGATTGGGGATGCAGCGGTGTTGTCCTCGTTTTCCGTATTCCGAGCAGCTCGCACATTTCGCTAAAAACTAGTGACTCAAAATTTCGGCCTTGATCCGAATGTAGTTCGCCAGGTACGCCGTACCTACTGACCCAATTTAACACTAGCTGTTCAGCTACAGTAGTTGCTTCCTGGTTGGGAATGGGGTAGACCTTGGGCCACTTGCTGAAATAATCAGCTACAACCAGCGTGTATCGATTTCCCCATCCAGATTCAGGAAAGGGTCCTGCGATGTCAACAGCAATCCTTTCAAACGGTACCCCACGTTATAGGTTTGCATTTGTCCTCTCAGTCGTCGCTTTGGGCCTTTGACGGAAGCGCAAATTGTGCATCTGCGACACCAGTCCTCTACGTCTTCTCGAGCGTGGAGCCAGTAGAACCTTTCTCGCAATTTCGCTAAGGTCTTGTTACCACCAAGGTGGCCTCCCGGGGATCCTTCATGCATTTCCTTAACCACATCGTGGATTCGGCTTTTGGGTAGTAAAGTTTGCATCCTATAGGAGCTGCCATCCGCCGTTTCCCATTCGCGCTTGAGTACGCCACCCTCTACCTGAAGGGAGTTCCATTGTGCCCAATAGCTTTTCAGGGTTGCGCCATGCGTTGAAACGTATCTCCACTCAGGTCGCCCAGTCGTCTCCTTCCATACAAGCAATGGTCCGATGTCTTCATCGGCTAACTGGGCGTTTCGAATCTCCTCCGATGACCAACCTTCATCGAATTCGGCCGTTATTACTCGCAGATCAACGGGCGGCTCCTTTCCCTCAATCCGCCGGCAATGCTTGCAGTTAGCTGGACATGGATGACGAGATAGGGCGTCAGCATTTCCATGAACTCTGCCCTTGTGAAGTAGTTGGGGCCTCACTAGGTCTGGTCGGATCGTCGATCGGGTTGCACTAGTGTCGTTTGTTATGGTGCAATATTCTTCATCAACTTGACCAGGAAGGCATCTGTCTGCTTTTCCACCATGTTGCCTTGGCACGGTGCTGGGGATGTCGATACTCCTAGCCAACGTTCGCCGCACGAAGTTGGCCCTTGCAGTTTGATGGGCCTCCATTCTAGGCTACTGACACAGTCTGGATCTCCACCACCATGGACAATAGCTCCGTCTTCTTCCCTTCTTGCAGTCTCTTTGCAGGTGCCCTTTTTCCCCGCAATTCCAGCATCTAGGCGCACCATTCATCTGCAGCTCTCGCTCAATTCCCACGCGCTCACACCTGCAATTATCTGCCACTATCTCACGAACCCGGGCAGTGGTACGGGTCACATTTTTGGCTGCCTCAAAATTTAAACTATAAGCCAATGCATCCTTGACTGTTTGCTTTTGAGCTAACCGCACGGCTTGTTGCAATTCCTTGTCCTTTAAGGCGCTGATGAATCCTCGCAGGGGGAATGCCGGTCAACAAGAGCTCTCTTGGAGGCTAGCATTCTTTGGGGAGTTCCGCCCCCACGTACCCGAGGAAACTCCGCAGGGGGAATGCCGGTCGACAAGACCACTCTTGGAGGCTAGCATTCTTTGGGGAGTTCCGCCCCCACGTACCCGAGGAAATTCCCGCAGGGAGAAAGCCGGTCGAAAAGAACATTCTTGGAGGCTAGCATTCTTTGGGGAGTGCCGCCCCCACGGACCCGAGGATATGGGTGGTGCCGTGAGGTTCCCTCTTATTGTATCTGGATTACGCTTTGGACAACGAACTGGAATTGACGCTTTGGGCTGGCGGATGTGATGGTTTGGACCTAGTTGCTTTGCACAGTAGCGCCGAGGTGAAACTCGTGTGTGAACGGCTCCAATTCAACTATCATACCGTCTCCGTCCCGGTAAAACCTTGGCAGGCCTCGGAGTACGTTCGAAGTTCGCACCATTGGGTTGGTGGTGTAGGTTCGGTTGAGACGGACTCCCGATTAGCGTTGGTCTGGCTCTGAGCACTTGTCCCCATAAGGGCTTGTGCCAACCCTCGCATGGCCTCCCTGCTCTGCAAAGATAACCATGGGACCAAAAGGGCGACTACACACACGAACGGAGATAGCGGCTCCGAGGGGGGACCCAATAAAATGGAGCAAACAAATGAAACCACAAGCAAACAGGACGCTAGCATGGAGAACCCTTTCAGGCAAAAACCGCTGTTGGCACGAACACCGATTGAACAAGTCACCGATTGCGGGGGGAGGCAGCAAACCCCAGAAACACTGTCAAAGTCAACATCACAGGTTAAATCATCGGAGACAGACCACAGACGGACTAACGAACGAAAGAAGGCAGAGTGCGTTGTGCAACCTGGCATCATTGCGGCCTTTGGGTGCAGTAGAAGGACTATGCGCACCCCGGAGCGCCCAGTGCAAGACGTACACAATCCGGATCAAGCTGCGACACCAACGGAGGCCAGTGTAAGACTGGGGGAGGGAGAAGCTTTGCCGTTGGCCGACGCCACTTCAAACGCGACCCAAGCGATAGAAGCAAAAGGGCTAGGAAACGGGGGCCTCTCCCAAGAGGTGGCGCCAAATAACACAATCGCCCTTGACCGCGCCGAAGAGGAGCGGCTTACTCGTAAAGCGGGGAATATCGTCAAACAACTGAGGGCTGCCTGCGAAGTGCAGAAAAACATAGGCAAGAGTGTCAAGAATGGCATTCTTGAACTGGAGGAGCTTTTTGGCCGCATAACGCACTACAGGCGGAGGTGGCTTGCAACCAAAAAGCACCAAAAAGACACGCTCTCCCTCGAGGCATCAGTGGGTCCTAGTAGCAGCAAAAGAATGGCCGGTAGCCCAATTGAAGGCGACCGTGAGAAAAGGAGGAAGGACGAGACCATAAACGAAGTTGACACTCCAGGCGAGGAGTTTCATGTGGTGCGAAACAAGGCAGCGAAAAAAGCGGCCAAAAAGCTACTCCTAGAAAAAACAGACAAAGAGCTCAACCACAAAAAGAACAAAGAACCCCCCGATATACCGCAGAAAACAAAAAGCAAACCGCGGCGCAAACCCTTGCGAGAGGCACTGCTTATTAAACCCACTAAGGGCCGAACCTACGCAGATGTCCTCCGTGAAATTAAAGGAGCGGTCAAGCCAGACGAAAACAAAACTGCCATCAAAGCAGTTCAACCAACCCGGACCGGTGGCCTGCTGGTGGAATTTGGGCCAGAGGCCACAAACAAAGATGCATTCCGTGACGCGGTTCAAAAGGTTCTTGGAGATGCGGCAACGGTTGCCTCGCTCGAACCAATGGAACCCTGGAAATCGGGGACCTCGACTGCGTCACGGACAAAGCTGAAGTAGAGTATGCCATTAGGAGGGAGTTCCCTAGCTTAAGCGAAGTCAAGGCATGATTGACACGTGAAAACACAAGGGAGCAACGCATGGCTATTGTCGAACTAGCTGATAAAGACGCCCAGCAAATTCTGGCGAAGGGCAAAATTAAGATAGGTTGGGTGATCTGCAGGATACGGAGAAGAGCGATCCCTATCCGCTGCTTCAGATGCCTCGAATACGGACACACCGCGTATGGCTGTAGGGGACCCGACAGGAGATCTCTGTGCTACAAATGTGGTGAAATGGGGCACAAAAGGAAGGAGTGCACGAACGAGGCAAAATGCATTCTTTGCAAGGATGCTAAGCTAGCACCCGGTGACCTCAAACATGAGCCGGGGACAGGGAGATGCTGTGTTTTCAAGGAGGCCCTAACTAAAGCCAAATCGATACTCAAATGATCCGTATCCTGCAGGTCAATTTGCACCGAAGCACAAACGCCCAGGACCTACTTGAGCAGTTTGCGAGGGATAAGAAAGCTGACCTCCTGTTGCTGAGCGAGCAACATCATAACAAGGACTCGCAAGCGTGGTACCCTGCCAAAACTGGTACCTCGGCCATCTGGGTTCGAGACAGCGCCCGCCTTCAGGTGCAGGGCCATGGACGTGGGGATGGTTTTGTGTGGGTGCGGTGTTCAGGGATAACATATTTCAGTGTTTATCTGACGCCTAACGTGGCAATGCGATCCTTTCGAACCAAACTCGATGCCCTGGGGGACGCTGTCTCGAACACAGAGGGCCACATGCTGGTCGGGGGAGACTTCAACGCTAGAGCCATCGAATGGGGTATGCCACAATCCGACCCAAGGGGAAAGCAAATCTTGAACATGGCGGCCAGAACAGCGCTTTTTGTCCTAAATACTGGTAACACCCCTACTTTCCGCCGCTGGGGTTGCGTAGGAACCATACCCGATGTGACACTCGCTTCGGAGTCCCTGGTACCTAGAGTACACAACTGGCGAGTACTAGAGGACTACTCGGCTAGTGATCACCAGTATATAGCTGTTGAGATTCACGACGGTGCCACTCTGCGTGCATATGCCCAAACTTCAATCCTCGGATGGAGGACTCGGAGGATGGACGTCGAGAAGTTCACTGACGCGCTTACGGCAGGCGCACCGTTGCTGGGAGCTCCGCCAGGGAGTGGAGGGCCTACAGCCAAGGACTTGGTGAACTCAACTATGAGTACCATCATAGCTGCTTGCGAGTCTTCCATGCCCCGTCGGAGACCCGACATGGTAAGCCTCCAGTATACTGGTGGTCAAACGAGATTGCCGAACAAAGAAGCGAGTGTCACAAACTTCGGCGAGAGGCCCAGCGGGCGCGAACACGGGAGGAGGCAGACACTAGGCAAGCAGCATACAGGTCCGGCAGGAAATATCTTCGCAGGCTTATTAACAAGAGCAAGGCCCGATGCTGGCAAGACCTCGTGGACGATGTAAATAGGGATCCGTGGGGCCTTGGCTACAAGCTGGTCATGGGGAAACTTGGTGCCCTACGGAAGCCTTGTATACATGACGCGGAAAAGATGGACGCGATAGTGCGGGGATGGAAGGTGGCGAGGTTCGTGCTGGTCAGCAAGGGGAAGGGAAATCCCGAATCGCCATCTGCATACCGCCCGTTATGCATGCTAGACATGGCTGGGAAAGTGCTAGAGAAACTCATCAAGGGAAGACTCACTGACGCGATTCGTGCTGCTGGGGACTTATCTCCTCGGCAGTACGGCTTTAGAGCAGGACGTTCTACCATCGATGCGATTGCAGAGGTGGTGAACGCGGTCCAAAAGGCAGAGGCATATAGTCGCACCAAGCGACGGATCGTCCTGTTGGTGACACTCGACGTCAGGAATGCCTTCAACTCCGCTAGATGGGTGGATGTTCTGGATACGCTGGAAAACTCTTTTCAAGTTCCAGAATATCTAATGCGGCTTTTGAGGAACTACCTAAAGGACCGAAGCCTACTATACGACACGACGCAGGGCCAACGAAGGATGAAAATTACATCGGGTGTTGCCCAGGGATCTATCCTTGGTCCGGACCTGTGGAACGTGTCTTACGACGGGCTACTGAGACTTGAGATGCCAGATGAGTCGCGCTTGGTCGGCTATGCGGATGATGTTGCGGCTCTGGTCGCCGGACGCACCGTTGAACAAGCGCAACTTAGGCTAGGTATGCTAATGCGCCGAGTGAGGGACTGGATGACTGCTCGCGGGCTCAGCTTAGCACTGGAGAAAACCGAAGTGGTCATCCTGACAAAAAAGAGAATCCCTAGAGTAAGGATGATCAGTATTGGAGATATACAGATCGAATCGAAGCCAGCGGTGAAGTACCTGGGGCTACTGATCGACTCGAAGATGAGTTTCTCTGAGCAAATCAGGGCAACGGCTGAGAAGGCTGCTTCGGGAATATCGGCCCTGAGTCGACTTATGGCCAACGTAGGGGGACCCAGCCCATCAAGAAGACGCCTCTTGATGAGTGCTGTAGGGTCAGTGCTAATGTATGGAGCAGAGGTATGGGGCGACGCTCTCAGCAAGGAGGTATACCGAAAACGATTGGCACAGGTACAGAGAAGAGGAGCACTGAGAATTGCATCTTCGTATCCAACAGTCTCCGACTCGGCGATGAGAGTGATTGCAGGCGTGATACCTGTCGCCCTCCTTGCTAGAGAGCGCCACGCTATTTACCTGCGCCGAAACGAGGATGCGAGGGAGATCGTTGTCCGCGAGGAGAGACAACGCTCGCTCAACGATTGGCAGCAGTCTTGGAGGAATTGCACGAAGGGAAGGTGGACTGCGCGCCTTATCCCGGATGTGAGACCGTGGCTAAATCGAAGGCATGGTGAGACTGACTTCTATCTGACCCAGCTTTTGAGCGGGCACGGGTGTTTTCAGTCTTACCTGCACAAGATCGGCAAGTCACGGTCTCCCGATTGTCGGTTTTGCCCAGGAGAGGAGGACAATGCCAGTCACACATTTTTTGCGTGTACCAAATGGGCCAAGCTGCGAAGGGCCCTCTACAGGGAGACGGGAGAGCTCGCCCCGGATAATATAGTTGCGGTGATGCTCGAATCGGTTGACAAATGGAACCAGGTGGCACATTATGCTCGGGCAGTCCTAAAATATAAAAGGAACTCACAGCAGCCGGAGGCACTGGGGCTGGGGGATCGCTCTTCTGGCAATTCCTCTTCCCCCCTCCCCTCCCGCTAGGAAAGGGACTCCCCAGCTTGAAGGCGCTCCACGGCGTAACAAAACGAGACCTGGCCCGAAGTAATGTGTCAAACGGTTCCAGGCTAGGTTCTCAGATTGACAGGGGAGGTGTTTAGTGGGTAGTCCAAAGGTATCCTCCATGGGAGTCCCACACTGCCAGACTCGGTGGGCATAAATGCTTCACCTCCCTACCACAAAAAAAAGGCGCTGATGAATGCTTCTGCTGCTCCGTCATCTCCATGATCTAGGTCGTACGCTGGGTAAGCCAAAACTGCCAGTCGCTCAATGTCTTGTGCTAGCTGCTGCAAGGTTTCGCCAGACTTCTGCATCCGATGCCGTAGCTGTGCCCGGTAAATCTGCTGCAGATGATCGTCTCCATAACGCATGTCCAGCACATTCATTATAGCAGCCGGGTTTGAATGCAGCTCAATGGGGATAGTCTGCAAAAGCTCGGCAGCTGGGCCTCTTAGAGCAAGAATTAACGCAGTTGCTCGTTACTGCTCATTCCAGTGATTTATCCTAGCGGCTGCTTCAAACTGGATTTTGTAAATACTCCAGACCGTTTGCCCGTCGAATATTGGTGCTTGCACATTTCTAGATGAGCTTTGCGCTGCGGTTATAAGTGGGGCTGGTGAGGTGGTCACTACTGCCTTCGCTGCTTCCAAGTCCTTTTTCACTTTTTCCATCTCATGATTGATCCTTTCGTCGGCCTGGCTGATCTCAAGTTTGATTCTCTCCTCGACCTGGTATACCTTTTCCTCGACGCATTTAATTTGGCTGTTAAGACTACTGAGCTCCGCTTTTATTTCGGTTGACTGTTTTTCCAACTTCTGTGTGATGTCTGCCTTGATTTTGAACGCTTGTTGGTCTAGCTTCGCTGATTGTTCATTTAACTTCGCTGTTAAATTGGATGACTGTTCATTGAGCTTCGCAGTTAAATTGGATGACTGTTGTCGCTGCTCTTGCTGCATCAGTATCAACATTTGCATCAGCGCATTTTCTGGTTCCTTTGGTTTAGGTGTTTCCGCATCTCCATTAAGCTCCACCATGGTAAATTCATTTATTTTCAAATGTTAGCTTCGCGGTTATTTTTATTATTTCGGCTTTTATTTATTTTTCCACCAGTTTCCACGTTATATTTCACTATTGTGCATTTTTTAAACGTTTTTCACTTTCAAAATTTTAATCTCACTTCTCGACACCATTGTCGCATGTTTTTGGTTCGCGGCCAATAATTTTAATGTTTCGGGAAAGTGAAAACGCAATGTCTCTTAATTTAAGTTAAAAGAGTTTATTTAATTAAAAATGCACAATCATTTGTTTAACTATTTCACCTAATTTTAATTTTCACTATTAAAATTCTAACACTTGTCCATAAATTTCTTATCGCAATTGTCTTCTAAATCACTTCACTATTACGAAACACACTTTTCTACTACTCGAATAATATCGCTTCCCACACACAATCGCAGTTCTTATCGCGGTCGAATGAATGATGATCCCCCCATTCATTCAGCTCGCCTCTATATAGGATCTCTACCTATTCACCCATTTCTCGTACATTGGCGAATGTTCTACCGAGAGGTACCTGGTAGATTCGAGCAAATTAATGAATGGAGTGACGTCACTTGCAGATGTTGATCATGCTTGTTGGGTTCTCGTGGGTTCGAGTAAATTCATTTGTTGACGTTCTTAATGATTATGAAAACAATTGCGACAGTAGCTCGCAGAATTATTTGTACATGTAATTATTTGTACATGTAACAATACATATATATATATATATATATATATATATATATATATATATATATATATATATATATATGTATATATAGATATCGAAGATGTTTATAATTGCATAAGATTAAGCGGCGCCATCTTAATATAATGGCTGGATTCGTGAAATCGATGACGTATTGCATAAGGGCTAAGATGGCGGCGATACATCAGCTGTCAGTGAAGTGACATTTCTTTGCACCTCGAACGCTTAAAATCGACAATCGGTATTAAAAATAGCTTTGTAAGCAAACCCATGCGATTCGAACAATTAAATTTCGGTGAGCGTAGCTTGAATACCTTCTCCAATAAAAGTAGTAGTTTGCACTTCCGTAAATCGCTTAAAATATGAGAAATTACGTGATAAAGTTGGTGCCGTAAGTTCAAAAGTTTTCAAGTGAAGTGTCGCAGTCTCACGAAAAGTGAATAATGTTTCAGCAGAAATCGGTGGCGGATATTTGAATGAGACTCGCTTAACAATCATGTAAATCGGATGCGTAAAGTTATATTTCACTTGGTTTGTTTTACTGGCCCCGAGTGAGTGTTTGATATGCCTAAACAAACTTAGTGTGGATGTCATTTTAGTTTATCTTTCCAATTAGTGATCGCTGATGTAAGAAATAAATATGCTCTCAGCATACATAGCTAAATTACTGCTGCGCGACAAGTTCTGTGGAAATTTTCTAAGTACATATAGTATAACTTTCACCGTAGGAGCTTTCAAATCATAGCTACAAAAGTTTTCTTACGGTTTAGTGTATTTCTACGAAGAGTTCAGTAACTGTAAAATCTAACAAGCCCTTCTCAGGGCTGCATTATTCCTTTGTCTGTTTTAGATGTTTCAGGTCCCATCTCCTCCAGCTGGAAAAACGCCGGACCAGTTTTATGGGATGGAATTTGACTCAACAGGTGGACTCCCAACACGAAACTCTATATCTGTACGGCTGCATACCCGGGATGGCGAACAATAAATGGCCCTTTTCAGGGCCCTAAAAAAATGAACAAAGAGTAAAAGTGACTATCAAGTCCAAAAGCCCTTCTCAGGGCTAAAAAATATCTTGCTTTCTTTTTAATCGTTTAAGGTCCCATCGCCTCCAGCTGAATAGACTCCAGCCTGCCAAGATTCGTGCAGCGGATTCGATTCGATAGTGTGACCCGAGAGACTCAAAATGGTGAACAATAAATAGCCCCTTTCAGGGCCTTAAAAAAATAAACAAAGAGTATAAAGCGACTATCAAGTCCAAAAGCCCTTCTCAGGGCTAAAAAATACCTTGCTTTCTTTTTAATCGTTTCAGGTCCCATCGCCTCCAGCTGGAAAAACGCCAGACCTGCTTAGAATCGTGGAACAGATTTAGTTCGATAGTACAAACCAAGAGACTTTAAATCGATGTCGCTGCATATCCGGGATAGCGAACAATAAATGGCCCTTTTCAGGGCCCAAAAAAATAAACATAGAGTAAAAAGCGACTATCAAGTCCAAAAGCCCTTCTCAGGTCCCATCGCCTCCAGCTGGATAGACTCCGGACCTGCTTAGATTCGTGGAACGGATTCGATTCGATAGTACAACCCGAGAGACTTTAAATCTATGTCGCTGCATATCCGGGATGGTGAACAGTAACTGGCCCTTTTCAGGCCCATAAAAAAATAAACAAAGAGTAAAAAGCGACTATCAAGTCCAAAAGCCCTTCTCAGAGCGAAAAAATATCCTACTTTCTTATTAATCGTTTCAGGTCTCATCGCCTCCAGCTGGATAGACTCCGGACCTGCTTAGAATCGTGGAACGGATTCGATTCGATAGTACAACCCAAGAGACTTTAAATCGATGTTGCTGCATATCCGGGATGGCGAACAATAAATGGCCCTTTTCAGGGCCCTAAAAAAATGAACAAAGAGTAGAAAGCGACTATCAAGTCCAAAAGCCCTTCTCAGAGCTAAAAAATATCCTTCTTTCTTATTAATCGTTTCAGGTCCCATTGCCTTCAGCTGGATATACTCCAGGTCAGCTTAGATTCATGGAACGGAGTTCGATTCGATAGTGTGACCCAAGAGACTTTAAATCTATGTCGCTGCATATCCGGGATGGCGAACAATAAATGGCCCTTTTCAGGGCCCTGAAAAATAAACATAGAGGAAAAAGTGACTGTCAAGTCCAAAAGCCCTTATCAGGGCTAAAAAATATCCTACTTTCTTTTTAATCGTTTCAGGTCCCATCGCCTCCAGCTGGATAGACTCCGGACCTGCTTAGATTCGTGGAACGGATTTGATTCGATAGTACAACCCGAGAGAATTTAAACCTATGTCGCTGCATATCCGGGATGGTGAACAATAAATGGCCCTTTTCAGGGCCATAAAAAAAATAACGAAGAGTAAAAAGTGACTATCAAGTCCAAAAGCCCTTCTCAGAGCTAAAAGATATCTTACTTTCTTATTAATCGTTTCAGGTGCCATCGCCTCCACCTGGATAGACTCTGGACCTGCTTAGATTCATGGAACGGATTCGATAGTTGACCCGAGAGACTTTAAATCTATGTCGCTGCATATCCGGGATCCAAAAGCCCTCCTCAGGGTTAAAAAAGATAGTTTGTTTTGTTTTTGCTCATTTCAGGTCTCATTGCCTTCAGCTAGAAGGAAGCTGAATCAGATTAGTTTGATATTCAAGATATCACCCTTCACTAGTATGCAACGCTGTTGAAGCTTAGTACAAGCAGGTCCCTTCGGAAGTAATAGCCCTTCGCTAGTAAGCAGTGAAAACAGTTCCTCTTGGGTTTTAGCATGTAATGTTGAGCTGAAATATTTTATTGAATACAAGTTTTACTAATTTCATTTAACTTTTAGGCTTCTCCATAATGATAATACGATTATTGTAAGGATAAAGATAAGGTGGCTTTATTGTCTTAGGTACATGTTAGGATAAAGATAAGGTGGCTTTATTATCTTAGGTGCACGTTACAAATTTTTAAATGATTAGGCTTTCACTGGATCTAAATTCTAAACCGATCAAGAATTAAAAACGCTGAATTGTTTTTAAGATATACATTACAAACTTATTTAAATCAATCACGACATTTCGATAGTTCTTAGCTTTATCAAATAAACAATTGCTCACACGATAAAGAAAGGAATAATTACTTATTTGATAGGTGTACGAAGTATCTAAAAGGCGCTCATGATTAATTTAGCTAAATTTGTAGTCTGAATTTTAAAAATCTCTTGGGGCTTTTAATTTTCGATGTTCAACTAGATATGTAGATAGAATTATTGTTATCTTCATATACTCTTACTACGCATAACATACTCTAGAACGTTTTTAAAAACTTTGAATGTTATAAATTAATTTTTAAGACATTCAAAAGTTAATTAGTAATATGCTTTATTGAACTCATCCTGAACATTCAAAAACAAACTTATGCGAAATAAATTTGAGTCTAAACATTTCCAAAAAATCAATTTTTATTTATCTTTCATAAAAATTGCTTGAATATGTTCAAAACGAAGAGCAGTCATAAGTTTCAAACCATTTTGCTCCAATTGGGGAACATATTTCACATCTTGTTCATTTTGGCGCCAAATAGATCTACATCGAATATCTACCGTTACATGTTGACATTCGGTAAAAGTGGTAAAAGTCCAGTGCGTGATTGATTTTAAATCGTCGTCGTCGTACAGGTGAAGTACATTTACCTTTTCTTCATATACTGAAAATTATAAATCGAAGCTGAATATGAATTGGATTTATTTCGATTTAAGTTTTCGCGATCTAAATTTTTTCGAATTAGTGAGTTTACTTTAAATCTGTTTTGAGTTATCGAAGTTTTCTCCCTCGATTACCATTTGTTTTGTATAGTGTCTTAAAGTGTGTTAAAGAAAAGAGACCATATCTCAAAAAATCAATAAATTTGCAGAAAACCAAATTCTTTCCATGCAATCTTTTAGTTTTTTATTGGGATCCGGCAGCACTCCCACATTCTGAAATGCATAAAAGAACACGTGCGTCGAAAATTTTATTTGCTTTTTGCCAGAGCTTATATACTAACTGACTACGGGGGAATCAAGTGGATGACCTTGATCACAAATTTTTTTGATGTGACACATATAAAATAATTAGAGACGAGTTTGGTTTCTTCACAGTAAGGGATATCCTGATAAAAAAATGACCGAAATTTGATCGTTGAGTTCAGAACCGATATTGAATTTGCTGAGATTAAGATTTAAAAACCACATGGTATTGGGTGTCCGCGGACTAAGGAACAAAAGATGGAGAGCTCATGGAGATTTTTTGGTGTTTATATTTGCTTTTATGGGGACAACCCCTCATTGTCTGCATTAAAGACTAACTTTTTGAACACACGCCCTGCAGCTGTAGGGAGTTCCTGTGATTCTATCAGAAACAAGTCACATCAATATGTAGGAGATACGGAAGTGTGCTCAGTTTTATAGGCTCTATAAGCGTAGGTTCACAATATACTTTTTAACTCGGTTCACCTACATAACGTTTAGTTATGATAGTTTACGATGCTATGGTTCATATTTTAGCATGTATTTCAGCCTAGTTTTTTCGCTGAGGTAATCATTTTTGTTTGATCTAAACACCTTTACGGTCCTCTCTTTTTCTGGCCCTCCAACGCTAAAACTTACATCATCCGAGCCCCCCTCGTTTACTAACAAGTTTCTATGCGCCCATGTTTGGGCTCAGTACGTGAACTAGTCCCACACTATTTAGAACAAAATATTGAACATATTAATTAGAATATGGAAGTTTATTTAACTTATACCCTAGCATAAATTGTCCTTTTGCCTTGAAAAATTTTGCCTTATTGATTAGACTTCCCTCAATCAACACTGATTGCACAAGGACCGAATGGGACTTTCAAAAGATATCAACCGAATTTCGCTACCACTGCCCTGATTATTATTTCTTGGCATGTTCTTTTCTATATTGATATAATTAAAGTTAAATGTTTTCAAATATGCAACATCACATTTATTTGACTAATCCCTACAAGTAAACTGTGCACAAATCGAACTACAAATTGATAACATACAAACATCTTTTTAATGCTTTATGTAATTTTAATTAAAATTCATTCTGTTAATTTTGTTTTATTTCATAATCTAAGTAACGATACTGAAAGAAAACAGTTTAATTAACAATTAAAAACCAAATCGCAACTCAGTTTCGAAAGCGTCATTGAATTTTCAACAATTCACTGAAAAAATTTTCTGCAGAGTGATTTCAAATTAAGCAATCAAAAAAGTTTAAATGTTAAATAGCTCTTGAGTGAAAAATTAATTTCATATTGAATTCATGTTACAGAGAAAATATTGACAAAAGTTTGAGAGCTTCACGTTAAAAACATATCTTACATACGTACCAAGAATACATTAATAATCAAAACTAATGTCACAATGCTATTTGCGTTTGCAGAAATACTGTTTTATATATATTTTTTTGTGAAATAAAACTATGGAATACTAGTGCATTGTTTCGTTATAAAACGTTTATCCTTTTTAAATAGTTTAGGAGTGCTTGCCTTAAGAACACAAGTTTTAAGAATAGTGCTCGGGAAATGCTTCATTTGGTCGGTCATGATTGGGCATACTACAACTTTATCCATAACAGAATGGTAACATCAAGCTTGGCCATTAGACTCTATTCAGATATACAGTATGAGAACCTCAGTAATAGTGTAACAGGTGCTACATGCTATAATTTAAATTAGTGTAGTTATCAAAGCTGTAAAAGTAACACCAGAATCAACATCATGTTGATAATCCGAAATTTCATTCCGATGCAATTTTTTGGACCATCTCCCAAAATTCAAGAACTTTGCTGGGGGCCTGGGTCGAATATTTTCGTCTAAAAATCAAACACTTCAGGATCAGTATAAAACTTTGAATCATGAGCTGGTATAAAATCGAGTGTGCCTTTCCTAAAGGTGTAATTCATTTTACGAACGGGTAGTCATTTGTAGTTTCTTGCATGAGGTTCGAAAGTGAAGTACATAATCGCATTATTTCTGTGAAGAGGTGGTTATGGGATAGTCAGAAAAAGAACTAGATATTTACCACAAAGCAATTGCTCAATGTATGTATATCATTTTCATCACAGCTTCGAAAGTAAACACAATCCACAATGAACATATGGCTTTTGCCCTCTCCTCGCGTACATGCTGCATTCATTTTTCCGCGATGCCCTCCTTTGATTTTGGCTTTCGTGAACGCAGGAGCAAGTAGTGTGCGAATAACAGAAAAAGCAGATATAGGCTCATGTTTTTTGTTTATAAAGTAACTTAGATTCGATCAGAGCTTGCTGTCTTAAGACTGACGTAGATGTTCCATCACCGATCATAGGTTTACTGCCACCATCTGTTGAACTTTCGGCACAATTCTTCGTTGAGTTTCTTCAATGGAAATTGCACAACTAACAAAAAAGTATAGTTTTTCTTCGCGTTACACTTCAAAATAGCAAGTGACCATTCCTCAATATGTAAAAACCCATATTTACACATAAATTGCCAATTACCTTTCATTTTGCAGTTAATCAATATGCAACTTTATAAATTCAAATTATTTCGGCGCCATTTTGCAAACGTTCCCCGATATATGATTTCGATCAATGCAAAAAAATTTCCATATGACAACATTAGCATCTGCTCTCATTTTGCGTACGTACACAACACACACATCTATATGTGGAGAAGTTTTGTAGTAATCTAGGAGCTATGGCTCTAAAAGCAGCGCACACACAGGCACACAGCACGAACGCAATTTATCAAGGATTCAGTCGATTCAGTCACCTTCCGCATCGCAACACTCGCTCTTTTTTTTCGCATGAAAAATAAGTGAAGAATTTCTTTTGTACTTAACACCCGGGAAACAAAATTCTAAAACTGTTTAAAATTTTAATGTGTAGTGATTTTATTTCAATATCTTTTGAATATAATTTAACTAATTGCGGTGTAACGCGGTATGCAAATGCTTAGAACGAAACGGTTAACCCCTTAAATTATATGAACGATAAAACCATTGTATCATTTAAACCCCACAAAATTTGTCAAATTTTACCCATTCCAACCATAATATTAATTAAAAATTGTTTTGTTTGTCGGTAATTAACGCGTGCCTGTCTTATTCTTTCAATTTATTTCCCCCTTAATTACGCCTAATAATTATAAACATAAATTGCTTTCAATTGAAAACTTAATCGAATCTACAAAAAGACGAATTAGAATTTTAAAATCAACCAAAACGAGTGTGCATTATCACCGCCGCGTGTTCACCCATAGATAGCATTATTAAACGAAACTTTTGCTGTTTCGTTGCTCGATGGCTCGGCCCCGCCATGTTAGTTCGGAGTTGCACAAGATCCTCGTGAGAGGAAGGCGAGTGAACGTAGGAAAGTACGCGTGGTGGCCATTTTAGTGTCGTGAATTCCCTTGATTTAAGGTTGTGAATTTATAGTGAAAATAGTTTACACCAGCGAAGGAAACCTTTAAAACCAAAATAAAATCGTGGTGGATGGTTGTTGGCAGTTAGATAACTCCTACCATCCTGTTGATACACAGCGAAAAAACTTCACCGATTGCTACTTTTTCTACGACAGTGCCTGTAAAAAAACGATAGCAGTTGCCAATATCGCCATGAGCCATCAGCATTAGGTCACGAAGTGATGTGCAACAGGTGGTTGGAAGGCCGATGTGAAGATCTTCATTGGAAGGAGCGGCACATGTTGATTGGGCAATCAAACGAGGACCTTTGATACGCATCGACAAGCAAGGAACACGCGCAAGTGTTGTGCCAGCGTGATACCTCCACTACGAGTGAAATTCGTGCAGAAATCCGACGTTCGCTCGGTTGCATGTATAGTGCGTGCATGCAACAATTTAGTATTCGGGATGAAAATTTATCGGAACGTTATCGCATCGGACGACACGAAAAATTCGTAAAAGTTGACGCCAAACATTCTTTAACGACTCGAATCTGTGATTTCGCGACGATAAGTCTAGCGCCGCCATCTTGCTGCTGTACTACAAGAGATTTCTTGACGACGACTCGATTGAACGAAAACGACAGCAAAATCGTTCGCAAGGAGGGAGAAGACGCGAGCGACTTAGTAAAAATCGGTGAATTCACATCATATTCGTTATTGCGGAGCGCCAGCATACAAGTCAGCGACAACCGTCGAAATATCGCACCGACGTAGCATAGACGCGGGGAATCTGGCAACAGAGCACACATATCGGAAAACAAAAACACCAGTCGTCCTCGATAGCAGCAAAACAAAAACATTCGCCGAAAAACGTTTCTTATATGGACTTTTGAATTGTTCTCATTTTTTTCTGTACCATGCACCATCTCTGAAGAAAGATATTGAGTCGCTTTATCTTACAAATTCCGTACTAAACACCTTTCGAGTTAAGATTATTTATTAGTACTGTTGTGATTGTGTGTGATTGATTTTTATGTACGATTAAAACAACTAGCTGTTCTACGTTGTTAGAAGAAGTTACCTGCACCCATCGAGCGCTCGACGGAACATGCATGTAAGTACTTTTTTGGTTGCCTAATATTATTATTCATAAAATATACAAGTATATTAACTCTAATTTCCTACCTGATCCGTTTGGTTCAGTAAGCACACACAAGACGTATTTATGCAGGACAAGAAATATTTATCGAAATGTTTAATTTAGACGCGAATGCATCCTTCCTACCTACATATTTTTATTAACCCTTAAAAATAAAATAAAACACCTTCAAACACAACCAGAAAGATAAATTCTAAAGAAACAAAATACTGTTCAATTTGATGTATGCAAAGCACACAAACAAACACTTTACAATAGCAGTAAAATTCCCAACAAAATTATTGCTGTCAGATTTTCGGCCAACAACACAATTAGATTAAATAAGAAGGGAGGCATTATAAACGAGAAAATAGTTATAACTTCACCTAAAATTTTCTGATCCGATACAAGTTGGAAATTTAGCATGGTATAAAAAGTAAAATAGGAGTAACATCTACACGAAAATATATAATATTAATTAAAGAAAAACAAAACAATAAAAAATGATGGATTAAACGGAAAATCGGTCTTTCCCTTCCGGTCTTTTCCAATCGGGTATAGGACCCGGTACGGTGGCAGGCTCCCACCCCAAAATATGAGCCAGCCGCCGGGTACAGATTAATTCCTTCTTTTGTTTCAGGTGACTTTATGGGTTGAGTGGCCCAAGCCAAGTGCCTTTTTATGGCATAGAGTTATGCAATTCAATTGTATAATTCTATGACATAAATTGGACACCGGGGTACTCCCCTTCTGATGGGAAAGTTCATATAATTCAAGTTGTATGAGTTTTCCACTCAGAAGAGGAATACCTGGCCACTTCAACAATTTAACATTGGATTTATTCCGGTTGGGTGGGCATGAAGGGGCTCCACCACCACCCGGTTGCCCCTCTTTCATTTGTGGGCCCTGAATTTATTTGGGTAAAGACGAGGTCACCCCAAATTAGCCTTTCTTGTCAGGTTGCACTTGTTCTCGTAACAAGTCATAATTCCTTCGTGGAGGTTATCTACAAATTTGCGACTTCGGTCGTCCTCTTGTGATCTCTGCAAGCAATTCGTGAATGCGAAATGTTTTGTAGTGAGTCCTCGTGCCGGGGAAATGAACCCGCCCCACGACACCGCAATGCTAGCCTGCCAGCGCATTCACCCGTCTCCGGACGAGGGCATTCTCGGCAGGAACCAACACCTTCCTCTGCCGAGGCAGCAGAACATCGCTGCAGTCCTTCACGGACTTTATGAAAACACATTATTCACTACAAATGGCACCCAACGTGGGGCCCGAAAAGCCCGGCTGTATCATCAATCGTGAGCACGAGACAGTCCATCGTCTCCAGGTGTCCCCACTAGGTGTAAGAATTTTGGCGGGTAGATAACTCCCGAGGGTTTTTGCACTAGTCGTGCCCCAGCAATTTAATAACTTTCGAACTTGTGTTGGCTTCGGACATCAATATCGTTTGGTCCTGCTTTTGAATTATACGTTGGTGGTTTACCACCATTGTATAACTAATAAGGCCAAATGATATTGGAGTCCCTTTTTGTGTTCGGAAGTTACTATCCCAACATCTATTTTGCGGAGGATTCTGATCCGCTCCCCAAACCAGCGGTGCCTAAGTGTCTTAAATTACACGGATTTTGATTTCATGTGATTGGCTGATTAGCTAATCCATGACTATCCATGAATAGACACGCGCTGCTTGTGGATTAGAATCCCACCCTGGGCTGACAAGTTGTAACTTGAGAAGTTTGCTAATGAGGGATCACTTCGGAACCCTGATTTTCATGGTGCCACAAGAGAGTGTCCCTGAAACGTTTTAGAAGGATTGTGCCATGGTGTCCATACTTGGGAGGAAAGACGGAAGGGAAAGACCGTTCATATATATTGTTTTGATAACTTAATCAAAACATTTTTTTTTGTGAGGTTCTTTTTATAGTTCGCCACTGACGGCCACTTTAAGGATTTTGTACTTTACATTTGTTGCATAATTTTTATCTATATATATATAATATATACATATATTTATTTAGATATATTTTTTTTTTCCTTTATATATATCTATAGTTCTGTTTTTTTTTGCTAATCAAAATTATATTAGGAATGCCCACCAAAAGAACGCCAGAGAGGAGGAAGTTAAGGTCGGATGCCGGACCAGCTCTCTTGTGCTCCATGTGTCACGAGGACATGGATTAAATCACTAGCCAGGGGTTGCAATGCGGACACAGGCTACACCAGCTGTGTTTGGCCCAACTCCGGCAAACCTCATCCACGTGCCCGCTCTGTCGTCAGCCTTTAGAAATCGCACAGCCAGCAACAGAACGACCTCAGTCCTCCAGTGCAAGTGGAGCTGTCCCCAAAAGCGGACCCATTCCATCCACGACAAGGAGTGCACGAGAGGAAGACTACAGTGCTGAAGCAGTTCCGCCTGCAGAAGAGGCGGGACCCACTGTGGCTGTGGAAGCCACAGTTTTACAAGATCTAATGGCACTAATGCAGGACATGTCCACCCGGTTAGCCTCGCTAGAAAGCCAGAGAGAGAACCCCGCACCACCCAGGCCAAGAACTCCTCCTATGTGGGATTCGGACCCACATCCGTGGGATTTCCCAGTAGACTCGCGGCGTGATCCCGAACGGATCCGGCCAGGTGCAGCCATGAATCCGTTAGCTCCAGTGTACTGGCCCCGATTGAGCCAAGCACCGCCACCAAATCAGGCTCCCGTGATTCCGCCGGACCAACGCTTCCATCCACACGATATGTATCGGCTGAAGCCGGCACAGATCCCCAGCATCATCCAGGGATGGAATCTGCATTTCAGTGGGGAACCCAATACTATAACGGTGGAAGTCTTCATAAGTTGGGTGGAGTCGCTGATTGAGCAGATGCTAGCAGGAGACCGCACGGCGCTCGCAGGATACTTACCAATGCTGCTTAGGGGAGCAGCACTGGAGACATATTGGCGAATACATTCAGCTCCACCATCCATACGCTGGTCACAGTTGAAAGAGGTACTCCGCATGGAATACCCTACGGTCGACATGGACGAATTGGTACTGGACAAGATGAATGCTAGATGGCAGCGTCCGGACGAGTCCTTCCATCAATATCGAGCCGATATCCTTCGGTTGAATGACCAGCTGTCAGAGCCACTGTCTTCTACCCAAATAGTGCGTCTGCTGAAGCGCAATCTAAGGCCGGAGATTCGTCGCCATATCGTGAACTCCGATCCACAGAGTATGGAGGCCCTGCTGAGAAATGTACGTCGTATAGAAGGGTTTGAGGAAGACCTACGGGACCGGCCATACTTACTAACCAGGACGGGTCCTCGACGAGGAATCGCGGAATTGGCCCCCGATTATACCACCCTAGATCTGGAGGATGATTTGGACCCAGACCATCTTGCTGTAGCAGCAGTGGGAAGTCTTACGACCTGCTGGAATTGCCACCAAACCGGACACCGGTTCATTTCATGCCGAGCAGAACGTAAGGTTTTCTGCTACGGCTGCGGCAAGCCGGACACTTACTTCCCGGACTGTTCTGAATGTGCCGCGCGAAAAAACGGCCAAAAGAGTACCCGACCACCTCAGCGGTACTCGAAGCCCCAGCAGTAGCTCCTCAGTCAGCTGCTCACCCCAACAAACCTGACGTAAACCCACCAGCCATGACCACTACGACTGCGGATGTTCACTCTCTTCCGGAGACCTCAGCAACGACAATATTAAAGCGACCACCACAGTCACTGCCAGAAGAACCGCGGCAGCCTCAAGTACGCACTCTGAAACCTTATCATGTTAGACTGCAGGAATATCGGGTGGCTCGAGAGCGAATATTTGCTTCCGAAGTAGTCACTTCCCGCCCACGCACGACAAAATGGTCAACTCGTCGTTGGCGGAATTTCCGCAAGAAAGTGCGTATCTGCCGTCAAACCGTAAACTCTTGTAACATCTCGGAGGTTGCTGAGAATGAGATCAGACCTTATCATCCAATTAAAGTGTTGGGCGAGACCGTGTTTGCATTGATCGACACGGGTGCCAGTATGAGTTGTCTTGCCTCGAGCTTTGGTTCGAAGGTGCTCCAAGACTATCCGAACTTGATTAAATCCTGGCGCACTGAAATCAGTACAGCTGATGGCACCAAACACCCTATACGAGGTAAACTAACCACACCCGTGACGTTCAGGGGTCAGGCGAAGGATATTACGTTCTACATTATTCCGTCTTTGACTCAGAATGTATACCTTGGTGTCGATTTCGTCCTTCGCTTTGGACTGGCCTCAGATTTATTCACAGATTTGTCTTTAAGAACCAGAAATGTCAACGAAATCACTTCTACTCCCGATAGGCATGACCTGACGCCTAACCAACAGCAACGCCTGGAAGCAACCATTGCTGTTTTCCCGTCTTACGCTACCCAAGGTCTTAGCCGCACCACCGTAGTCTCACACGCCATCGACGTTGGCGATAATAAACCGATTAAACAGAGACACTACGCCATCTCGCCGGCCATGGAGAAATTGGTGTATACGGAGCTAGATAGGATGCTCGAGTTGGGGGTCATAGAAGAGTCCCAAAGTGCCTGGTCCTCACCGGTAACCTTGATTGTGAAGCCAGGTAAAGTCCGCCTCTGTCTTGATGCCCGTAAGGTCAACGCGGTTACCATCAAGGACGCGTACCCTCTTCCACTCATCGATGGAATACTAGGGAGACTGCCGAAAGCCAATTATATCACCAGTCTCGACCTAAAAGACGCCTTCTGGCAAATTCCACTCGATGAGGGGTCGAGGGACAAGACCGCCTTCACAGTGCCTGGACGACCATTATATCAGTTCGTCACAATGCCCTTTGGCCTGTGTAACGCGCCGCAAACGATGACTCGGTTGATGGACAAGGTGATCCCACCTCACCTAAAACACCAAGTGTTCGTGTACCTTGATGATCTGTTACTCATCACGGAAACGTTCGATCAACACCTCCTACTTCTACAAGAAGTAGCCCTGCACATCAGTAAGGCGGGACTCACCATCAACGTACAGAAAAGTAAGTTTGTCATGAAAGAAGTCCGATACCTAGGACATGTCATAGGACATGGCACTATCAAAACGGATCCAGACAAAACTCGTGCGATTGATGAGTTCCCCTTACCAAAAACTGTGAAGCAGCTACGACGTTTCCTTGGTGTGTGCGGTTGGTACCGAAGGTTTGTTCGGAATTATGCAACAGTTTCAGCGCCCCTGTCAGACATGTTGCGGAAGGGGAAGTTCGTTTGGACCGAACTCAGCCGAAAGGCATTTGAAGAGCTTAAACAAGCCCTCACATCAGCTCCTGTCTTGCACAGCCCCGACTTCACGGAGCCCTTCTCCATTAATTGTGACGCATGTCAACATGGAGTAGGAGCCGTGCTGGTGCAATTGACCGACGAAGGAGAGGAAGCTCCCATCGCTTTCATGTCCAATAAGCTGAATTCGGCCCAAAGAAACTATACTGTTTCCGAGCAAGAATGTTTGGCAGCGGTAATGGCTGTGAAGAAATTTCGAGCTTATATCCAGGGCCACCAATTCGAGATCATCACGGACCACGCGTCACTACAATGGTTGATGAACCAGGCAGATTTAAATGGACGCCTAGC
Organism: Odontomyia ornata; assembly: GCA_963969285.1. NCBI lineage: Eukaryota > Metazoa > Arthropoda > Insecta > Diptera > Stratiomyidae > Odontomyia > Odontomyia ornata. The sequence continues at coordinate 230,520,796 of OZ017738.1, read as the reverse complement.
GAGATGGGCTCTTAAACTGCAAGGGTTCAAGTTCTCCATCAAACACCGGAAAGGAACCCAGAACATCGTACCCGACACTCTCTCACGGATGTTTTCCCCAGAGGGAGCCGAATTGACAGTAAATGACGAGGACCCCATCGAAATAGATTTGGACAGCCCACATTTCGAATCAGATAGCTACAAAGAGTTGAGGCAAACCATAGCGACCCAACAAACACAGCTGCCAGATTTGAAGGTAATAGACGGCTATGTGTATAGACGAAATGAATACGCCACTGGTGATCCATGGCAGGAAGAAGAGTCTTGGAAACTCTGGGTACCGGAGGAAATGACACAACATCTGATCCTCCGCGCACATGACCATCCTTTAAGTGCCCACGGAGGGTACGGTCGGACGTTACGGCGACTCAAGAAATACTTCTTTTGGCCTAAAATGGCATCCCAGGTCAAAGACTACGTGAGCGCCTGTGAGACCTGTAAAGGCACCAAAGCGCCCAACCGGCCTCTTCGACCTCCTATGGGTCAACTCAACGTTCCAGAACGCGTGTTCCAGCGTCTATACATCGATCTACTCGGTCCATATCCTCGGTCTTCCATGGGACACATCGGAGCTATATTCGTTCTAGATCAGCTCTCAAAATTCCCAATGGTGGAACCTATCCGTAAGTTTACAACTCCATCGATCGTGAAATTCTTAGAGAACCGGGTATTCCATGTGTTCGGGGTTCCAGAGAGTGTGTACTCAGACAACGGAGTACAGTTCCGGTCTCGGCAGTTTAAGAGCCTACTTGAGCAGTATGGCGTTGAACACCAACTGACGCCCATATACTCTCCTCAGTCCAACGCATCAGAACGGTTGAACCGCACCCTATTGGCCGCGATCCTTTCCTACGTCCATCCATCTCAAAAGGATTGGGATCGTCGATTGTCTGCCATCACATGCGCCCTGCGATCCTCGTATCATTCCGTCACCGGTGTCGCCCCTTACTTTGCCGCCTTTGGACAGCACATGATTTGCCACGGTAAATCATACCGACTGTTGCGGCAATTGAAGTGTTTGGGAGACCCCGTCGTTGCGCTGGAGCCCCACGAACGTTTAGGAGACCTCCGCCAATAAATAGGACGGAAGATTAAGGCCGCAGGTAGTGCAAATGAAGCGCAGTACAATCTCCGGTCACGATCTGCTAATTTCAAAGAAGGAGATGAAGTTTTCCGGCGAAATTTCCGCCAAAGTGACGCCGCGGGGCATTACAACGCCAAGCTGGACAGGCGATTCTTGAAAAGCCGCATAAAGAAGGTAATGGGACCTAACCGTTACTTGATAACGGATCCATCGGGAGAAGAAGTGGGGATATACCACGCGAAAGACCTGTGCCAATAGATAATTAGTCACGTCTGTTTGTCCGTCCGCATATATTTTCAAAAAAAAACGCACAAGGGTTGTATACTTCCGGGCAAACATAAACATCAGTCAGTCCGTCCGTCTGTCAATTGTGGTTTTCTTTTATCGTCAGTCATCTCTAGTCCTGACGCCGAAGCCAACCCATGATACACAGAAATATCCTTCAGCTCCTTTTTCGCAATCCGCATTGCCTTGGGATCACGAGAAAATTAGCTGCCCTGTAGTAATCTAGGAGCTATGGCTCTAAAAGCAGCGCTGACACAGGCACACAGCACGAACGCAATTTAACAAGGATTCAGTCGATTCAGTCACCTTCCGCATCGCAACACTCGCTCTTTTTTTTCGCATGAAAAATAAGTGAAGAATTTCTTTTGTACTTAAGACCCGGGAAACAAAATTCTAAAACTGTTTAAAATTTTAATGTGTAGTGATTTTATTTCAATATCTTTTGAATATAATTTAACTAATTGCGGTGTAACGCGGTATGCAAATGCTTAGAACGAAACGGTTAACCCCTTAAATTATATGAACGATAAAACCATTGTATCATTTAAACCCCACAAAATTTGTCAAATTTTACCCATTCCAACCATAATATTAATTAAAAATTGTTTTGTTTGTCGGTAATTAACGCGTGCCTGTCTTATTCTTTCAATTTATTTCCCCCTTAATTACGCCTAATAATTATAAACATAAATTGCTTTCAATTGAAAACTTAATCGAATCTACAAAAAGATGAATTAGAATTTTAAAAACAACCGAAACGAGTGTGCATTATCACCACCGCGTGTTCACCCATAGATGGCATTATTAAACGAAACTTTTGCTGTTTCGTTGCTCGATAGCTCGGCCCTGCCATGTTAGTTCGGAGTTGCACAAGATCCTCGTGAGAGGAAGGCGAGTGAACGTAGGAAAGTACGCGTGGTGGCCATTTTAGTGTCGTGAATTCCCTTGATTTAAGGTTGTGAATTTATAGTGAAAATAGTTTACACCAGCGAATGAAACCTTTAAAACCAAAATAAAATCGTGGTGGATGGTTGTTGGCAGTTAGATAGCTCCTACCATCCTGTTGATACACAGCGAAAAAACTTCACCGATTGCTACTTTTTCTACGACAGTGCCTGTAAAAAAACGATAGCAGTTGCCAATATCGCCATGAGCCATCAGCATTAGGTCACGAAGTGATGTGCAACAGGTGGTTGGAAGGCCGATGTGAAGATCTTCATTGGAAGGAGCCGCACATGTTGATTGGGCAATCAAACGAGGACCTTTGATACGCATCGACAAGCAAGGAACACGCGCAAGTGTTGTGCCAGCGTGATACCTCCACTACGAGTGAAATTCGTGCAGAAATCCGACGTTCGCTCGGTTGCATGTATAGTGCGTGCATGCAACAATTTAGTATTCGGGATGAAAATTTATCGGAACGTTATCGCATCGGACGACACGAAAAATTCGTAAAAGTTGACGCCAAACATTCTTTAACGACTCGAATCTGTGATTTCGCGACGATAAGTCTAGCGCCGCCATCTTGCTGCTGTACTACAAGAGATTTCTTGACGACGACTCGATTGAACGAAAACGACAGCAAAATCGTTCGCAAGGAGGGAGAAGACGCGAGCGACTTAGTAAAAATCGGTGAATTCACATCATATTCGTTATTGCGGAGCGCCAGCATACAAGTCAGCGACAACCGTCGAAATATCGCACCGACGTAGCATAGACGCGGGGAATCTGGCAACAGAGCACACATATCGGAAAACAAAAACACCAGTCGTCCTCGATAGCAGCAAAACAAAAACATTCGCCGAAAAACGTTTCTTATATGGACTTTTGAATTGTTCTCATTTTTTTCTGTACCATGCACCATCTCTGAAGAAAGATATTGAGTCGCTTTATCTTACAAATTCCGTACTAAACACCTTTCGAGTTAAGATTATTTATTAGTACTGTTGTGATTGTGTGTGATTGATTTTTATGTACGATTAAAACAACTAGCTGTTCTACGTTGTTAGAAGAAGTTACCTGCACCCATCGAGCGCTCGACGGAACATGCATGTAAGTACTTTTTTGGTTGCCTAATATTATTATTCATAAAATATACAAGTATATTAACTCTAATTTCCTACCTGATCCGTTTGGTTCAGTAAGCACACACAAGACGTATTTATGCAGGACAAGAAATATTTATCGAAATGTTTAATTTAGACGCGAATGCATCCTTCCTACCTACATATTTTTATTAACCCTTAAAAATAAAATAAAACACCTTCAAACACAACCAGAAAGATAAATTCTAAAGAAACAAAATACTGTTCAATTTGATGTATGCAAAGCACACAAACAAACACTTTACAATAGCAGTAAAATTCCCAACAAAATTATTGCTGTCAGATTTTCGGCCAACAACACAATTAGATTAAATAAGAAGGGAGGCATTATAAACGAGAAAATAGTTATAACTTCACCTAAAATTTTCTGATCCGATACAAGTTGGAAATTTAGCATGGTATAAAAAGTAAAATAGGAGTAACATCTACACGAAAATATATAATATTAATTAAAGAAAAACAAAACAATAAAAAATGATGGATTAAACGGAAAATCGGTCTTTCCCTTCCGGTCTTTTCCAATCGGGTATAGGACCCGGTACGGTGGCAGGCTCCCACCCCGAAATATGAGCCAGCCGCCGGGTACAGATTAATTCCTTCTTTTGTTTCAGGTGACTTTATGGGTTGAGTGGCCCAAGCCAAGTGCCTTTTTATGGCATAGAGTTATGCAATTCAATTGTATAATTCTATGACATAAATTGGACACCGGGGTACTCCCCTTCTGATGGGAAAGTTCATATAATTCAAGTTGTATGAGTTTTCCACTCAGAAGAGGAATACCTGGCCACTTCAACAATTTAACATTGGATTTATTCCGGTTGGGTGGGCATGAAGGGGCTCCACCACCACCCGGTTGCCCCTCTTTCATTTGTGGGCCCTGAATTTATTTGGGTAAAGACGAGGTCACCCCAAATTAGCCTTTCTTGTCAGGTTGCACTTGTTCTCGTAACAAGTCATAATTCCTTCGTGGAGGTCATCTACAAATTTGCGACTTCGGTCGTCCTCTTGTGGTCTCTGCAAGCAATTCGTGAATGCGAAATGTTTTGTAGTGAGTCCTCGTGCCGGGGAAACGAACCCGCCCCACGACACCGCAATGCTAGCCTGCCAGCGCATTCACGCGTCTCCGGACGAGGGTATTCTCGGCAGGAACCAACACCTTCCTCTGCCGAGGCAGCAGAACATCGCTGCAGTCTTTCACGGACTTTATGAAAACACATTATTCACTACAGTTTCTCACGCACACATATGAATGCCGGGGAATTTCTCACGCAACACACGCAAGTCGAGGGAACCGATTTATTGCTATCGACTTTTCCCGCAGCGTAGCAATTGTTTAAAATTTGTTGTCTCTTTTGCACCCTTGCGTGCCATGAGGAAAATTTGCAAGGTTATTCATCTCTTTTTATTGATCAGCTGATGAAGTGCACCAGCTTGTCAGTTTATAAGCTCTGCTTTTTGCTTTGTTTATTGAACGCGCCAGGCCTGGGCTCAGCTGACGTGCCCCTGGGAAAATTCTGGAAGTGTGCAATACAGAGTAAATGAAAGGTGTGCGTACTAGGTGAATGTACTATGATATGGATGTCCAAACCGGTTTATTCATAGATTATATCTTAGGGAAGGAAAAAATGGAGTGAATGATAGCATAAAAACAAAGCCTGACTGCAGTGTAACAAGCAATGTTTATGAAAGCCCTACTACCGCATACATGACGACATTTAGGCTGATTTTGCTTGCTAGTTTATATGAAGGTATACGGAGAAATATGGAAGTACCGGCGAAAATTCGTGGTTTTGTTCGGTTTCGAGACGGATTTCCATTGTGAAATCCAATTAGTCGCTAAGAACATCGTAGCGCTCCTTCTGAAGTGAATTTTTTTTCATTTCATAGATCCGTTCACGTTCTATAGTTGCTTAAAGTTAAAAGAATTGGAATTTGTTTACTTCCACAAGCTAGCTGTCAGTGGAAGTAGTCGAACGTGTGTTTCATTTCTAAATGGTGTAGGTGTACAGGGGGCGGTGCAAGGTGAAATTTTAGCATGCAAAGAATGTGATTTGTACCCTTTTGGTGTGAAACATCGCATGCATTACACGGTACTAGCATTTGTATTCTGCCGAAGTAATCTAACAGCTCACGTCAGCTGGCCAAAAGTAGCCTGACTTCACAGATGCAAATTTCTACTGGAAGGCTTGTTAACTGTCGGTTTTGCTCAAAAACGTTCCTAGTGTTGTTTATGGCTTTGTAAGGCTTCTTTGTTTGTAGTGGTAGTGGCTGAAAGCATGGGTAGTTTCCGCATAAGAGGGGCAAACTTAATGATATGGCGGGAAAATTCAAATTGATAGCACCATGATGAAAATATTTAACAAAAAATAAATTTACGTATTTTATTAGTTTCTCATATAAGTTCACTAAGATAAATTTTATAAGTAACTCAAGTTTGTAGGAAAATGCAATCAAGGAAGTTGTATTTTTGGAGATTATTTAAGAAAATCGAATAAGATTATGAAGAGCAACTGTTTAGTTTTCTGGGATATATTTTTTAAACGCCTCCAATTGCCTTCATGTTAATTAATGAACATTAATCTCATAATAATTTATAAATGCTATGTAAGTTATTCTGAGCTATTTCCAGCCCGTTTGAATTTAGGGCGATATTATATCGATATAAAAATGTTCAAGGCAATATTCTGTCTGTTAAATATTTTCCTGTTACATACCGTGAAAGTGAATTGTTTCTGACTTTTTTTAGGCATAAAGTAACACCTGGTGTTGAGGCACTTTTTGATGAACAAACTTAAATGAGAGCAATAGTGACCACTTCTAATGATATGTTGTTCATATTCACTAAATAACAGTATTAAAAAAAACGCTTGGATCCTCACTGAAGCAAACCTTGATTGATATGTTATTCGCCTTTTTGAAGAAATGTAGCATTAAATTACCATCCTAATTGATAAGAAGAAATAACACACAACGTTCACATGGCATACTTTAGTAAAAAGCAAAAAATTCATTATCCTAAAAGAAAAAACATAAATACTGTGACAAAGTTTTCTTGCATTTGCTTAAGTTGGAAAGTGAATCCTAATACTTCGATAAAATCAATTTTTCATCGTTTTGATTAAATTACTTATATTGTCTAAGGCAGCATTAGAAGAATGAAAAGCAAAATGGTACTTTTTACTTCCTTATTTTTGTTCATTATGTTCAAATTTAAGGTGATATATTTAAATATTCGCAGAGAACTTTAATCAACAATGTCCTAAGCGATCGAGCATCTACGAAAACAGGAGCTTCCCAAGGCTCAATTTTCGGCGCAACGTTGTTCCTGCTTTACACAAATAATCTGAATACATGTGGGCTGGCGGGATATCACACATTATACGCTGATGACACAGTTATACTTTATTCAGGACGAGACAAAACTGCCATTGAGAACGCTATCAACGAGGATCAAGGAAAATTCCATCAAGGGTTAATTGAAAACAAACTAGTATTGAACACTACAGAGACAAATTATATTGTTTTGAAGCAAAAGAACAAAGGAGACATAGATGTCGAGCTAAATATTAACATCGAAAAATTGCAAAGAGTGCTAGAAATGAAATGTCTTGGTCTTATCATAGACCATCGTATGACCTGGTTGCCACACATGAATAGATAAAGGAGGCAATTAGCCCCAACAATAGGATTGTTAAGAAGATATGAGTCTTTTCCAATGCACATCAAGAAACTTGTTCTAAATGCGTTTGTCCTGATAAAATTACATTATGGAGTACTTACGTGGAGTCAATCAGCAAAGCAACATTAAAACAGTATATCCAGGCTGCTGACTAAAGTGTATAAAAACATTTTGAAGCTGCCAATGCTTACTCAAACTAGTTTGATTTACCAATTGGCAAAATCATTAACCTTTAGTCAAATCACTATAATGGAGAAAGCTAAGTTTATCTACAAAAAATTAAAAACTAATGGATCGGAAAAAACACCATTCATTAAGGTATTACAGATCATCCCATATAATGAGAGGAATGCAGATCAATTCTTAATACCTTTTACCAGAACGGATCGTCTAAAGAGCGATGCAAAAGTATTATTTGATAACCACACTAAAATTAGACACTTGGCAACGAAAAGGATGAATATACGTAAACTTACACATGTCGAATTAATTCCTGAAATAAAAAATAAATTGGCTTTTTAATCAAACACGAAATATACTTACATGTCCAAAAGTACCCGTAGAGATGATGCTAATATATTCAACTCCACATCAAGTCTAAAAATATACATTCTATTTTGTGCGAGTGTTAATTTAAAAATAAATATTAACATCGAAAAATTGCAAAGAGTGCTAGAAATGAAATGTCTTGGTCTTATCATAGACCATCGTATGACCTGGTTGCCACACATGAATAGATAAAGGAGGCAATTAGCCCCAACAATAGGATTGTTAAGAAGATATGAGTCTTTTCCAATGCACATCAAGAAACTTGTTCTAAATGCGTTTGTCCTGATAAAATTACATTATGGAGTACTTACGTGGAGTCAATCAGCAAAGCAACATTAAAACAGTATATCCAGGCTGCTGACTAAAGTGTATAAAAACATTTTGAAGCTGCCAATGCTTACTCAAACTAGTTTGATTTACCAATTGGCAAAATCATTAACCTTTAGTCAAATCACTATAATGGAGAAAGCTAAGTTTATCTACAAAAAATTAAAAACTAATGGATCGGAAAAAACACCATTAATTAAGGTATTACAGATCATCCCATATAATGAGAGGAATGCAGATCAATTCTTAATACCTTTTACCAGAACGGATCGTCTAAAGAGCGATGCAAAAGTATTATTTGATAACCACACTAAAATTAGACACTTGGCAACGAAAATGATGAATATACGTAAACTTACACATGTCGAATTAATTCCTGAAATAAAAAATAAATTGGCTTTTTAATCAAACACGAAATATACTTACATGTATGAAAGTACCCGTAGAGATGATGCTAATATATTCAACTCCACATCAAGTCTAAAAATATACATTCTATTTTGTGCGAGTGTTAATTTAAAAATAGAAATAATGCGCTTAATTTTTTTTACAGTAGTGACATCCGTACCCTTTTATTTTGATGAATGATTTCGTCCTCTTTGAAATGATCTTCGTGTACTTGGAAACGTTTCAACGCCACTTATTCTAACAATTCGATACGATTCTATATTTATATAAATATCATTCACAATAGTGAAATGATAAAAAAATGCTTCGATTTCATGCCACTTCTGATTTCAGCCACTGGATATACGGTGAAATATAATGTAATCAAAACAAAACATTGCAAATATTTTCGAACAGTTTTCTTCCAATTAATAATTTGAAACTATCAGAATCAAACTTTTTTGCGATTTAAAACCCATAAAACTTTTAAATTTTTACCTAAAGTATGACATTCCACTCGAACCACTATTGAAATTTGGGCAACACGGCACCGAAAAACGCAAGATTATAAGCTAACGCTTAAGTCACTTGATTTAATAAAGTTTCACTATATAAGTATTGAGTTCACCACTTAAATATTCACTACAATATTCAAGATACTTACTTTTTACTTTGATGATTCGAATGATTTTCCCTCTCCTTGCAAAAGCCGTTTCTAGAAGCAAAATATCGGAATTCGCACACAGGGTTTTACCAATGAAGAAGTACTACAGGAACACTGATATTCCCCTTCTTGTGAGGTGAAATCCGATAGGTGTTAGTGAAACACCATTTTAGTATTAGTGCGCTCAGTGAAGTGTTGAACAGGTTGTTTTTAGAAGGCGCAAATTTGGTGAATTTTCAAATTTGGCGGGAGTTTCATTATCAAGAGATGAATTTGTTGTATCTGAATAAAAAGGTTTGATGCAGGAATTGTTTAAAAAAAATTGAATGAAGTAATTAAAATAAGATAAAGTATAGCCACTTAAATATAACATATATATATATATATATATATATATATATATATATATATATATATATATATATATATATATATATATGTATCTATATATATATATATATATATATATATATATATATATATATATATATATATATATCTATATATATATGTATGTATATATAAATATCGAAGATGTATATAATAGCATAAGATTAAGCGGTGCCATCTTAATATAATGGCTGGATTCGTGAAATCGATGACGTATTGCATGAGGGCTAGGATGACGGCGATACATCAGCTGTAAGTGAAGTGACATTTCTTTGCACCTCGAACGCTTAAAATCGACAATCGGTATTAAAAATAGCTTTGTAGGGCAAACCCATGCGATTCGAACAGTTAAATTTCGGTGAGCGTAGCTCGAATACCTTCTCCGATGAAAGTAATAGTTTGCACTTCCGTAAATCGCTTAAAATATGAGAAATTACGTGATAAAGTTGGTGCCGTAAGTTCAAAAGTTTTCAAGTGAAGTGTCGCAGTCTCACGAAAAGTGAATTGTTAATAATGTTTCAGCGGAAATCGGTGGCGGATATTTTAATCAGATTCGCTTAACGATCATGTAAATCGGATGCGTAAAGTTATATTTCACTTGGTTTGTTTTACTGGCCCCGGGTGAGTGTTTGATATGCGTAAACAAGCTTAGTGTGGATGTCATTTTAGTTTATCTTTCCAATTAGTGATCGCTGGTGTAAGAAATAAATATGCTCTCAGCATACATAGCTAAATTACTGCTGCGCGATAAGTTCTGTGGAAATTTTCTAAGTGCATATAGTATAACTTTCACCGTAGGAGATTTCAAATCATAGCTACAAAAGTTTTTTTACGGTTTAGTGTATTTCTACGAAGAGTTCAGTAACTGTAAAATCTAACAAGCCCTTCTCAGGACTGCATTATTCCTTTGTTTTTTTTTAGATGTTTCAGGTCCCACCTCCTCCAGCTGGAAAAACGCCGGACCAGTTTTATGGGATGGAATTTGACTCACCAGGTGGACTCCCAACACGAAACTTTATATCTGTACGGCTGCATACCCGGGATGGCGAACAATAAATGGCCCTTTTCAAGGCCCTGAAAAAATGAACAAATAGTAAAAGCGACTATCAAGTCCAAAAGCCCTTCTCAGGGCCAAAACATATCTTGCTTTCTTTTTAATCGTTTCAGGTCCCATCGCCTCCAGTTGAATAGACTCCGGACCTGCTTAGGTTCATGCAGCGGATTCGATTCGATAGTGTGACCCGAGAGACTTTAAATGGTGAACAATAAATGGCCCTTTTCAGGGCCTTAAAAAATAAACAAAAAGTATAAAGCGACTTTCAAGTCCAAAAGCCCTTCTCAGGGCTAAAAAATACCTTGCTTTCTTTTTAATCGTTTCAGGTCCCATCGCCTCCAGCTGGAAAAATGCCGGACCTGCTCAGAATCGTGGAACGGATTCGATTCGATAGTGTGACCCAAGAGACTTTAAATCGATATCGCTGCATATCCGGGATGGCGAACAATAAATGGCCCTTTTCAGGGCCCTTAAAAATAAACATAGAGTAAAAAGTGACTATCAAGTCCAAAAGCCCTTATCAGGGCTAAAAAGTATCTTGCTTTCTTTTTAATCGTTTCAGGTCCCATCGCCTCCAGCTGGATAGACTCCGGACCTGCTTAGATTCGTGGAACGGATTCGATTCGATAGTACAACCCGAGAGACTTTAAATCTATGTCGCTGCATATCCGGGATCCAAAAGCCCTCCTCAGGGTTAAAAAAGATAGTTTGTTTTGTTTTTGCTCATTTCAGGTCTCATTGCCTTCAGCTAGAAGGAAGCTGAATCAGATTAGTTTGATATTCAAGATATCACCCTTCAATAGTATGCAATGCTGTTGAAGCTTAGTACAAGCAGGTCCCTTCGGAAGTAATAGCCCTTCGCTAGTAAGCAGTGAAAACAGTTCCTCTTGGGTTTTAGCATGTAATGTTGAGCTGAAATATTTTATTGAATACAAGTTTTACTAATTTCATTTACCTTTTAGGCTTCTCCATAATGATAAAACGATTATTGTAAGGATAAAGATAAGGTGGCTTTATTGTCTTAGGTGCATGTTAGGATAAAGATAAGGTGGCTTTATTGTCTTAGGTGCACGTTACAAATTTTTAAATGATTAGGCTTTCACTGGATGTAAATTCTCAACCGATCAAGAATTAAAAACGCTGAATTGTTTTTAAGATATACATTACAAACTTATTTGAATCAATCACGACATTTCGATAGTTCTTAGCTTTATCAAGTTAACAATTGCTCACACGATAAAGAAAGGAATAATTACTTATTTGATAAGTGTACGAAGTATCTAAAAGGCGCTCATGATTAATTTAGCTAAATTTGTAGTCTGAATTTTAAAAATCTTTTGGGGCTTTTAATTTTCGATGTTCAACTAGATATGTAGATAGAATTATTGTTATCTTCATATACTCTTACTACGCATAACATACTCTAGAACGTTTTTAAAAACTTTGAATATTATAAATTAACTTTTAAGACATTCAAAAGTTAATTAGTAATATGCTTTATTGAACTCATCCTGAACATTCAAAAACAAACTTATGCGAGTTTGAACAATAAATTTGAATCTAAACATTTCCAAAAAATCAATTTTTATTTATCTTTCATAAAAATTGCTTGAATATCTTCAAAACGAAGAGTAGTCATAAGTTTCAAACCATTTTGCGCCGATTGGGGAACATATTTCACATCTTGTTCCATGTTGACATTCGGTAAAAGTGGTAAAAGTCCAGTGCGTGATTGATTTCAAATCGTCTAGAAATTGAATTTATCGAAACTTGTGGTGTAATATACAGGTGAAGTACATTAACCTTTTCTTCATATAGTGAAAATTATAAATCGAAGCTGAATATGAATTGGATTTATTTCGATTTAAGTTTTCGCGATCTAAATTTTTTCGAATTAGTGAGTTTACTTTAAATCTGTTTTGAGTTATCGAAGTTTTCTCCCTCGATTACCATTTGTTTAGTATAGTGTCTTAAAGTGTGTTAAAGAAAAAAGACCATATCTCAAAAATCAACAAATTTGCAGAAAACCAAATTCTTTCTATGTAATCTTTTAGTTTTTTAATTGGGATCTGGCAGCACTCCCACGTTCTGAAATGCATAAAAGAACACGTGCGTCGAAAATTTTATTTGCTTTTTGCCAGAGCTTATATACTAACTGACTACGGGGGAATCAAGTGGATGACCTTGATCACAAATTTTTTTGATGTGACACATATAAAATAATTAGAGACGAGTTTGATTTCTTCACAGTAAGGATATCCTGATAAAAAAATGACCGAAATTTGATCGTTGAGTTAAGAACCGATATTGAATTTGCTAAGATTAAGATTTAAAAACCACATGGTATTGGGTGTCCGCGGACTAAAGAACAAAGGATGGAGAGCTCATGGAGATTTTTTGGTGTTTATATTTGCTTTTATGGGGACAACCCCTCACTGTCTACATTAAAGACTAACTTTTTGAACACACGCTCTGCAGCTGTAGGGAGTTCCTGTCATTCTATCAGAAACAAGTCACATCAATATGTAGGAGATACGGAAGTGTGCTCAGTTTTATAGACTCTATAAGCGTAGGTTCACAATATACTTTTTAACTCGGTTCACCTACATAACGTTTAGTTATGATAGTTTACAATGCTATGGCTCATATTTTAGCATGTATTTCAGCCTAGTTTTTTCGCTGAGGTAATCATTTTTGTTTGATCTAAACACCCTACGGTCCTCTCTTTTTCTGGCCCTCCAACGCTAAAACTTACATCATCCGAGCCCCCCTCGTTTACTAACAAGTTTCTATGCGCCCATGTTTGGGCTCAGTACGTGAACTAGTCCCACACTATTTAGAACAAAATACCGAACATATTAATTAGAATATGGAAGTTTATTTAACTTATACCCTAGCATAAATTGTCCTTTTGCCTTGAAAAATTTTGCCTTATTGATTAGACTTCCCTCAATCAACACTTATTGCACAAGGACCGAATGGGACTTTCAAAAAATATCAACCAAATTTCGCTACCACTGCCCTGATTATTATTTCTTGGCATGTTCTTTTCTATATTGATATAATTAAAGTTAAATGTTTTCAAATATGCAACATCACATTTATTTGACTAATCCCTACAAGTAAACTGTGCACAAATCAAACTACAAATTGATAACATACAAACATCTTTTTAATGCTTTATATAATTTTAATTAAAATTCATTCTGTTAATTTTGTTTTATTTCATAATTTAACCAACGATACTGAAAGAAAATAGTTTAATTAACAATTAAAAACCAAATCGCAACTCAGTTTCGAAAGCGTCATTGAGTTTTCAACAATTCACTGAAAAAATTTTCTGCAGAGTGATTTCAAATTAAGCAATCAAAAAAGTTTAAATGTTAAATAGCTCTTGAGCGAAAAATTAATTTTATATTGAATTCATGTTACAGAGAAAATATTGACAAAAGTTTGAGAGCTTCACGTTAAAAACATATTTTTACATACGTGCCAAGAATACATTAATAATCAAAACTAATGTCACAATGCTATTTGCGTTTGCAGAAATACTATGGAATACTAGTCCATTGTTTCGTTATAAAACGTTTATCCCTTTTAAATAGTTTAGGAGTGCTTGCCTTAAGAACACAAGTTTTAAGAATAGTGCTCGGGAAATGCTTCATTTGGTCGGTCATGATTGGGCATACTACAACTTTATCCGTAACAGAATGGTAACATCAAGCTTGGCCATTAGACTCTATTCAGATATACAGTATGAGAACCTCAGTAATAGTGTAACAGGTGCTACATGCTATAATTTAAATTAGTGTAGTTATCAAAGCTGTAAAAGTAACACCAGAATCAACATCATGTTGATAATCCGAAATTTCATTCCGATGCAATTTTTTGGACCATCTCCCAAAATTCAAGAACTTTGCTGGGGGCCTGGGTCGAATATTTTCGTCCAAAAATCAAACACTTCAGGATCAGTATAAAACTTTGAATCATGAGCTGGTATAAAATCGAGTGTGCCTTTCCTAAATGTGTAATTCATTTTACGAACGGGTAGTCATTTGTAGCTTCTCGCGTGAGGTTCGAAAGTGAAGTGCATAATCGCATTATTTCTGTGAAGAGGTGGTTATGGGATAGTCAGAAAAAGAACTAGATATTTACCACAAAGCAGTTGCTCAATGTATGTATTTCATTTTCATCACAGCTTCGAAAGTAAACACAATCCACAATGAACATATGGCTTTTGCCCTCTCCTCACGTACATGCTGCATTCATTTTTCCGCGATGCCCTCTTTTGATTTTGGCTTTCGTGAACGCAGGAGCAAGTAGTGTGCGAATAACAGATAAAGCAGATGTAGGCTCATGTTTTTTGTTTATAAAGTAACTTAGATTCGATCAGAGCTTGCTGTCTTAAAACTGACGTAGATGTTCCATCATCTGATCATAGGTTTACTGCCGCCATCTGTTGAACTTTTGGCACAATTCTTCGTTGAGTTTCTTCAACGGAAATTGCACAACTAACAAAAAAGTATAGTTTTTCTTCGCGTTACACTTCAAAATAGCAAGTGACCATTCCTCAATATGTAAAAACCCATATTTACACATAAATTGCCAATTACCTTTCATTTTGCAGTTAAATCAATATGCAACTTTATAAATTCAAATTATTTAAGCGCCATTTTGCAAACGTTACCCGATATATGATTTCGATCAATGCGAAAAAATTTCCATATGACAACATTAACATCTGCTCTCATTTTGCGTACGTACACAACACACACATCTATATGTGGAGAAGTTTCTCACGCACACATATGAATGCCGGGGGATTTCTAACGCACACACACGCAAGTCGTGGGAACCGATTTATTGCTATCGACTTTTCCCGCAGCGTAGCAATCGTTTAAAATTTTTTGTCTCTTTTGCACCCTTGCGTGCCATGAGGAAAATTTGCAAGGTTATTCATTTCTTTTTATTGATCAGCTGACGAAGTGCACCAGCTTGTTAGTTTATAAGCTCTGCTTTTTGCTTTGTTTATTGAACGCGCCAGGCCTGGGCTCAGCTGACGTGCCCCTGGGAAAATTCTGGAAGTGTGCAATACAGAGTAAATGAAAGGTGTGGGTACTAGGTGAATGTACTGTGATATGGATGTGCAAACCAGTTTATTCATAGATTATATCTTAGGGAAGGAAAAAATGGAGTAAATGATAGCATAAAAACAAAGCCTGACTGCAGTGTAACAAGCAATGTTCATGAAAGCCCTACTACCGCATACATGACGACATTTAGGCTGATTTTGCTTGCTAGTTTATATGAAGGTATATGGAGAAATATGGAAGTACCGGCGAAAATTCGTGGTTTTGTTCGGTTTCGAGACGAATTTCAATTGTGAAATCCAATTAGTCGCTAAGAACATCGTAGCGCTCCTTCTGAAGTGAATTTTTTTTCATTTCATAGATCCGTTCACGTTTTATTGTTGCTCAAAGTTAAAAGAATTGGAATTTGTTTACTTCCTCAAGCTAGCTGTCAGTGGAAGTAGTCGAACGTGTGTTTCATTTGGTTGTTCTAAATGGTGTAGGTGTACAGGGGGCAGTGCAAGGTGAATTTTTAGCATGCAAAGAATGTGACTTGTACCCTTTTGGTGTGAAACATCGCATACATTACACGGTACTAGCATTTGTATTCCACTGAAGTAATCTAACAGCTCACGTCAGCTGGCCAAAAGTAGCCTGACTTCACAAATGCAAATTTCTACTGGAAGGCTTGTTAACTGTCGGTTTTGCTCAAAAACTTTCCTAGTGTTGTTTATGGCTTTGTAAGGCTTCTTTGTTTGTAGTGGTAGTGGCTGAAAGCATGGGTAGTTTCCGCATAAGAGGGGCAAACTTGATGATATGGCGGGAAAATTCAAATTGATAGCACCATGATGAAAATATTTAACAAAAAATAAATTTACGTATTTTATTAGTTTCTCATATAAGTTTACTAAGATAAATTTTATAAGTAACTCAAGTTTGTAGCAAAATGCAATCAAAGAAGTTGTATTTTTGGAGATTATTTAAGAAAATCGAATAAGATTATGAAGAGCAGCTGTTTAGTTTTCTGAGATATATTTTTTAAACGCCTCCAATTGCCTTCATGTTAATTAATGAACATTAATCTCATAATAATTTATAAATGCTATGTAAGTTATTCTGAGCTATTTCCAGCCCGTTTGAATTTAGGGCGGTATTATATCGACATAAAAATGTTCAAGGCAATATTCTGTCTGTTAAATATTTTCCTGTTACATACCGTGAAAGTGAATTGTTTCTGACTTTTTTTAGGCATAAAGTAACACCTGGTGTTGAGGCACTTTTTGATGAACAAACTTAAATGGGAGCAATAGTGACCACTTCTAATGATATGTTGTTTATATTCACTAAATAACAGTATTAAAAAAAAACGCTTGGATCCTCACTGAAGCGAACCTTGATTGATATGTTATTCGCCTTTTTGAAGAAATGTAGCATTAAATTACCATCCTAATTGATAAGAAGAAATAACACACAACGTTTACATGGCATACTTTAGTAAAAAGCGAAAAATTCATTATCCTAAAAGAAAAAACTTAAATACTGTGACAAAGTTTTCTTGCATTTGCTTAAGTTGGAAAGTGAATCCTAATACTTCGATAAAATCAATTCTTCATCGTTTTGATTAAATTACTTATATTGTCTAAGGCAGCATTAGAAGAATGAAAAGCAAAATGGTACTTTTTACTTCCTTATTTTTGTTCATTATGTTCAAATTTAAGGTGATATATTTAAATATTCGCAGAGAACTTTAATCAACAATGTCCTAAGCGATCGAGCATCTACGAAAACAGGAGCTTCCCAAGGCTCAATTTTCGGCGCAACGTTGTTCCTGCTTTACACAAATAATCTGAATACATGTGGGCTGGCGGGATATCACACATTATACGCTGATGACACAGTTAAACTTTATTCAGGACGAGACAAAACTGCCATTGAGAACGCTATCAACGGATCAAGGAAAATTCCATCAAGGGTTAATTGAAAACAAACTAGTATTCAACACTACAGAGACAAATTATATTGTTTTGAAGCAAAAGAACAAAGGAGACATAGATGTCGAGCTAAATATTAACATCGAAAAATTGCAAAGAGTGCTAGAAATGAAATGTCTTGGTCTTATCATAGACCATCGTATGACCTGGTTGCCACACATGAATAGATAAAGGAGGCAATTAGCCCCAACAATAGGATTGTTAAAAAGATATGAGTCTTTTCCAATGCACATCAAGAAACTTGTTCTAAATGCGTTTGTCCTGATAAAATTACATTATGGAGTACTTACGTGGAGTCAATCAGCAAAGCAACATTAAAACAGTATATCCAGGCTGCTGACTAAAGTGTATAAAAACATTTTGAAGCTGCCAATGCTTACTCAAACTAGTTTGATTTACCAATTGGCAAAATCATTAACCTTTAGTCAAATCACTATAATGGAGAAAGCTAAGTTTATCTACAAAAAATTAAAAACTAATGGATCGGAAAAAACACCATTAATTAAGGTATCACAGATCAACCCATATAATGAGAGGAATGCAGATAAATTCTTAATACCTTTTACCAGAACGGATCGTCTAAAGAGCGATGCAAAAGTATTATTTGATAGCCACACTAAAATTAGACACTTGGCAACGAAAATGATGAATATACGTAACCTTACACATGTCGAATTAATTCCTGAAATATAACATAAATTGGCTTTTTAATCAAACACGAAATATACTTACATGTCCAAAAGTACCCGTAGAGATGATGCTAATATATTCAACTCCACATCAAGTCTAAAAATGTACATTCTATTTTGTGCGAGTGTTAATTTAAAAATAGAAATAATACATTTTATTTTTTTTTACAGTAGTGACATCCGTACCCTTTTATTTAGATGAATGATTTCGTCCTCTTTGAAATGATCTTCGTGTACTTGGAAACGTTTCAACGCCACTTATTCTAACAATTCGATACGATTCTATATTTATATAAATATCATTCACAATTGTGAAATGATAAAAAAATGCCTCGATTTTATGCCACTTCTGATTTAAGCCACTGGATATACGGTAAAATATAATGCAATCAAAACAAAACATTGCAAATATTTTCGAACAGTTTTCTTCCAACTAATAATTTGAAACTATCAGAATCAAACTTTTTTGCGATTTCAAACCCATAAAACTTTTTAATTTTTACCTAAAGTATGACATTCCACTCGAACCACTATTGAAATTTGGGCAACACGGCACCGAAAAACGCAAGATTATAAGCTAACGCTTAAGTCACTTGATTTAATAAAGTTTCACTATATAAGTATTGAGTTCACCACTTAAATATTCACTACAATATTCAAGATACTGGAACTTGATGAACACAAGGAGACGTAAACAAAACTTTGATGATTCGAATGATTTTCCCTCTCCTTGCAAAAGCCGTTTCTAGAAGCAAAATATCGGAATTCGCACACAGGGTTTTACCAATGAAGAAGTACTACAGGAACACTGATATTCCCCTTCTTGTAAGGTGAAATCCGATAGGTGTTAGTGAAACACCATTTTAGTATTAGTGCGCTCAGTGAAGTGTTGAACAGGTTGTTTTTAGAAGGCGCAAATTTGGTGAATTTTCAAATTTGGCGGGAGTTTCATTATCAAGAGATGAATTTGTTGTATCTGAATAAAAAGGTTTGATGCAGGAATTGTTAAAAAAAATTGAATGAAGTAATTAAAATAAGATAAAGTATAGCCACTTAAATATAACATATATTTGTATGTGTATATATATATATATATATATATATATATATATATATATATATATATATATGTATCTATTTATATATATATATATATATATATATATATATATATATATATAGATATATATATATATATATATATATTTATATATATATATATATATATATATATATATTATATATATATATATATATATATATATATATATATATATATATATATATATATATATATATATATATATATATGTATGTATATAAAGATATCGAAGATGTATATAATAGCATAAGATTAAGCGGCGGCATCTTAATATAATGGCTGGATTCGTGAAATCGATGACGTATTGCATAAGGACTAAGATGGCGGCGATACATCAGCTGTCAGTGAAATGACATTTCTTTGCACCTCGAACGCTTAAAATCGACAATCGGTATTAAAAATAGCTTTGTAAGCAAACCCATGCGATTCGAACAATTAAATTTCGGTGAGCGTAGCTCGAATACCTTCTCCAATGAAAGTAATAGTTTGCACTTCCGTAAATCGCTTAAAATATGAGAAATTACGTGATAAAGTTGGTGCCGTAAGTTCAAAAGTTTTCAAGTGAAGTGTCGCAGTCTCACGAAAAGTGAATTGTTAATAATGTTTCGGCAGAAATCGGTGGCGAATATTTTATTCAGATTCGCTTAACAATCATGTTAATTGGATGCGTAAAGTTATATTTCACTTGGTTTGTTTTACTGGCCCCAAGTGAGTGTTTGATATGCGTAAACAAGCTTAGTGTGGATGTCATTTTAGTTTATCTTTCCAATTAGTGATCGCTGGTGTAAGAAATAAATATGCTCTCAGCATACATAGCTAAATTACTGCTGCGCGACAAGTTCTGTGGAAATTTTCTAAGTGCATATAGTATAACTTTCACCGTAGGAGATTTCAAATCATAGCTACAAAAGTTTTTTTACGGTTTAGTGTATTTCTACGAAGAGTTCAGTAACTGTAAAATCTAACAAGCCCTTCTCAGGGCTGCATTATTCCTTTGTTTGTTTTAGATGTTTCAGGTCCCATCTCCTCCAGCTGGAAAAACGCCGGACCAGTTTTATGGGATGGAATTTGACTCAACAGGTGGACTCCCAACACGAAACTCTATATCTGTACGGCTGTATATCCGGGTTGGCGAACAATAAATGGCCCTTTTCAGGGCCCTAAAAAATGAACAAAGAGTAAAAGTGACTATCAAGTCCAAAAGCCCTTTTCAGGGCTAAAAAATATCTTGCTTTCTTTTAAATCGTTTCAGGTCCCATCGCCTCCAGCTGAATAGACTCCGGACCTGCTTAGATTCGTGCAGCGGATTCGATTTGATAGTGTGACCCGAGAGACTTTAAATGGTGAACAATAAATGGCCCTTTTCAGGGCCTTAAAAAATAAACAAAAAGTATAAAGCGACTATCAAGTCCAAAAGCCCCTCTCAGAAAAATGCCGGACCTACTCAAAATCGTGGAACGGATTCGATTCGATAGTGTGACCCAAGAGACTTTAAATCGATGTCGCTGCATACCCGGGATGGCGAACAATAAATGGCCCTTTTCAGGGCCCTTAAAAATAAACATAGAGTAAAAAGTGACTATCAAGTCCAAAAGCCCTTATCAGGGCTAAAAAGTATCTTGCTTTCTTTTTAATCGTTTCAGGTCCCATCGCCTCCAGCTGGATAGACTCCGGACCTGCTTAGATTCGTGGAACGGATTCGATTCGATAGTACAACCCGAGAGACTTTAAATCTATGTCGCTGCATATCCGGGATCCAAAAGCCCTCCTCAGGGTTAAAAAAGATTGTTTGTTTTGTTTTTGCTCATTTCAGGTCTCATTGCCTTCAGCTAGAAGGAAGCTGAATCAGATTAGTTTGATATTCAAGATATCACCCTTCACTAGTATGCAATGCTGTTGAAGCTTAGTACAAGCAGGTCCCTTCGGAAGTAATAGCCCTTCGCTAGTAAGCAGTGAAAACAGTTCCTCTTGGGTTTTAGCATGTAATGTTGAGCTGAAATATTTTATTGAATACAAGTTTTACTAATTTCATTTAACTTTTAGGCTTCTCCATAATGATAAAACGATTATTGTAAGGATAAAGATAAGGTGGCTTTATTGTTTTAGGTGCATGTTAGGATAAAGATAAGGTGGCTTTATTGTCTTAGGTGCACGTTACAAATTTTTAAATGATTAGGCTTTCACTGAATGTAAATTCTAAACCGATCAAGAATTAAAAACGCTGAATTGTTTTTAAGATATACATTACAAACTTATTTAAATCAATCACGACATTTCGATAGTTCTTAGCTTTATCAAATTAACAATTGCTCACACGATAAAGAAAGGAATAATTACTTATTTGATAAGTGTACGAAGTATCTAAAAGGCGCTCATGATTAATTTAGCTAAATTTGTAGTCTGAATTTTAAAAATCTTTTGGGGCTTTTAATTTTCGATGTTCAACTAGATATGTAGATAAAATTATTGTTATCTTCATATACTCTTACTACGCATAACATACTCTAGAACGTTTTTAAAAACTTTGAATGTTATAAATTAATTTTTAAGACATTCAAAAGTTAATTAGTAATATGCTTTATTGAACTCATCCTGAACATTCAAAAACAAACTTATGCGAGTTTGAACAATAAATTTGAATCTAAACATTTCCAAAAAATCAATTTTTATTTATCTTTCATAAAAATTGCTTGAATATCTTCAAAACGAAGAGCAGTCATAAGTTTCAAACCATTTTGCGCCAATTGGGGAACATATTTCACATCTTGTTCATTTTGGCGCCAAATAGATCTACATCGAATATCTACCGTTACATGTTGACATTCGGTAAAAGTGGTAAAAGTCCAGTGCGTGATTGATTTCAAATCGTCTAGAAATTGAATTTATCGAAACTTGTGGTGTAATATACAGGTGAAGTACATTTACCTTTTCTTCATATACTGAAAATTATAAATCGAAGCTGATTATGAATTGGATTTATTTCGATTTAAGTTTTCGCGATATAAATTTTTTCGAATTAGTGAGTTTACTTTAAATCTGTTTTGAGTTATCGAAGTTTTCTCCCTCGATTACCATTTGTTTTGTATAGTGTCTTAAAGTGTGTTAAAGAAAAGAGACCATATCTCAAAAATGAATAAATTTGCAGAAAACCAAATTCTTTCCATGCAATCTTTTAGTTTTTTATTGGGATCTGGCAGCACTCCCACGTTCTGAAATGCATAAAAGAACACGTGCGTCGAAAATTTTATTTGCTTTTTGCCAGAGCTTATATACTAACTGACTACGGGGGAATCAAGTGGATGACCTTGATCACAAATTTTTTTGATGTGACACATATAAAATAATTAGAGACGAGTTTGGTTTCTTCACAGTAAGGGATATCCTGATAAAAAAATGACCGAAATTTGATCGTTGAGTTCAGAACCTGTAATGATTTATAACTTTTTAAGTCCGAACGCGGAACCGACCTCTCATCGGTTCTAGACGTTAAGTCGGAGTAGTGCCAACGAATGGTACCAACAGGTCCGTGCACCGTAACCCATTCACGCGGTGGCTGCTTGTCGGCCAGCTAGTTCGGAGAGGATTTTGGTCGCGGGTCTCGGAATGGGTTACGCTCAATTACAATATTTCAGCCACCTGAACATGCCCGATTTCCAAACGCGTCAACAATTACTCATCCAGAACGGGAAACCTACGTTACGTTAATTCTGGATGTGATCTCTCCACAGATCTCAAATCAAAAACGCTACAAAATCTCATAGGCGCGTTACCGAATCACCGACGCGGTACCGAAAAATATGCTACTCGAAATTAAACCGACGAAAACTACTCTAATGAAATGACGAAACAATCAAAGGTACCGCGTACCGCGCGCGACGCGAAACCGACCTCAGCGGATTTGTCGAAACCCTACCCTCGCGACGGCATACCTACCCTACACTCTCTATTCCCACTGAAAAAGAATGAGCCACTGAAAAGGAAAGTCTTGGGTTATTTAGCAATTCATGGCTTTATTCATTTCAGATAGATTATAAAAACAAATGAAGAAGAATACTGAAATAAATTGAACTTATCAAGAGGATTATATGTTATACTCTATGAATCTTTTACTTGGGTATGTATCACTGAGTGTTTGTTTTTAATGTGAATGTATATTGTATATAACTATGGTATTTTAATCATTTCGCTTTTTCATGTTTCTTGTAATTAATGCATGGTATGAAGAAACCAAAATCGTTTTGGGTACCTCTATCTCTTTGTTCCATTTTCTTCCTATTAATGCGAACAAATTTTATTTTGTCATTTTTTTCCTTGTATTCTTCTGTTTTGGTTATTATTTATAACAGCTATGTTAATAGTGTTGTCTATTATTAAATTGTAATTTCTTTGTACCGTTTACTTTAATGTAGTCTTTCTTACATTTTACATATTATTGTATTAATAAATATCAAATTAGCTATTTAATACATTATATTTTTTTTTGATTATATTTATTTAAAATTGATTAAATTCTTTTTATTTGAATTAACTACGAATTGATCTTTGTTTGTTTCGGGTTTACACTTTTTGGTAAGGTTTTTTTTCTTTCTACTTCATAAAACATTCTATACTTTTGCGAATTACTGATTTTACTTTTTCTCACCGTTCGATATGATTTCAGCTCAACTTTTAACGTTACATGCTCTATCGTGTGGTTGTGATTTATAAAGCATCAGAAAAAAAATCATATAAATATCGCGTTTACTTGATTTTGTATGTTTTTGATCTTTTTTCTCTTGAATTAATTTAATTTATACCTAAATTGGATAGTTAATTTATAAACGGGATGTACTATATCTATGTATATTAGTTCCCCATCGATTTACATGACTCTCGCGTTTCCGCAATTCCGGTTATGTACAACTGAGAATTAAGATGAATGTTGTGGGAAGCCTTATGTATTTGGTTAAAGAAATTATGTTTGGTGGAAAGTAGAATATAAAATTCCAAATTCCGGAAATACTTGATACCTTGGCAATATTAAAAAAACAGGAAGATCTAAAAGAAACTTAACAACAAAAAAACATACATCTGCATTGTATATTTAAAAAGGTATTTTGATTAGTCAGTGAATGCCAAATAACGTGATACATATGATTATACAGAAAACACCCCACCCTAACTTTAGCCTGGAAAAATAGTGTAACAATGACGCACTCCCTACAAAGCTGATTATGCGCTAAAATGCACTAAAAACTATGAGTGGGTGGTCCTTTTTAAATGGAAGATATTACTGACCTAAATGTAATATATATCTGGCGATCGTACTAGTTATACATTAATTACATGGTGTGAGTAAAGAGTTTGATACCTAAATACTACCCGCTAAACCGACTTCACAATACTGATCTACTCAAATATATTCTCACCAAAAATATAATATTGCCAATATTTAAAATATTTATATCGCGATTCCTAGTTGGAACTACAAGTTCACATAAATCGAGGGATCACTGTGCAAATTGGAAATGAGGGTTTCGCTCATTGCGTTATTTAGTTGTTTTTTTCTTTATATCTTAATCAGCTCTTAGAGGTTGCTTTCTATTAACACATTACTTAATATAATTATCGAATATTTTCAGTAAGTAATCAATTAATTGCATAAATTAATTTGATCTTCCTCAATATTTTTTTGTTGTTGTTGTATTATAATCCGGTTATTTCATTCCTTAGCAATTTTACATAAATATTTTTTTTTTTTTAAATAGCTATTTCCTTTCATTAGTCACAACGTTCCCGTTTTGAATCTTTGTTTTTGTCCGTTTCCTAAATTTTTTCCTCATATGCACAGCCCAATTAATTGTTTTAATAGCGTCTAGTGTAATTGTTAAAGGTATTCTAAGTATCGATTTAAGAGACTGATTTATATGCCTTTGCTAAATTGCTTAAATAGTGGTCTTATAACTGCTTCTTTACTTATAATGCAATAACGGCCAGTTCTGGCGTTAGCAAGATCGCCTCGAATTATAGCGCCGCTTTGAACTATAACCTTCCCATTCAAGACAATGTTCTGAGATCCACAGAGGACAGTTTGCCGACTTACTTTATTACCCGAAGCCGTTTCAACATATTCATCGCGACTGTAATACAAATCAGGAACTTCCATGATATGCGGCGCCGAACGATTGGACCGCCGGAAACTTGCTTTGGAAATGAAATCTTTGAGGAATGGTTTTATTCTCAAAGAATCAAATATATACCTTCGCTTTCAGTCGGTAAAATAAGCCGGGCGGAATATAAACACTGCCCAATGAATATCGATATTTGACCCGGTCTGCAGAACTGACACAAATACTAATCAAACAACTAGGCAATCATGGATGTCAAAGAGATATTTCTTGCTAGGCCATTGAGTATACTAGTGCTAGACAACCCAGCAACCCCATATGCCTCATTTCTTATGATTATTTCCGATACTTAGCTGGGCAATTAGGATCCTCCACAGCCTCCTTGAGCAGTAACAATTTGTCCTGTCAGTGCTTGATTGTGTGATGGTGTTGTTGATGGTGAATTTTTATTATTTATTGATTGATTCGACATATTTGTCGTGACAATTGTTGCTTCAGCACCGACTGTGGCTGCTACGACATCTTGCGCGTTATGTATAACTATTTGACTATTGGCCGATGAATTTGAGTCAGAATTTTGTGCAAGAACAGGCGATGGGTGAGCTGGCATCACTTGTACCCTTGAAATTCCAATAGGAACTGCTGTTGTGGTTCCGACGGGACTAGGTGTATTTCCACTCAATGGGTGGGTAGATTTTTAGGCGGGTCGAATGCTGAGGCGCTTCGACGACGAGGGGGCGATGAACTCTTAATAGTTTTAATCACCTCTAGGACCGCGCCAAGTCGCTACCGACACCACACCATGACACGTTCTGGACGACGTAGAAGAAAAACGTTTTATGTCGAATTATTCGCTAGCTACGCGCACAGTTTTGCAATAATAACTTAGCAAATAGTTGAAGAATTAAATTAGACAAAATTTAAATCAGATAATCTTCAATAATTAACTGAATATTTAAGAAATTGTCTACTTGTACGTCTTCTCCATGTGGCTGTCAAATCCAACCGGTTGTCACATCGGACAAACCAGATGTGTGTGGAATGGCACGCCACATGGCGGCAATGTGCCTCTCCATTTGTCGCCAGTGGCATAGTTTTTCGATGGCCACGGTGGAGGGGCATTTCCAGATGGATATGTCTCGAAATGTGTCGGGGTTTGGATTAATTTTTATATTTCGAATATTTATATCCACAGATCTAAATATTTGGACAGAAAAGAAATATTTTCTGCGCAACGATATCCGCACGACAGATGAAGTCCGCTGGCACTTCGAGGACATACCCATCTGGCCGGTTGCAAGGGTTCGGGATCGGAATCACTTCGTTTCCCGGGCGTAGGCGTCACATTACACATTCCCCCCCCCAAAATTGAAGTAATTACGATCCCGCCTCCTATGTAAAAGGTCTTGGTTAGGGCCGTGGCGGGTCGAAGGTCGATTTCGAGGAATAGGCTACAACAATTTCAGTGAAGGTTCGACAGTGACTATATAGTAGGGAGTCAGGTGTTATTCGGAGGTCTTCGTCTAGGCAGAGATTTAGGTAAGCCAAGGTTTTTCGTGTGAAATGGTTGTACTTCATCGTCTAAGGTCTTTTGCGTGGTAAATTGCCAGGGTTTTACCAGTCATGTCCGCGATGAGGTATCGGGTGGGGTTTATCACTTGTAGGACTCGATATTTCAAGAATTTCTTGTCTAGTTTGGCATTGTAATGTCGGGTGGCATCGCTCTGCCGGAAGTTTCGACGATATATTTCGTCGCATGCCTTAAAGCCAGAAGGATGAGATCGCAAGTTGTACCGCTCCTCTCCCATCCGTCGACTTTCTTCAATCTTCTCCCGCAGTTGCTCTCGCAGAAGTTGGAGCTTTTCGTGCGGTTCCAGAACCACGATTGGGTCCTCTAGCGATTTCAGTTGCCGCAATAGCCGGTAAGCGCTCCCATGACAGATCATGTACTGACCGAACAATGCGAAATACGGCGAAATGCCGGTGGTGGCGTGGTACGACGAGCGCAGCGCACTAGTGATGGCGGACAATTTGCGATCCCAGTCCTTCTGATTCGGGTGGACATAGGCGCGGATGGCCGCTATGAGCGTACGATTCAGTCGTTCGGATGCGTTGGCTTGTGGTGAATAGACGGCGGTTCGTTGGTGGATGATGCCGTATTTGGACATTAGGTCTCGGAACTTGCTGGAGGTGAACTGGACCCCATTGTCGGAGACAAGTTTCTCCGGAACTCCAAACATGTGAAAGACTCGGTTCTCCAAGAAGCTGATTATAGGTCCAGTGTGCATGTTACGTAGTGGTTCTATGATAGGGAATTTAGAGAGCTGGTCCAGGACCACGACAGCTCCCGTGTGACCAGAAGCAGATCGAGGGTAAGGACCGATAAGATCAATGTACAAGCGCTGGAACACGCGTTCGGGGACCTCAACCTTACCCATGGGTGGCCGAAGAATGGTGTTGGGCGCTTTAGTGCACTTGCATAGCTCACAAGAGGCTACGTACGCTTTTATCTGTTGTGCCATCTTAGGCCAAAAGAAGCAGGTTTTCAACCGCCTAAGTGTACGACCGTATCCGCCGTGCGCACTTGATGGGTGGTCATGAGCCCGTCTGATAAGATCAGTGGTTAATTCTTCGGGCACCCACAACTTCCACTGTTCTTCTTCTTGTATGGGGTCTCCGGATGCGTGTCCCATCCGCTTATAAATAAATCCATCCGTCAACCGCAGTTCAGGAAGCTGGGACAGTTGATTCTGGATAGTGTGAATCAGTTGTGTGTAGGTTGCTGACTTGAAGGCAGGATGGTCCAGATCGATCAATTGGGGGCTGTCGTCCTCCTGGACCAACTCGGCTCCTTCAGGGGCGAACATTCTGGATAGGGTGTCGGGGACTACATGCTGGCTTCCTTTTCGGTGGTGGATTGTGAAGTCAAATGCCTGTAATTTCAGTGCCCACCTGGCCAATCTGCCGTTGAGATCAGTCTGGCTCATTAGCCATTTCAGAGAAGCGTGGTCCGTAACGATTTCAAAGGTGTGTCCCTCCACATAGGCTCGGAAGCGTTTCACTGCCAACACCGCAGCTAGACATTCCTGCTCGGAGACCGTGTAATTTCGCTGGGCTGGGTTCCACTTGTGAGACATGAAGGCTATAGGTCTCTCCTCGCCGTCTTGTGCAACCTGGACTAAGACTGCTCCCACCCCATGTTGACTCGCGTCACAATGGATTGAGAACGGTTTGTCAAAGTCCGGGCTGTGCAGTACGGGGGCTGTAGTCAGACTCTTCTTTAGCTCTTCAAAGGCTCGCAAGCTGGGCTCTTCCCAGACGAATTTACGTCCTTTACGCAGCATGTCGGTCAAAGGAGTGGTAATGGTGGTATAGTCACGTACAAAACGCTGGTACCATCCGCATAAACCTAAGAATCGGCGTAATTGTTTAGTGGTCTTGGGTAATGGAAAAACGTCAATCGCTTGAGTCTTTTCCGGATCGGTCTTGATGTGGCCATGCCCAATGATGTGACCTAAATACTTCACCTCCGTCATCACGAACTGACTCTTCCTTATGTTGATGGTTAATCTTGCCCTCCGGATGTGTAGAGCCACCTCCTGAAGCAGGTCGATGTGTTCGTCAAAGGTCTCGGTTATAAGCAACAGATCGTCCAAGTAAACGGAAACTTGGTGCCGCAAATGAGGTGGTATCACCTTATCCATAAGGCGCGTCATTGTTTGGGGGGCATTGCACAATCCGAATGGCATGGTCACGAATTGGTATAGGGGCCGACCTGGGACTGTGAAGGCTGTTTTCTCCTTTGAACCGGGGTCTAAAGGAATTTGCCAGAAGGCGTCCTTGATGTCTAAGCTCGTGATGAAATGGGCTTTAGGCAACCGACTCAAAATGCCTTCAATCAACGGTAGAGGGTATGCGTCCTTGACTGTGACGGCGTTCAAGCGTCTGGCATCTAAGCATAACCGGACCTTGTTCGGCTTGACAACTAAGGTGACTGGGGAAGCCCACGCGCTCTGTGATTCTTCGATTACGCCTAATGCTAGCATTCGATCCACTTCGGCATATAACGATTTTTCCTTCGCCGGAGATATGGCGAAATGTCTCTGTTTTATGGGTTTAGCATCCCCCACATCTATAGTGTGGAACACCAGGGCAGTCCGCCCGAGACCTTCCTTCTCATGCGATGGAAAAGCCGATATAGCCGAGTCAAGACGCAGTTGCTGATTTACATCCAGTGTATGTCGTAATAAGTTAGTGGGTTGAGATTGGTCAGGAGCTGTGGTGACGGACTCCAGGGTCGTACCGGAAAATAGTGCCGGGGCCAAGTTAAATTTTCGAACGAAATCCACTCCTAGGTAAAGATTCTGGGTTAACTGAGGTATGATGAAAAATTCCATGGGTTTAGTTACTCCTTTAAAGGTGACATCCGTCATAATTTTTCCCACTATAGAGTGACGAGTTCCGTCCGCCGTGCTTAACCAGGAGGTGAAATGACGGATTTGGTCCGCGTGCCTTGCCAGTACCTCCCCTGCAAAATCGGCGGATATGCAATTCACACTGGCTCCCGTATCGACCAAGCCTGACACTCGTTTTTGCAGGAGGTGTACTGACGCATATGGCCGAACATCATCCCTCAATAATTCGTCTAAGTGTATGTCCTTCAATGCTTTCCTCGACTGCCTGACTTTTCTCCAGAAGCTCCGCATCTGACGCGTGGCTTGCTTGCTTCGCGGTGGGACATTTGTGGCCAACTCCTCATGGAAGATGCGCTGTCGAGTAGCCAAGTAATTCCGCAGCCTGACATGAAAAGGTTTAACATGCCAAGGAACTTTCGCCTCGCTATCATTCCCTTGCGCGTTGGCCTCGGCGAAGGACGGCGTCGGTTGTGGAACTTCGGGAGAACGGTGTTTAGCGGTGCGAGTCAGCAGAGTTGGAGTCATGTTGGGAGCTTGGTCATAGCTAGTGATAGGGTCAAAATTGGTTCGTCCGGGGTCTAGGAGTGCCGACGGGTGGTCGCGGCACTCGGTGGCAAGTTTTTTCGCCCTTTGCAATTTGCACAGTCAGGTGCGTATGTGTCGGCCTTCCCGCATCGGTAGCAGAACAGCGTCGGCTCCGCTGGACATGCGTAGAACCGATGTCCCGGTTGTCGGCAGTTCCAACAGACCGTCGGGCTTCTAATTGCTTCAAGGGAGGGTCGATCAATCAATGCTGGGTCCTCGAGCTCCGGTGGTGCTCCGCTCCTCGGTACTGGTACTGGATCAGCAAGCAGGTGGTCCGCTGCCATCAACTCCGCGGTGTGATGATTTCGGGGATTTGGTCCCGTTATGCGAGGTTGTGGACGGAAGGTACCTCGCCGCTCATCCAAGTGTTCTTGTCTACGGGCGGGAGGCGCAATCCCTGTATGGTGTTGATGGGAAAATGCAGAAGGCTGTTCTGGAGATCCCAGCGCATATTCTCTCTGATAATTTCTACCAGTTCGTCCTCGGGCATGGTATTTCGCAAGCGAGTGCTCAATCTCACTATACTTGTGTAGTACTGGTCGAACGGTTCGTGAGCGCCTTGTTTCCGTTTCTTTATTTGCTCCCTTAGCTCTCTCTCTCAGTGAAGCCATCCTCAAATCGATTGCGGAAGGCTGCACTGAAAGAGTGCCAAGTGGGACGTGGCGTTGATTCTTTAAAGCTCCAGTACCAGTCGGCAGCGTCACCGCTGAACAAAAGATGTGCATGCCGGAGGAAGGCCGAGGAATCACCTCCCAGGGTGCTGGATACCAACGCCTGAATCCGGAAAAGGAATCGGTCCGCCGATATCAAATCGTTGAACCCTGTAAAGTTCAGGCGCCAACTCTCCATGATACGAGGCGTCGGGTCCCGAAAAAGTGTCAATGCGTTCCCGGGGGGAATCACATCCTCGATTGACCTGTTGTACTGAACGGCCTCAGGGGCTGGAGGTACCAACGTGGGTCCGGTACTGTGTCGTGGTCTATATTCGGGAGCTCTGGGATCCATTCCCGAGTTCCTTGGAGGTGGGACCCATTGCTCGGATGGTCGGGAGGGGGGCATCGCCACACTGGGATTGGGCTCCCAGCCAAGCGGAGTTCTCACGCGACTGGGTGGTTGGCTCATAGGGAGATTCTGGAGCTTTCCCTCCAGGTTGCCAATCCTCTCCGGCATATCCCTCATCAACGCCACGAGGGTGTCAATGGAGTGGGCGGAAGGCATGGGTGTCACCTCGGACACGACACTTGCGGCCGGAACTTCACCGCCTACTGCTCCTTGCAGGTCTAAAAGTGGTTGGGACTGTTCGGCCTCTGGAACTCCTTTCGCCACTGCTCCACGCGTGGGTAGGGGCGTTCCGAGGGGGACGTCTAGGGCGGTCCGCTCGATGGGTCGCCGGCATAAGGGACACAGCTCTGACGTGAGGAGGAGCTGTTGTACACAGGCACGATGGAATAGATGTCCACAATCCAATCGCACGCTGTGTACGCCCTCCACTACGTCTTCGAAGGAGATCCCACAGTTAGCTGGTTGGACCGTTTTCGATCGGGTCCAACGCTTATCTGGGGTCCGCTTCGTTGCCATGTTTGTTCTTGCTGGTTTTGGGTGGGTGTTATGTCTTAGTAATGAAGAAAGAAAAATGTAATTATATAATATGACTAAGGACTTAAGTATAATATGACTAAAGGCTAAAAAATAATTTAACGGCCGATAGTGGCGAGCTATTGATAAGATATAGCGAAAGAGAGACAAAAAAAAAAATTTATTTGATACACTTTCCTTTTCAGTGGTCGACTCCTTCAACGGGAAATGAGAGTTCGTGGTAATCTGCCGAAGAAAGGGTGCTTTTGGTCGATTTACGAAATTTAACCCCATACCCACATACATTACAAATAAACCGTCTCTAAACTACGTTAAAGTGACTCGACGAGACAAGTGGTATAGCTACCGTAACAGCTTAGTATGCGGTCAAAACTCCTGACGCATGGAAGCATTCCGGGCTTCGCAACTCCAGCGTACGCCACCGAACGTTGAACCGATACCACTCGTCTATCACGCATACGAAATAATTAGAATCCTTCCGCGACATAAAGGCAAGGTAGCCTTCTATTTTCTTGAGAGTCCATGCTGATAGGTAAGCCCATCAGGCTGGCAGTTCCATCAAGAAAATAGAAGGTCCTTACAGGGTTTAACCTGGGACAACACATCGGAAGGATTCTGTCGCGAGAAAAAAAAAATCAAACAAAGGAGAGCGGAAGCTACAACTCACGTGAAGCGACTTATAGTGTGTATCACACAACTCCACTGCTCCTGATAGTGGGACTCGAGTACCAAAGCACCTTACATCCTCCGTAAAGGACCAACTCGTCAGAAGACGCGAATTTCTTTCCCCCTTAGGATGTATTAGGCCCCACGTTGGGCGCCATTTGTAATGATTTATAACTTTTTAAGTCCGAACGCGGAACCGACCTCTCATCGGTTCTAGACGTTAAGTCGGAGTAGTGCCAACGAATGGTACCAACAGGTCAACCAATCCGTGCACCGTAACCCATTCACGCGGTGGCTGCTTGTCGGCCAGCTAGTTCGGAGAGGATTTCGGTCGCGGGTCTCCGAATGAGTTACGCTCAATTACAATATTTCAGCCACCTGAACACGCCCGATTTCCAAACGCGTCAACAATTACTCATCCAGAACGGGAAACCTACGTTACGTTAATTCTGGATGTGATCTCTCCACAGATCTCAAATCAAAAACGCTACAAAATCCCATAGGCGCGTTACCGAATCACCGACGCGATACCGAAAAATATGCTACTCGAAATTAAACCGACAAAAACTACTCTAATGAAATGACGAAACAATCAAAGGTACCGCGTACCGCGCGCGACGCGAAACCGACCTCAGCGGATTTGTCGAAACCCTACCCTCGCGACGGCATACCTACCCTACACTCTCTATTCCCACTGAAAAAGAACGAGCCACTGAAAAGGAAAGTCTTGGGTTATTTAGCAATTCATGGCTTTATTCATTTCAGATAGATTATAAAAACAAATGAAGAAGAATACTGAAATAAATTGAACTTATCAAGAGGATTATATGTTATACTCTATGAATCTTTTACTTGGGTATGTATCACTAAGTGTTTGTTTTTAATGTGAATGTATATTGTATATAACTATGGTATTTTAATCATTTCGCTTTTTCATGTTTCTTGTAATTAATGCATGGTATGAAGAAACCAAAATCGTTTTGGGTACCTCTATCTCTTTGTTCCATTTTCTTCCTATTAATGCGAACAAATTTTATTTTGTCATTTTTTTTCCTTGTATTCTTCTGTTTTGGTTATTATTTATAACAGCTATGTTAATAGTGTTGTCTATTATTAAATGGTAATTTCTTTGTACCGTTTACTTTAATGTAGTCTTTCTTACATTTTACATATTATTGTAATAATAAATATCAAAAAAAATTATTAGCTATTTAATACATTATATTTTTTTTTTGATTATATTTATTTAAAATTGATTAAATTCTTTTTATTTGAATTAACTACGAATTGATCTTTGTTTGTTTCGGGTTTACACTTTTTGGTAAGGTTTTTTTTCTTTCTACTTCATAAAACATTCTATACTTTTGCGAATTACTGATTTTACTTTTTCTCACCGTTCGATATGATTTCAGCTCAACTTTTAACGTTACATGCTCTATCGTGTGGTTGTGATTTATAAAGCATCAGAAAAAAAATCATATAAATATCGCGTTTACTTGATTTTGTATGTTTTTGATCTTTTTTCTCTTGAATTAATTTAATTTATACCTAAATTGGATAGTTAATTTATAAACGGGATGTACTATATCTATGTATATATGTATATTAGTTCCCCATCGATTTACATGACTCTCGCGTTTCCGCAATTCCGGTTATGTACAACTGAGAATTAAGATGAATGTTGTGGGAAGCCTTATGTATTTGGTTAAAGAAATTATGTTTGGTGGAAAGTAGAATATAAAATTCCAAATTCCGGAAATACTTGATACCTTGGCAATATTAAAAAAACAGGAAGATCTAAAAGAAACTTAACAACAAAAAAACATACATCTGCATTGTATATTTAAAAAGGTATTTTGATTAGTCAGTGAATGCCAAATAACGTGATACATATGATTATACAGAAAACACCCCACCCTAACTTTAGCCTGGAAAAATAGTGTAACAATGACGCGCTCCCTACAAAGCTGATTATGCGCTAAAATGCACTAAAAACTATGAGTGGGTGGTCCTTTTTAAATGGAAGATATTACTGACCTAAATGTAATATATATCTGGCGATCGTACTAGTTATACATTAATTACATGGTATGAGTAAAGAGTTTGATACCTAAATACTTCCCGCTAAACCGACTTCACAATACTGATCTACTCAAATATATTCTCACCAAAAATATAATATTGCCAATATTTAAAATATTTATATCGCGATTCCTAGTTGGAACTACAAGTTCACATAAATCGAGGGATCACTGTGCAAATTGGAAATGAGGGTTTCGCTCATTGCGTTATTTAGTTGTTTTTTTCTTTATATCTTAATCAGCTCTTAGAGGTTGCTTTCTATTAACACATTACTTAATATAATTATCGAATATTTTCAGTAAGTAATCAATTAATTGCATAAATTAATTTGATCTTCCTCAATATTTTTTTGTTGTTGTTGTATTATAATCCGGTTATTTCATTCCTTAGCAATTTTACATAAATATTTTTTTTTTTTAAATAGCTATTTCCTTTCATTAGTCACAATGTGTGTTTTATAAGCGTAGGTTCACAATATACTTTTTAACTCGGTTCACCTACATAACGTTTAGTTATGATAGTTTACAATGCTATGGCTCATATTTTAGCATGTATTTCAGCCTAGCTTTTCGCTGAGGTAATCATTTTTGTTTGATCTAAACACCCTACGGTCCTCTCTTTTTCTGGCCCTCCAACGCTAAAACTTACATCATCCGAGCCCCCCCGTTTACTAACAAGTTTCTATGCGCCCATGTTTGGGCTCAGTACGTGAACTAGTCCCACACTATTTAGAACAAAATACCGAACATATTAATTAGAATATGGAAGTTTATTTAACTTATACCCTAGCATAAATTGTCCTTTTGCCTTGAAAAATTTTGCCTTATTGATTAGACTTCCCTCAATCAACACTTATTGCACAAGGACCGAATGGGACTTTCAAAAAATATCAACCGAATTTCGCTACCACTGCCCTGATTATTATTTCTTGGCATGTTCTTTTCTATATTGATATAATTAAAGTTAAATGTTTTCAAATATGCAACATCACATTTATTTGACTAATCCCTACAAGTAAACTGTGCACAAATCGAACTACAAATTGATAACATACAAACATCTTTTTAATGCTTTATATAATTTTAATTAAAATTCATTCTGTTAATTTTGTTTTATTTCATAATTTAACTAACGATACTGAAAGAAAATAGTTTAATTAACAATTAAAAACCAAATCGCAACTCAGTTTCGAAAGCGCCATTGAATTTTCAACTATTCACTGAAAAAATTTTCTGCAGAGTGATTTCAAATTAAGCAAGCAAAAAAGTTTAAATGTTAAATAGCTCTTGAGCGAAAAATTAATTTGGTATTGAATTCATGTTACAGAGAAAATATTGACAAAAGTTTGAGAGCTTCACGTTAAAAACATATTTTTACATACGTACCAAGAATACATTAATAATCAAAACTAATGTCACAATGCTATTTGCGTTTGCAGAAATACTACGGAATACTAGTGCATTGTTTCGTTATAAAACGTTTATACTTTTTAAAAAGTTTAGGAGTGCTTGCCTTAAGAACACAAGTTTTAAGAATAGTGCACGGGAAATGCTTCATTTGGTCGGTCATGATTGGGCATACTACAACTTTATCCGTAACAGAATGGTAACATCAAGCTTGGCCATTAGACTCTATTCAGATATACAGTATGAGAACCTCAGTAATAGTATAACAGGTGCTACATGCTATAATTTAAATTAGTGTGGTTATTAAAGCTGTAAAAGTAACACCAGAATCAACGGAAAATCATGTTGATAATCCGAAATTTCATTCCGATGCAATTTTTTGGACCATCTCCCAAAATTCAAGAACTTTGCTGGGGGCCTGGGTCGAATATTTTCGTCCAAAAATCAAACACTTCAGGATCAGTATAAAACTTTGAATCATGAGCTGGTATAAAATCGAGTGTGCCTTTCCTAAATGTGTAATTCATTTTACGAACGGGTAGTCATTTGTAGCTTCTCGCGTGAGGTTCGAAAGTGAAGTGCATAATCGCATTATTTCTGTGAAGAGGTGGTTATGGGATAGTCAGAAAAAGAACTAGATATTTACCACAAAGCAATTGCTCAATGTATGTATTTCATTTTCATCACAGCTTCGAAAGTAAACACAATCCACAACGAACATATGGCTTTTGCCCTCTCCTCGCGTACATGCTGCATTCATTTTTCCGCGATGCCCTCCTTTGATTTTGGCTTTCGTGAACGCAGGAGCAAGTAGTGTGCGAATAACAGATAAAGCAGATGTAGGCTCATGTTTTTTGTTTATAAAGTAACTTAGATTCGATCAGAGCTTGCTGTCTTAAAACTGACGTAGATGTTCCATCATCTGATCATAGGTTTACTGCCGCCATCTGTTGAACTTTCGGCACAATTCTTCATTGAGTTTCTTCAACGGAAATTGCACAACTAACAAAAAAGTATAGTTTTTCTTCGCGTTGCACTTCAAAATAGCAAGTGACCATTCCTCAATATGTAAAAACCCATATTTACACATAAATTGCCAATTACCTTTCATTTTGCAGTTAAATCAATATGCAACTTTATAAATTCAAATTATTTAAGCGCCATTTTGCAAACGTTACCCGATATATGATTTCGATCAATGCGAAAAAATTTCCATATGACAACATTAACATCTGCTCTCACTTTGCGTACGTACACAACACACACATCTATATGTGGAGAAGTTTCTCACGCACACATATGAATGCCGGGGAATTTCTCACGCACACACACGCAAGTCGAGGGAACCGATTTATTGCTATCGACTTTTCCCGCAGCGTAGCAATCGTTTAAAATTTTTTGTCTCTTTTGCACCCTTGCGTGCCATGAGGAAAATTTGCAAGGTTATTCATTTCTTTTTATTGTTCAGCTGACGAAGTGCACCAGCTTGTTAGTTTATAAGCTCTGCTTTTTGCTTTGTTTATTGAACGCGCCAGGCCTGCGCTCAGCTGACGTGCCCCTGGGAAAATTCTGGAAGTGTGCAATACAGAGTAAATGAAAGGTGTGGGTACTAGGTGAATGTACTATGATATGGATGTCCAAACCGGTTTATTCATAGATTATATCTTAGGCAAGGAAAAAATGGAGTAAATGATAGCATAAAAACAAAGCCTGACTGCAGTGTAACAAGCAATGTTTATGAAAGCCCTACTACCGCATACATGACGACATTTAGGCTGATTTTGCTTGCTTGTTTATATGAAGGTATATGGAGAAATATGGAAGTACCGGCGAAAATTCGTGGTTTTGTTCGGTTTCGAGACGAATTTCAATTGTGAAATCCAATTAGTCGCTAAGAACATCGTAGCGCTCCTTCTGAAGTGAATTTTTTTTCATTTCATAGATCCGTTCACGTTTTATTGTTGCTCAAAGTTAAAAGAATTGGAATTTGTTTACTTCCTCAAGATAGCTGTCAGTGGAAGTAGTCGAACGTGTGTTTCATTTGGTTGTTCTAAATGGTGTAGGTGTACAGGGGGCAGTGCAAGGTGAATTTTTAGCATGCAAAGAATGTGACTTGTACCCTTTTGGTGTGAAACATCGCATACATTACACGGCACTAGCATTTGTATTCCACTGAAGTAATCTAACAGCTCACGTCAGCTGGCCAAAAGTAGCCTGACTTCACAAATGCAAATTTCTACTGGAGGGCTTGTTAACTGTCGGTTTTGCTCAAAAACGTTCCTAGTGTTGTTTATGGCTTTGTAAGGCTTCTTTGTTTGTAGTGGTAGTGGCTGAAAGCATGGGTAGTTTCCGCATAAGAGGGGCAAACTTAATGATATGGCGGGAAAATTCAAATTGATAGCACCATGATGAAAATATTTAACAAAAAATAAATTTACGTATTTTATTAGTTTCTCATATAAGTTTACTAAGATAAATTTTATAAGTAACTCAAGTTTGTAGCAAAATGCAATCAAAGAAGTTGTATTTTTGGAGATTATTTAAGAAAATCGAATAAGATTATGAAGAGCAACTGTTTAGTTTTCTGGGATATATTTTTTAAACGCCTCCAATTGCCTTCATGTTAATTAATTAATTGCTATGTAAGTTATTCTGAGCTATTTCCAGCCCGTTTGAATTTAGGGCGATATTATATCGATATAAAAATGTTCAAGGCAATATTCTGTCTGTTAAATATTTTCCTGTTACATACCGTGAAAGTGAATTGTTTCTGACTTTTTTTAGGCATAAAGTAACACCTGGTGTTGAGGCACTTTTTGATGAACAAACTTAAATGAGAGCAATAGTGACCACTTCT
The DNA here is from genome assembly GCA_963969285.1 of Odontomyia ornata. NCBI lineage: Eukaryota > Metazoa > Arthropoda > Insecta > Diptera > Stratiomyidae > Odontomyia > Odontomyia ornata. Next base: position 230,481,668 of record OZ017738.1, on the reverse strand, counting down.
AATGATATGTTGTTCATATTCACTAAATAACAGTATTAAAAAAAACGCTTGGATCCTCACTGAAGCAAACCTTGATTGATATGTTATTCGCCTTTTTGAAGAAATGTAGCATTAAATTACCATCCTAATTGATAAGAAGAAATAACACACAACGTTTACATGGCATACTTTAGTAAAAAGCAAAAAATTCATTATCCTAAAAGAAAAAACTTAAATACTGTGACAAAGTTTTCTTGCATTTGCTTGAGTTGGAAAATGAATCCTAATACTTCGATAAAATCAATTCTTCATCGTTTTGATTAAATTACTTATATTGTCTAAGGCAGCATTAGAAGAATGAAAAGCAATATGGTACTTTTTACTTCCTTAGTTTTGTTCATTATGTTCAAATTTAAGGTGATATATTTAAATATTCACAGAGAACTTTAATCAACAATGTCCTAAGCGATCGAGCATCTACGAAAACAGGAGCTTCCCAAGGCTCAATTTTCGGCGCAACGTTGTTCCTGCTTTACACAAATAATCTGAATACATGTGGGCTGGCGGGATATCACACATTATACGCTGATGACACAGTTAAACTTTATTCAGGACGAGACAAAACTGCCATTGAGAACGCTATCAACGAGGATCAAGGAAAATTCCATCAAGAGTTAATTGAAAACAAACTAGTATTGAACACTACAGAGACAAATTATATTGTTTTGAAGCAAAAGAACAAAGGAGACATAGATGTCGAGCTAAATATTAACATCGAAAAATTGCAAAGAGTGCTAGAAATGAAATGTCTTGGTCTTATCATAGACCATCGTATGACCTGGTTGCCACACATGAATAGATAAAGGAGGCAATTAGCCCCAATAATAGGATTGTTAAGAAGATATGAGTCTTTTCCAATGCACATCAAGAAACTTGTTCTAAATGCGTTTGTCCTGATAAAATTACATTATGGAGTACTTACGTGGAGTCAATCAGCAAAGCAACATTAAAACAGTATATCCAGGCTGCTGACTAAAGTGTATAAAAACATTTTGAAGCTGCCAATGCTTACTCAAACTAGTTTGATTTACCAATTGGCAAAATCATTAACCTTTAGTCAAATCACTATAATGGAGAAAGCTAAGTTTATCTACAAAACATTAAAAACTAATGGATCGGAAAAAACACCATTAATTAAGGTATCACAGATCAACCCATATAATGAGAGGAATGCAGATCAATTCTTAATACCTTTTACCAGAACGGATCGTCTAAAGAGCGATGCAAAAGTATTGTTTGATAACCACACTAAAATTAGACACTTGGCAATGAAAAGGATGAATATACGTAATCTTACACATGTCGAATTAATTCCTGAAATAAAAAATAAATTGGCTTTTTAATCAAACACGAAATATACTTACATGTATGAAAGTACCCGTAGAGATGATGCTAATATATTCAACTCCACATCAAGTCTAAAAATATACATTCTATTTTGTGCGAGTGTTAATTTAAAAATAGAAATAATGCATTTTATTTTTTTTACAGTAGTGACATCCGTACCCTTTTATTTAGATGAATGATTTCGTCCTCTTTGAAATGATCTTCGTGTACTTGGAAACGTTTCAACGCCACTTATTCTAACAATGCGATACGATTCTATTTTTATATAAATATCATTCGCAATTGTGAAATGATAAAAAATTACGATAAATTATAACCCCCTTAAAAATGCCTCGATTTCATGCCACTTCTGATTTAAGCCACTGGATATACGGTAAAATATAATGCAATCAAAACAAAACATTGCAAATAGTTTTGAACAGTTTTCTTCCAACTAATAATTTGAAACTATCAGAATCAAACTTTTTTGCGATTTCAAACCCATAAAACTTTTTAATTTTTACCTAAAGTATGACATTCCACTCGAACCACTATTGAAATTTGGGCAACACGGCACCGAAAAACGCAAGGTTATAAGCTAACGCTTAAGTCACTTGATATAATAAAGTTCACTATATAAGTATTGAGTTCACCACTTAAATATTCACTACAATATTCAAGATACTGGAACTTTCTGCACATTGACCATGATGAACACACGGAGACGTAAACAAAACTTTGATGATTCGAATGATTTCCCCTCTCCTTGCAAAAGCCGTCTCTAGGAGCAAAATATCGGAATTCGCACACAGGATTTTACCAATGAAGAAGTACTACAGGAACACTGATATTCCCCTTCTTGTGAGGTGAAATCCGATAGGTGTTAGTGAAACACCATTTTAGTATTAGTGCGCTCAGTGAAGTGTTGAACAGGTTGTTTTTAGAAGGCGCAAATTTGGTGAATTTTCAAATTTGGCGGGAGTTTCATTATCAAGAGATGAATTTGTTGTATCTGAATAAAAAGGTTTGATGCAGGAATTGTTAAAAAAAATTGAATGAAGTAATTAAATTAAGATAAAGTATAGCCACTTAAATATAACATATATATATATATATATATATATATATATATATATATATATATATATATATATATATATATATATGTGTGTATAGATATATATATATATATATATATATATATATATATATATATATATATCTATATAAACATATATATATATATATATATATATATATATATATATATATATATATATATATATATGTATATATATATGTATATATATATATATATCTACATATATATATATATATATATATATATATATATATATATATATATATATATGTATATATATATGTATATATATATATATATCTACATATATATATTTATATATATATATATATATATATATATATATATATATATATATGTATATATATTTATATATATATATATATATATATATATATATATATATATATATATCGAAGATGTTTATAATAGCATAAGATTAAGCGGCGCCATCTTAATATAATGGCTGGATTTGTGAAATCGATGATAGCCACTTAAATATAACATATATGTATATATATATATATATATATATATATATATATATATATATATATATATATATAGATATATATATATATATATATATATATATATATATATATATATATATATATATATATATATATTTATATATATATATATATATATATATATATATGTTTATATATGTTAAAAATATAGATATATATATATATATATATATATATATATATATATATATATATATATATATATATATATATATATATATATATATATATGTATATATATATATATATATATATATATATATATAGATATATATATGTTTATATACATATATTTATATATATATATAGATATATATATATATATATATATATATATATATATATATATATATATATATATATATATATATATATATCGAAGATGTATATAATAGCATAAGATTAAGCGGCGCCATCTTAATATAATGGCTGGATTTGTGAAATCGATGACGTATTGCATAAGGGCTAAGATGGCGGCGATACATCAGCTGTCAGTGAAGTGACATTTCTTTGCACCTCGAACGCTTAAAATCGACAATCGGTATTAAAAATAGCTTTGTAAGGCAAACCCATGCGATTCGAACAGTTAAATTTCGGTGAGCGTAGCTCGAATACCTGCTCCAATGAAAGTAATAGTTTGCACTTCCGTAAATCGCTTAAAATATGAGAAATTACGTGATAAAGTTGGTGCCGTAAGTTCAAAAGTTTTCAAGTGAAGTGTCGCAGTCTCACGAAAAGTGAATTGTTAATAATGTTTCAGCGGAAATTGGTGGCGGATATTTTGATGAGACTCGCTTAACAATCATGTAAATCGGATGCGTAAAGTTATATTTCACTTGGTCTGTTTTACTGGGCCCGAGTGAGTGTTTGATATGCGTAAACAAGCTTAGTGTGGATGTCATTTTAGTTTATCTTTCCAATTAGTGATCGCTGGTGTAAGAAATAAATATGCTCTCAGCATACATAGCTAGATTACTGCTGCGCGACAAGTTCTGTGGAAATCTTCTAAGTGCATATAGTATAACTTTCACCGTAGGAGCTTTCAAATCATAGCTATAAATGGTTTTTTACGGTTTAGTGTATTTCTACGAAGAGTTCAGTAACTGTAAAATCTAACAAGCCCTTCTCAGGGCTGCATTATTCTTTTGTTTGTTTTAGATGTTTCAGGTCCCATCTCCTCCAGCTGGAAAAACGCCGGACCAGTTTTATGGGATGGAATTTGACTCAACAGGTGGACTCCCAACACGAAACTCTATATCTGTACGGCTGCATACCCGGGATGGCGAACAATAAATGGCCCTTTTCAGGGCCCTTAAAAATAAACATAGAGTAAAAAGTGACTATCAAGTCCAAAAGCCCTTATCAGGGCTAAAAAGTATCTTGCTTTCTTTTTAATCGTTTCAGGTCCCATCGCCTCCAGCTGGATAGACTCCGGACCTGCTTAGATTCGTGGAACGGATTCGATTCGATAGTACAACCCGAGAGACTTTAAATCTATGTCGCTGCATATCCGGGATCCAAAAGGCCTCCTCATGGTTGAAAAAGATTTTTGGTTTCGTTTTTGCTCATTTCAGGTCTCATTGCCTTCAGCTAGAAGGAAGCTGAATCAGATTAGTTTGATATTCAAGATATCACCCTTCACTAGTATGCAATGCTGTTGAAGCTTAGTACAAGCAGGTCCCTTCGGAAGTAATAGCCCTTCGCTAGTAAGCAATGAAAACAGTTCCTCTTGGGTTTTAGCATGTAATGTTGAGCTGAAGTATTTTATTGAATACAAGTTTTACTAATTTCATTTACCTTTTAGGCTTCTCCATAATGATAATACGATTTTTGTAAGGATAAAGATAAGGTGGCTTTATTGTCTTAGGTGCATGTTAGGATAAAGATAAGGTGGCTTTATTGTCTTAGGTGCATGTTACAAATTTTTAAACGATTAGGCTTTCACTGGATGTAAATTCTAAACCGATCAAGAATTAAAAACGCTGAATTGTTTTTAAGATATACATTACAAACTTATTTAAATCAATCACGACATTTCGATAGTTCTTAGCTTTATCAAATTAACAATTGCTCACACGATAAAGAAAGGAATAATTACTCATTTGATAAGTGTACGAAGTATCTAAAAGGCGCTCATGATTAATTTAGCTAAATTTGTATTCTGAATTTTAAAAATCTTTTGGTGTTTTTAATTTTCGATGTTCAACTAGATATGTAGATAAAATTATTGTTATCTTCATATACTCTTACTACGCATAACACACTCTAGAACGTTTTTAAAAACTTTGAATATTATAAATTAACTTTTAAGATATTCAAAAGTCAATTAGTAATATGCTTTATTGAACTCATCCTGAGCATTCAAAAACAAACTTATGCGAGTTTGAACAATAAATTTGAATCTAAACATTTCCAAAAAATCAATTTTTATTTATCTTTCATAAAAATTGCTTGAATATGTTCAAAACGAAGAGTAGTCATAAGTTTCAAACCATTTTGCGCCAATTGGGGAACATATTTCACATCTTGTTCATTTTGGCGCCAAATAGATCTACATCGAATATCTACCGTTCCATGTTGACATTCGGTAAAAGTGGTAAGATTCCAGTGCGTGATTGATTTCAAATCGTCTAGAAATTGAATTTATCGAAACTTGTGGTGTAATATACAGGTGAAGTTCTTCATATAGTGAAAATTATAAATCGAAGCTGAATATGAATTGGGTTTATTTCGATTTAAGTTTTCGCGATATAAATTTTTTCGAATTAGTGAGTTTACTTTAAATCTGTTTTGAGTTATCGAAGTTTTCTCCCTCGATTACCATTTGTTTAGTATAGTGTCTTAAAGTGTGTTAAAGAAAAAGACCATATCTCAAAAAATCAATAAATTTGCAGAAAACCAAATTCTTTCCATGCAATCTTTTAGTTTTTTATTGGGATCTGGCAGCACTCCCACGTTCTGAAATGCATAAAAGAACACGTGCGTCGAAAATTTTATTTGCTTTTTGCCAGAGCTTATATACTAACTGACTACGGGGGAATCAAGTGGATGACCTTGATCACAAATTTTTTTGATGTGACACATATAAAATAATTAGAGACGAGTTTGGTTTCTTCACAGTAAGGGATATCCTGATAAAAAAATGACCGAAATTTGATCGTTGAGTTCAGAACCGATATTGAATTTGCTGAGATTAAGATTTGAAAGCCACATGGTATTGGGTTGTTATATTCTTCGTCTCCAACCTGGGGTTCTGCCGGCCACTTCCGGGGATCCGTAGGGTGTTACCTTTTAGAAACACTCACCTTCACACCTGAATTACTCTTGAAGCTGAAGACCCCTCTGAAAAATTGTAACAAAAACACCAAATGTTGCGTTTCTTTTTTCTACTTTATTTCTTCAGCAAGTCCTACTGCAGGTTTTACTAAAGCAAGTTGAGTCGCTTCCACGTGCCTTGGTCCGATGACGTGCCTGGATCTCCTTCTGTATTCCCCGGCGCAGTTCCTTCGCTTTCCGTCGGAAGAAAGCCCGCTCAGTGGGTGTGACTGACAAGCGAGCTAGCCGCCTCTTGCGTTCCCGCTGCGCTCTGCGCTGATGTTGTTGCTTGCGGGGATGGACGGTGGTGTTCAAGGGAGCCTTCAACCTCCTGAGGTACTCCTGTTTCGATATGGGTCGGGGACCAGCTCGGGGCTCTGCCTGAAGCGCCTGATCTAGGGTCCTAACGGGTGCCTGACGGGGGTGGTTCGCTGGCCCGAGGTCCTTAATTATCCTGGAGGCTAGCGGGTAGAGCGGCACGTAGGTACTGGCGAGCTTGGGTCGCGATGATGGTCCATCAGGTGTTGAAGGGCACTTTTCACGGCGTCCTGAAGGGGCCACTGCGGCTGCTGGTTGTCCACCTCTTCAGGTTGCCTGCAAGAAGGAAAAATTATATTACTTATGGTGGCCACACAGCGCTTACACGCTAAAAGCCTTGGAGGAACACGGCGCTAAGAGCCAACACCTCACCATAAGTAATTCGTTGATTGACGTAAGTGGAAATCGTGTTAAAAACCGGAATTTGTACCGTGTTTTACTGTCGCAGACGTATCACGACTGACTCACTAATGTTTGCCCAAGAACTTTAAATACCGTTCTCTCGTAAGCTTTTAGCTTCGATTCTCGCAAAAAGTGCTGAATAGCCGAACACGTGCGTTCTCGTTCCACGAAGCACTTTTCCTCCCCGCTCCGTTTCGCTTACGAATATGTGAAACTGGGGAAATTGAGCGAGAGAACGCTTTCGCTTAAGCTTTCGGCTTCTTGAGGCAAATTGATGGAGCTGGGGAAATTGAGCGAGAGAACGGTTTCGCCTGAACTTTCAATTTTCCCTTCAGCTGGGAGTACACCCGAAGCATGTCGTCTACGTGGTGATCATTCGTGTGAAGCGAATTGTGTATTGATATTTGCTCGAGCTTTTGCTCGCTCATTAAACGACAAGTATATGCTTCGGTGATAGTGGCCTATGTGCATGCTTTTAAAAGTTGATTGGTGAAGCGCGAGTATATAGGCAGTGCTCGCTCGCTTCGTAAATACGTAGGCGGTATTTACTCGCTCACAACATTTCTTCTGGCGGTTGAAAATTGGATTTATTTTACTTGGAGAGTACAATAAATCGTTGCTCTACTACGATTATCCGGATTAACCAAACATATCTCTAATTGATTCTTTTAGCCTTTGTTCTGTCGTACATTTGGGTTGTTAGCTGATTTTCTTTATATTTCCTTTTATGCAGGTCGGTTATACTTATATCAGAGCTTATATACTAAGAAGCTGACGCACTACGAACAAAGTGCTCGTCTAACGGTAGTTTGTTTTGGTTCCACCGACTTGAGTTTGTATTGGTGAACGCGCGTATTTGCAAGAAAATCCGCGAGAAACAAGGTCAGACAAGGACAAGAACACCGTATGCATTTCACCCCATAAGAGTGAAAGAGATATAAAATTGAAGTTAGTTTAACGATTTCGTTAAAATGAGCGGAATACATTTAATGCAAAATGTCTCTCATTTTCAACTGTCAATCTGACAAACGTCATTGTAGTAAAGTTTTATTGTTGAACTCGTGGTATCGCCAGAGCTTATGTTTGGATTCGCATACTTTGATTAATTAATATTAAGTTGAATCAATTTAGTAATACGATTCTAGTGTGTTGGAATTGTGCAAAATGTCGAGTTCTAGAAGCATATTTCAGCAATCCCTAAGGATGTCTTCGTATTTCGTAAGAAACATATCAATTGGTGCTAAAAATTGTAAAACGAATGCTACCCTTGAATATTCAAGAAAACAGTCTAATGAATCCTTCGCGAGTATTCTCAACAACTGTACCCAACGTACAAAAGGATGCAGAAGAGTGAGTTGATTAGAAAACAACTCTGTGAGTATTTTAATTAACGTTTCGGTATGTTTCACTTCCAGAGTGGAAGTCACGTTCATAAAAGCAAATGGGAGCAAAGTAAACGCCAAAGGCAAAGTAGGTGACAGTCTACTGGATGTTGTAGTTAATAACAATTTGGATTTCGAAGGCTTTGGAGCATGCGAGGGGACGCTTACATGCTCAACATGTCATTTGATATTTACACCAGAGGATTATGAGCGCTTGCCTGAGAAGCCCAGCGATGAAGAGTTCGATATGCTTCACTTGGCTTATAAATTGTCCGATACATCGCGGGTTGGGATGCCAGATACCTTTGAGCAAGGATATGAATGGACTTGTAGCCAAAGTTCCTGCTACAATAAATGATGCCAGAACCGTTCCGGATAATTAAAATCTTTCTGTTCCATAGGGAAAAAAATCACCGTGATATTTTAAAATATTGCACCCAAATGTTTGCAATGATGTTAAGTTTTCGATTTAAATACAATTTAAAAGAGAGACTGTTGAACCCAGTGGGTACTATATGCTATTGGAGAGAATAAATCATATTTTTTTACGGTATATTAAAAAATCGATGTTTTCTCGTTAAAACTCTTGTGGCTAGTGTCATTCCAATGCTTTCAGTGTGCTGCCCGCAACCGCTTTGTGAAAACCTAGAAATGCCATAGATATAGAGATTTCTCTGTCAAGTTTTCAACGCAGAAAATCAATTTTATTTTGTTTGATTGGATGATTTATTTTCGACAATTTGTGACATTGCAAGCGGTTGGGGGGTAGAATATAAAGTCTTCTGTTTTTCTATGCCCAAATATAGCTTTAGAGTAGAACATTTTTTCTTATGCCGTTTGCATGCAACGATGAGATGGCAGAAGATAATGATTTTAATCAATGGGTATCAGCTTCCGTGTGCGATAATTCTCTTGTTTGCGAGAGAGTTGGTTTTATTATCGTAAAATTATCGTGACATCAGTTTGCGATACTGCATCTAAAGATTTCAAGGTCTTTGAAATGTATGTACGAGCTTAAGTAATTGTTAATATTGACAATTGTTTGGAGAGATCTTGATAATAGATGAATTTTTGATAAAATATTTTGCTGTTAGTGTCATGGGTGAAAATTATCGATCAGGGGTTTTGCATTGATCTAGTGTAATGGCAGCGTTTCTAATTAACGATGAAATAAATATTTATGTGTCGAAATTAGAGAAGTTGATATTAGTACTTCCAAGATTTAACGTGAAACAATATGGGAGGATATGAGACATCAACCAGCGCGACGATGAAAAGATTGAAAAGTCTTCTTCTCACACGCGTCAACAATATTCATTGGCGATTTCTGGATTACAACCATTCCTCGCTGGCTTTGTTGGAATTATACCTTAAAAATGCCCGGAACTTAAAACTTTCATGCTACAGGAGGAAAGTCAGTAGCCAATGGGTGGAGAAACTAATCGGCATTAGTCCACAGGGCCCGGATGGCGTTTTCATGAAAGTGAAAAGGATGTTTTGTAAGAAGTCTCAAGAGGAGGTTTCAAATCTTGAAGTCGCTAGTGATGAGATAAATCTCTAGATAGAGCTGGTATCGAAATTAATAATACGACTCCGGATGCACATGGAAATAGGATTATGTGTGATGGATTAAATCAGCTTGCGCTGATCGGAACTCATTTTGAATTGGTCCACCTAGTAAACCCAGAGAGGGCAACAAATACTTCCAGAAGTCGTCGAGGCATATGTTTCCGATTTAAAATCAAGCCTGAACAGTGAATAAAATTCTTAACTTCAATCAAGCATCTACATCCGACCTCACACCGAGCGGTAATCTTCTTGATTATTTGGACAGCTTTGGCTTTGTGACTCATATTAGACCAGATAAACGAAAAAAAATCTTGTGTAATAGACGTTATCCCCAATAATATAAAACTCAAACGAAACGCAACCCCAACACAACTCGCTGATCTTGTGAGAAAAATTTCCGCGAAGAAACTCTGCTCCCTTTCTTCAGAAGGACGCTGCTTAAGGAGAAGAAGGTTTATGTGAAGAAGAAAATGGCTAGCATTATCAAGAACATTTTTGCAAATGTGGTCAGTATGGCTAAAGCTAGTATCCCTGGTCCAAGTATCAAGGTGAACCCATTCCCTCCTTCGCTACGGGGAGCTCCTCTGGTCAGCGGAAAAACTAGCGGGTCCAGATTGATGGGTAAAGGGAAACCCACCCTTATAACGAAGGAGGCTTGCCAAAGAAAGTCAAAGCCAACATGAACATCTACGTCTAGGATAACCAGGAGGTCGAGATGACCCGCTGAGGTTAGGATTTGGTGGGGCCAAAACATACTGTTACGTGAGATATTTAGTCGAGGGAATTCACCTGAAGACACCTTAAAAAGGTACAAGAAGTCTCAACATGGCAGTCTGGGGAAACCAAAGCCACTGGCATCTTAGTTGATGAAAGGACTAGGGGCACAAGCACCAATTTCACTTACCAAACGGTGAAGCATAGCTGGGACTCAATTACCCTTCAAAGAGAGCAGAAAGAAACGACCAAGGCTGTAAAAAACCACCACAAACATGGCTAGACCTAGCGGTAACTGCGCGAATGTGTTAAAAACTTTTGATCGAGGAGCTCATTCAGCTTTCAAGGGCTTTCAGGTGGGAAACGCATTTTAGAGATGACCTCAGATGAGCACACTGAACAGAAATCTGAAATCTGACTGAAACATCCAGGGTGTAATTTACACTTGATAACTGATAGGGCAACCAAAAGAATGACTAAGTGGCGAGGTTGCGTTTACTGAATCACTTGCAAAATTTAGAAAAAACACGAATACCCTAAACGATTAAAAGATTCATGTTACTCTTACGAATTTTTAATACATCATCTTCATAAACAATTAGTTCTTCAGTATTTAGTTAAACTACAAAATTATAAAATGCAGACAACACACATTCACCGGAGCCTTCGAATTTATGTGCGTTTGCTGCTTTTCTACATCTGCGAGAAAATCAAAATAAAGTATATGCAAGTTATGTGTGTGTCCTCTATATGTGCTTTTTCTCTTTTTACATATAACAATCATAACTTTATCTATATTTTATATATAAAGAAACGTGACTCTTTTGTCTAAAAAAAAATCGGGTAACTTTTACATTTGATACATTTGCGCTTCGATTTTGGTTGTAGTACTGGACAAAGAACCGAACGAATGACTTCGTTAAAAACTGTCTTAAGCCCCTTTTGAGTGAACGCAGAACATTCCAAATATTTCACAGCACCAATCTCCTTCGCCATGGCCAGACCCTGCAGAAAATAGAAAATTAGTCGTTTTAGTCTGTAGTCCAAAAAATCGGAAGTCTACGAACTTGTGGATATGTGATTACTAACTAAATTTTTGTATCATAGTTTTCAACAGTGCTTTTGTCTTCGCGCAAATCTAATTTCGTTCTAACTAAGATTACAGGTGTACTAGGGCAGTGATGGCGTACCTCGGCTACCACTAAAAAAATTGATTTTGTAGCTTTAAATTTCAAATGCGAATATTAGACTTACTTTTGCTCTGACGTTTTCGAATGATGCAGGATTTACCAAAGAAAAACAAATTTGGAATACATCTGTTTGTGGGTAGGAAAAGGGACGCAGTCGGTCGTAGTCCTCCTGGCCTGCGGTATCCCAAATTCGTTGTAGCTTATGCTGTTGCAATATATTCCCCCGGAAATGCATTTTTAGTGTAACTGATCAAAAGGCAAGTTTTACCAACAGCGCTGTAAAAAATGTAAATTTTAATGCTTTCCTTAGTTTCCGAAAACCATTATAATAGAATGAACAATGCCTGGAAAATTATTTTAGTTATCAACAGACTTACCCGTCGCCCATGACAACACATTTTATCGCCTGCATATTACTTTCAGCCGGTTGCAACTCTTCCTTTAAATGCAGAAACGTTAACGCTGACAAGAGATATTTTCGGACAAGAATCCGGCGGTGAGCTGCACATCTTATATAACCAAATTTTTGATTGAGGCATCTGAAAATAAACTTGTGAATATTCATTCGCAACTTAAAATTCGAAGAAAATTACCTTTACATTTATTTCGTTTCGTTGTGACAGCAAAATTTATGATAGTTCTCTACCATCTGATGATAGGCTTACTACCGCCATCTGTTGAACTTTCGACACAATTCTTCGTTGAGTTTCTTCAACGGAAATTGCACAAAAAACAAAAATGAATAATTTTTCTTCGCGTAACACTTCAAAATAACAAGTGACCATTCTTCAATATGTGAAAACTGATATTTACACAGAAATTGCCTATTTCTTTTCATTTTGCGATTAAATCAATATGCAACATTATAAATTCAAATTATTTACGCGCCATAGTGTGAACGTTACCCGATTGATGATTTCGTTCAAACCGAAAAAATTTCCATATGACAACATTAACACCTGCTCTCATTTTGTGTTCGTACACAACGCACACATCTAAATGTGGAGAAGTTTATCACGCACACATATGAATGCCGGGGAATTTTTTACGTACACACACTCAAGTCGAGGGAACCGATATATCGCTATCGACTTTTCCCGCAGCGTACCAATCGTTTAAATTTTTTTGTCTCTCTCGCACCCTGGCGTGCCATGAGAAAATTTGAAAAGTTATTCTTCTCTTTTTATTGATCAGCTGACGAAGTGCACCAGCTCGTTAGTTTATAAGCTCTGCTTATATTTTGCGCTCTTACTGTGTGCTGTTATCCGCTGTACTTCTTGCTGATTACTGTTGATCGTTGTTCCGCTGCCGGTTTGCGCGTAATTTATTTACTATTTGCTAACGTAATTCTATCAGTAATTTCGTTACTACAAGTAATTTGTTGAAATTTCCAAATTAATTAGTTCATATTCGATTTGATTCTATAATATTGTGGAAATGATTTATTTTGTTTAGTCATTAATCTGCGTAATTATCCACTGATGTTTTTTTTTTTTTGCTTGACCCTATCTGGACAAGTTAATCTATGCAATTATGCACTGATGATTTGTTTGATTCGATGTAGTTAATATTCCTTGTTTCAATTTCTACAAACATGAATTTATAAGTTAATTTTACATTTGATACTATACAATAATAGAATAATGTTGCGTTTGATGTAATCATTACAGTTACAGGAATATAAATTAATGTTTTGTTTTGCTATAATGCTGAAGAGTGTACTGAATATCATTGACTATAAAATTATTCTTTACATACTTAATAATACTTTATATTTTGTTTTAACATCCATATTCAATGCCAATTTTTCTTTTAATCAAAGCTTTACGTTACTGGTTTACCTGCTTCTGTGTGATTAGTATGTAGTACAGGTGTTAGCAAATTATGACCAGTCAGCGTTAGTTGGGATTTGGTGCAAAAGGTGTAGGTGCAATGGCACTTTTTATTTTCTTATTTTACTTTTCATTGTGCTGCTTTTGGCTTTTTATTTATTCCTACTTAAGTTTGGCATTTACTTTTAATTTTATATTTGGTTATTACTATTCTCATACCAATATGTATATGTACATTTTTACTTTAACGCCACACTCTGTTTCTTCATTTTATCTTTGTATGTTTATATTTTCTTTTGTTCATGTATTTCTTACTATTCCTTACATTACGGAGATTTTTCTATAACACCTTTAAAATGAATAATCTATTTAACATGCTTAAACATCTATTACATCTATATCTAATTTTCTTAATATCTCCACCATTTGAACTATTGTGCCAATATATATTTGTGGATATTCGTTAGTAGGTGGGAGGTTACAAATTAGTTTTAATTGGAAAGGTATGTGTGTGTATTTAACATATGAAAGGTAGGTAGGTCGGGCTTAGAGGTATTTCGTTTACCCACATTCGTACGCCTGCGCCGACGTCAACGCTGGTCGCTTGGTTATCTTTCGGATTGTTTCAGCCAAGAGAATAGCTTTTATCGAGATGGGGAATTGTGTCGGGTATGTTCGCTCTTCTAGCAACTAAACTTCGGTCTGAAAGTTTGCGTGCTCACTTAAGATTGATAACAGTGAATAATGTGGTTTGTTTTTTCAGCAAATTGAATCTGACGATTTGCCGCAAGAAACCGTAGCCCGGTTTACTAATACGGAGCTTAAAGATATGGGTACGATCGATACCAATTGCTGGTCGGTCGTATCTTCTGTATGGGACTAGCTTCGCTGCTAATGAATTATGGCTTCATGCATTTAGTGTGCGAGGTGCGAGGGAAATGAATGCATGTTGGTATTTGGTTAGTAGTTTTTAGCCGGTTATAGCATGCGTTGAATAAAATGGATTGTTCATTTTTTCTTTGCTTTATGTTGTTTTTGCTTCTTGTTTTTTTTTTTTCTTTTTTTATTAGTCTCTTATTCGTTTTGTTTTGTTTTTTTTTTATGGGGGGGGAATTCAACCCTCTTAGTTTTGCTTATTATTTTTTTTTAATTTTTTTTTCATTTTTACTTGTTATTATTTTTATTTTTTTTTTTTGGTATAACTAGACTAGTTGAAAGGAACGGGCGGGATAATGCGTGGGGATTTGGGATTGGGTAACACTTGGGGTTTTGGGTGCCTGTGCTTTTGGAATACGCGTGGTTACAAGTTGCTCCTTGTGGACGACGGAGTGTGAATTATCAGTTGCTAGCGATACTGGTGAAACCCGCCGACTCGTCTCCCCAGTATGGATTTCCAAAGCAATACCAGGGTTCGACACCTCTGTAGAACATCGATTGTTTGCTTTCGTCCGACAACGCCCCTTAATGAGCCTGATCACAAAATATGTCCCGACAATGAACACTGAGATCACCGCCAGGCTGGCCGAGGCCGTGGATAGATGCGCATGCCTTCTGGCAGTCTCCTCAAATTTGATCTGCTCGAGGTGCGAATAGATTTCATTTAGGGCGTGGGTGCTGGCTGCGAAATGAATGCCTCCGTTTTTGGCTGTTACAATCTTCATTTGTGGCATGCTGTGGTTACGCCTAAGATCAGCAACGTCTCGTTCTAAAATCCTCGGGTCTACTTCGGGGAAATACTGCGGTTGAACTATATCGAACGGGTGAGTACTTTCGGCTTCATAATGTATGGTCATTTCGTTGATCTGAATTGTGCAGGGGAGATGGAGAGTTAAAATTCCTTGACCAATTAGTTTGTGTGTCGTGATGCTAGCATCGCAGCGGATATGGATGAGTGTTTCATGCGGTAGAAAATATATCCAACTGTTAGGTTTGCTTAGCTTAATGAGGGAATCAGTTATTGATGTGCTCACTCGTAGAGGTAGCTCTAACTTCAGATTGAGTGGGTTATGTAAAAGTGATATTATTTCATTTACTAAAGGTGGGGATTGAATAATTGGCGTAGATAATGGGGCCACATATAGGTCACCAGGTTGTGGATGTTTAATTTTCTTATGACCTGAATTATCAGTCAGAAGTAAAAACTGTTGAGTTGTGACGTCCCCCGCTATAAACGAGAACTCCACGGAGGGTAACAAGAATAGGGTCCTGTTGGTTTTGATGGGGAATAGGTGTATTTGATATAGCTTCATCAAGGGTAGCTGGAAAAGAGGAAGCGCTATTATCACCACTAGTTTGGTCTTCCGTCTGAAATACTGTAGTTCCGCCGTCTGTGCAAGGATTTCTTCACAGACTTCAGGACATCTATTGCCCGGTTTAACATAAATTTCGTGCAATCTTTTACTAGAAATTAGTAAGGGATGAATTCTGTTGCTTTGAACTGCTACAGCAATGTCGATTATGGTGCGTTGACGCGTTTCGATTTCCATAAGCTGCGCTAACAAAGATGTTAGAACTACATTCCTCCGTTCTGCTGCTTGCAATTTACCCGACATTAGAGAGATATCTTTCATCTGTAAACCGAGTTCTGTTTGCCTGTTAGTCACATCCGATAGCGGTTTATGGATTTCCTCCAAGGATATATTTACAATACTAATCCTTTGCTTTTCCAATTTAACTAATTCCCTTTCCTTGTCCTCCAGATTGACTAACCTACTGTACAGCTTTTTTTTCATTCTCGTCATCCATGGTGCCAAATAACGAATGTAATGCTCTCCCGACTCCATCAATAAATGATCTTTTAACCCTTCTAGGCATCAGTGACTCAAACAAAGCTTGAGAGCGAATCTTAAGATTTTCCACTAGGCTATGGACGTGCCTTAACTGCTCCGCACATCCCAAGCCCTTCCCTGCACAGAGCATCTTAATCAGGTGTTCGGCTCGTTCGGCTACGTCTATTTGATCCTGTGTTTCCCCTAGATTTACCTCCATCACGATATTCCAGGTGCTGTGATAGCTCAACAGACCACCTACATTCTCAAATAGTATTCCCGTGTTTGCTATGCTCTCCAGTGAATATGGTTTCAGATCCTCGTTCGGAATTGCCAAAACGCCAACGCTGAGCAAGACTAGGATAACGATGCCGATATCCATTACTAGAAATACAAAAACAAAACAAAAGAAAAAGGGAGGAGTTAGGACAATTTATTCATAGTACGGGTTAAGCCAGTTGTTATGAACATTGACCAGTTTTTTCTTTATCGCAATCGTAGTATTTACGGGGGTACTTCCCTCATGACCTCATATGGACCAACCCATACCATGACCTCATGACCTCATATGGACCAACCCATACCTGTGCAAGCTTGTGCTTACGATTCTCATTTTTGAACAACACCTTATCCCCTATATGGAAAGTAACTGGTCTGACGTTGTTATCATAATGAGCCTTGCATTTTAACTTACTCTCTAGTATATTCTTACGTGCCAAGGTGTACATTTTTTGTAATTTGTGCTTTAATAATAGATAATAGTTCTCATGGTCATAGAGAGGGGTTGGCTCCCTCTTTAGGTTCGACGGAACGTCCGCCGTGAATCCATAGAGACAATCCATAAGAGTGCGTTTCGTGCTATCATGCTCACTGGTATTGTACACGAACGCGGCCGTACGTAAAAACTGATCCCAAACCTGCGGATTGTCATCCACCATAGATCTCAAATATTCTGCCAGGGGTCTATGGGCTCGCTCCAAGGCTCCATTGGATTGTGGCTGGTAGGCGGTAGTTTGAATTTTCTTTATATTTAATAACTTACATATTTGCTTGAATAGTTTCCCCACAAAATTAGCCCCCTGATCAGTAACTAGCTGCTTAGGTATTCTATACCTAGCAATGATCTCATTAAAGAACACTTTGGCTATTGTCTCGGCCTCAGCGTTCGGTAAAGCGTACCAATCTACGAATTTCGTCAAATTGTCCTGAAAGGTCAAAATGTATTTATTCCCGGAAGTTGCCTCAATGAGAGGCCCCTCGATATCCAGATATACTTTATCAAATGGCCTCTCCGCTATATCAGTGATAACCATCGGCATGCGATGTTGAAGGCAGGCCTTCATAACTTGACACTTCTTGCATGCCCTAACATATTTTTTGATGTCTGAAAGCATATTCTTCCATTTATATTTGTTGCGGATCTTCCTGTAGGTTTTCGCGACCCCCTAATGACCTCCAAAAGGGGAATCGTGATATTCCAATAAAACCCCCCTCACCTCTTCCGGGGTAGTGAGGGTCAGGATCTCCTGCTGTGTCGGGGAGGATATAACCTTAATGTTATCCTCACTACTGGTCGCATGTTTACCATCGAGCCCTTGTGATCCTCCTGATACCAGATCTGCGACAAGGTCTTTCAGGGATGACTCAGTTAACTGCTGCTGCACACGCGCGGTTTCTGGAGGCCCGACCTCAATCAATACATCCGTATCATCAGTTGGATTACCACCACTGGTCTGACCTTGCAACGGCTCTGCCGAGGAACCTTCTAGATCTTGATCAAGTAGTTTCCGCTGCTTCTGTGCCCGAGTGAGGACATCACACTGATATTTATTACTTGCCTCGTCGGCAGGGTCCTGGGGAATCCTACATCAGCATCAGCATTGGTATTGTACTTGCCCGGCTTATACTCAATGTGGTAATCGAGTTCCGATAACTTATGGTGAAACCTTACCAACCGAGTAGTGGGATCTTTTACGTTAAATACACCCTTTAAAGGTTTATGATCCGTGAAGATGGTAAAACGTCTGCCCTGCAAATAACACCTGAAATTTTTGGCGGCCCAAACCATCGCAAGTAGTTCCTTCTCTATTGTGGAGTAATTCCGCTCCGCCTTGTTCAGGGTTCGACTTGCATAGGCTATGGGGTGGTCCTTGCCAATTTCCCCTTGGGATAAAACAGCCCCCAGGGCCTCGTTACTTGCATCAGTGGTAAGATTAAACGGCTTGGTAAAATCAGGATACGCCAGCAATGGTGGTTCTACCAACGAATTCTTTAGGAGCTGAAATGCCTCCATACACTTATCTGTCCATGTAAAACGAACATCCTTTCGCAACAAATTCGTAAGGGGTTTGGCTATTTTCGAGAAATTAGGGATAAACTTCCGATAATAATTAACTAAACCTAAAAAGGACTGTAACCTACGCACAGTTGTGGGAACGGAAAAATCTCGCACGCAACCAGTCTTACTCGGATCTGGCCGCGCACCCGTTTGAGAGCAAATGTGTCCTAGATATACCACTTCTGGTCGTAAAAACTGGCATTTCTCCGGTTGAAGCTTTAGATTATTCATTCTCAGTCGGACAAAAATTTTCCGTAGTTTATCGATGTGATCTCCCAAGTTTTTCCCATAAACCACTATGTCATCCAAGTACACAAAACAGTCAAAACCTTGTAAACCTGTCAATATGTAATTCATTAGCCTCTGAAAAGTAGCAGGTGCCCCCTTCAAACCAAAAGGCATCCGTTTGAACTCATAGTGCCCATAATTGGTGCTAAAAGCAGTTTTCGGCCGATCCTTTGGATCTACCAAGACCTGGTGATATCCGCTGGCCAAATCTAACGTACTAAAATACCGTGAATGCCCTAGCTGGTCCAGAATATCCTCAATACGGGGTAATGGGAAAGCGTCACCTATTGTCTTCTCATTCAGTTTCCTGAAGTCAACGACCACTCTCCATTTCTTTGCTCCATCGGCTCCAGCCTTCTTGGGCACAACCAAGAGGGGGGAGTTCCATGGGCTTTTGCTTGGCTGGACAATGTCATTGTCTAACATCACCTTGAGCTGCTCGTTAATAATGTCCTTTTGGGGCTGACTCAAATGGTACATTTTTTGATTTATGGGTGCTTGGTCTGTCACCAACGGAATCTCATGTGTGATAGCCTCCATGTAACTTAACTTATCCCCTGGCAGGAAGAAAACGTCACTAAACTCCTGACACAGCTGGGTAATAGCAGCCTTCTCCTCGGAATTAATATGCTCATACAGCGTAAGCTCTTGCTTTAGTAATGCATTGCGTATAATGTCGATAGGCGGGTCCTGATTCATTAGTCCAGGATTGTTTCCTGATCGCCCATTACTTATCAATTGTGACCCTTCTGTTGTTGCTGATATACTTCCTATATGTTTCACGGGGAAATTCATGCAGGAGGTTTGCTGGGGCTGCTCTTCCTTATTGTTAGTCTCTAGATTATCCACCAAATATTCATCTAATCTCTTGAGTTCTAAATCAATCCGTTCAAGTTTGACCGGTGACTCACTCGAATTCAGTATGCCTATTACAGAACTCTCCGGACTTAGAAGAGCATTAGCTAGAAAAACGCCATCCGCTATCGAGCTTGCGGTACTAAGCATTTCCTGGCCAAACCGGATCGGAACCCCCACTAGATGTTGCGTCCGCGGCAACAGTTTGATAGCCTCCTTGAAATTGACTTGATAAGTTCTATTGGAACCAATTTGGCTGATGCTTGGCCCTTCGTCAGAGTTGCAGCTTACATCGTCAGTTTGGCTTGATAATGACGCCGCGCTTCGCGTTACTCCTATGAACAACGCGTCAGTGCCATTCGACGCCTTAACCGAAAACTGAACCGTTCTGACCGCACCTCCCTGGGACTCCAGAGGGACCCTGAACTCAGTGCTATTCGCTTCCGTGCGAGGAAACACTAGCGCTTGTGCGGGACCTTCTATATTACAATTCTTTGCCAGGAAGTCATTCCCCAGTAAACCATCGTTGAACGTCCCCTGAATTTTTTCAACTACTTGAAAAGTACAAGGAAGTCCCGTAGGGAGTTCAAAATTGCCCTGCGAAGTACCAAGGGTTTCTCCTTCCCCAAACGGACTCACTAAAGTAAGCTTATGACTAGAATCTATCGGGCATGTATCCTGTATTGCTGATTTAGTAATTATGCTCACCTCTGCACCTGTATCAATAGTAAATTTTGTTTCACCCTGCTTCCCAATATCTAATGGCAGGGAAGCTGTAACAAGGCTTGATTTTTCATAACTATTACTGATCGTGTTTTGCCCTTCAGTACCTTTATGGGTTACCCTATGTTCGGCCCTGCCACCACCAATTTGGCTCCTTTGTTGCACCGTTTCCATTGGAGTCGAGTCGGGGATTTTCGAACCGACTGCATCTCGTTTCCCTGTTGTCTGGCTTCCCATCTCTTCTTCTGGAAACACGCGTCTATAGCATGACCTCTCCGACCACAAAAGTCACATCTAACCTGAATACTATATACCCTAGGGCCACCGTTTATAACCGGTGTTGCAGCCGGCTTTGCCTTACAATCCTTCTGATCATGGCCGTACTCCTTACACGTCGGGCAATAAGGAGTATTCTTGCAGCTATAGCAGTCTGTATAGGTATGGCCAAGCTTATGACAGAAATTACAAGTAATCTTCGGACTCTTTGTAAATTTAGGTGGCCTCGGTCCAGAGTTCGGATCTGGTGCTACTACTACCTGTGACTGGAAAGGTACGGTGGACGGATTAGGTGTGAAACTAACTTGCTGAGGTGTACTCGTAAAAGCATGTTGGTTAGGCATCCAAGTACTGAAAGTGGGATGAACCTGCGGCATTTGTGGATATAATTGTGTTAGATTGCCCTGAAAGAGGCAAGCCCCTTGCTGCAGTTTTTCCATATTCAACCCTTTAGTGACTAGATCTTCAAAGGTAGTTGTTTCCTGTGACAAAAGATACTGGCAAAGATGAGGATTATTAACCCCACTCTTAAAGACATTCTTGGCAAAATCCTCCAGCTGAGTACTCGCAATTTTACCTCCTTCTGGCCCATATTTGATGATTGCAGCTTCTTGACATCGCTTAAGGATTTGCCTTAGGCGTGATGTGTAGGCGAGTACTGTCTCCGTGGGACTCTGTTTAGCTGATATAAGCCCTGTTACCAATTCCTGATAAGTTTCCCTCGGCAAAAGTACCCGATTCAAAAGTTCCTCAGCTGCCTCTAAGGTTGATGGAAAACTGGAGGATATTAGCTGATATGCCTCTCCTCGAAGACGGGTTGGGAAAATCTGCACAAAAGCCACTTGCTCCTGACTATTTAAACATTTCCAAACTTGTTTGCTGCACCCTATAAAGGTCTGCAGTTCCAAAACCATTGATGAGCTCGGAGCTCCTGAAAACACAGGGATCATCTGTCCCATCAGCTTAGCTACTCTTGCATAGTCAGCCATACTAACTGGATGAATTTTAACTTCCGCCTGTTTATCAACCATACAAACAGGATTCAAAGAATCGGTTAGGCTAGCGGAATCGTTTGAAAATGCGCTTGCCCAAAATGATAAATTCCAATCGTGAGACGGAATCAGGGTTTTCAATGATTGCGATAAATTGAAAAAACTGGTCGAGTTTAGCGAGACCCCACCGAAATGTTCAATCTCTTCCTTAAATTGTTTTGTTCGTTCACGGAACTGATTAATTCGCTCTAAACGATGTGTATGTAAATGATCAACGGTATTAGTTAATTCAAGAACTGGGTCTAATTCAGTGGGTTCAGGTTCTCGCTTTACCTGTAGGTTTGAGCTGAAACAAAAAGATTCAGACTTACTTCTTGGTCTTGAAAGTGTTCTACCGCTTCGTAATACAAGCCCCTTGTTTTGCTCTGGAGTTGACTGATGAATTCCTTCTGTTAATTCGCTCTGATTATGCATTCGCGCAATCTCAATAAAAAATATTGACCGTCTCTTGATTAAGTCATTAATTCCGAATATAGCAATGAAACCCTTTCTTTGAAATAAGTTAAAGTTCCTAAAGCGCTAACCAGGTGATTTTGGTTACAATTCCGGTAGTACGAAGCTCGAGTAAACAGGGTGCGTGGATGAGTGTGCTCATACTGAGAGTGTAAGTGTAAAATTCCAGTTTCGAACGGTTCACCAATTTAATCGGTAGTAAATTGACCGCTCCACAGCGAGTTGCCGTACTAGAGCTGCTCAGAAACTAAAACCGGCTGCGCCAATGTTATATCCTACCGGCTGCGCCAATGTTAGTTAGTCCGCAGACTAAGAAACAAAAGATGGAGAGCTCGTGGAGATTTTTTGGTGTTTATATTTGCTTTTATGGGGACAACCCCTCACTGTCTACATTAAAGACTAACTTTTTGAACACACGCTCTGCAGCTGTAGGGAGTTCCTGTCATTCTATCAGAAACAAGTCACATCAATATGTAGGAGATACGGAAGTGTGCTCAGTTTTATAGGCTCTATAAGCGTAGGTTCACAATATACTTTTTAACTCGGTTCACTTACATAACGTTTAGTTATGATAGTTTACAATGCTATGGCTCGTATTTTAGCATGTATTTCAGCCTAGTTTTTTCGCTGAGATAATCATTTTTGTTTGATCTAAACACCCTACGGTCCTCTCTTTTTCTGGCCCTCCAACGCTAAAACTTACATCATCCAAGCCCCCCTCGTTTACTAACAAGTTTCTATGCGCCCATGTTTGGGCTCAGTACGTGAACTAGTCCCACACTATTTAGAACAAAATATCGAACATATTAATTAGAAAATGGAAGTTTATTTAACTTATACCCTAGCATAAATTGTCCTTTTGCCTTGAAAAATTTTGCCTTATTGATTAGACTTCCCTCAATCAACACTTATTGCACAAGGACCGAATGGGACTTTCAAAAAATATCAACCGAATTTCGCTACCACTGCCCTGATTATTATTTCTTGGCATGTTCTTTTCTATATTGATATAATTAAAGTTAAATGTTTTCAAATATGCAACATCGCATGTATTTGACTAGTCCCTACAAGTAAACTGTGCACAAATCGAACTACAAATTGATAACATACAAACATCTTTTTAATGCTTTATATAATTTTAATTAAAATTCATTCTGTTAATTTTGTTTTATTTCATAATCTAACTAACGATACTGAAAGAAAATAGTTTAATTAACAATTAAAAACCAAATCGCAACTCAGTTTCGAAAGCGCCATTGAATTTTCAACAATTCACTGAAAAAATTTTCTGCAGAGTGATTTCAAATTAAGCAATCAAAAAAGTTTAAATGTTAAATAGCTCTTGAGTGAAATATTCATTTTATATTGAATTCATGTTACAGAGAAAATATTGACAAAAGTTTGAGAGCTTCACGTTAAAACATATTTTTACATACGTACCAAGAATACATTAATAATCAAAACAAATGTCACAATGCCATTTGCGTTTGCAGAAATACTGTTTTATATATATTTTTTTGTGAAAATAAAACTATGGAATACTAGTGCATTGTTTCGTTATAAAACGTTTATCCTTTTTAAATAGTTTAGGAGTGCTTGCCTTAAGAACACAAGTTTTAAGAATAGTGCACGGGAAATGCTTCATTTGGTCGGTCATGATTGGGCATACTACAACTTTATCCGTAACAGAATGGTAACATCAAGCTTGGCCATTAGACTCTATTCAGGTATACAGTATGAGAACCTCAGTAATAGTGTAACAGGTGCTACATGCTATAATTTAAATTAGTGTAGTTATTAAAGCTGTAAAAGTAACACCAGAATCAACGGAACATCATGTTGATAATCCGAAATTTCATTCCGATGCAATTTTTTGGACCATCTCCCAAAATTCAAGAACTTTGCTGGGGGCCTGGGTCGAATATTTTCGTCCAAAAATCAAACACTTCAGGATCAGTATAAAACTTTGAATCATGAGCTGGTATGAAAACGAGTGTGCCTTTCCTAAATGTGTAATTCATTTTACGAACGGGTAGTCGTTTGTAGTTTCTTGCGTGAGGTTCGAAAGTGAAGTACATAATCGCATTATTTCTGTAAAGAGGTGGTTATGGGATAGTCAGAAAAAGAACTAGATATTTACCACAAAGCAGTTGCTCAATGTATGTATTTCATTTTCATCACAGCTTCGAAAGTAAACACAATCCACAATGAACATATGGCTTTTGCCCTCTCCTCGCGTACATGCTGCATTCATTTTTCCGCGATGCCCTCCTTTGATTTTGGCTTTCGTGAACGCAGGAGCAAGTAGTGTGCGAATAACAGATAAAGCAGATGTAGGCTCATGTTTTTTGTTTATAAAGTAACTTAGATTCGATCAGAGCTTGCTGTCTTAAAACTGACGTAGGTGTTCCATCATCTGATCATAGGTTTACTGCCGCCATCTGTTGAACTTTCGGCACAATTCTTCGTTGAGTTTCTTCAACGGAAATTGCACAACTAACAAAAAAGTATAGTTTTTCTTCGCGATACACTTCAAAATAGCAAGTGACCATTCCTCAATATGTAAAAACCCATATTTACATATAAATTGCCAATTACCTTTCATTTTGCAGTTAAATCAATATGCAACTTTATAAATTCAAATTATTTAAGCGCCATTTTGCAAACGTTACCCGATATATGATTTCGATCAATGCGAAAAAATTTCCATATGACAACATTAACATCTGCTCTCATTTTGCGTACGTACACAACACACACATCTATATGTGGAGAAGTTTCTCACGCACACATATGAATGCCGGGGAATTTCTCACGCACACACACGCAAGTCGAGGGAACCGATTTATTGCTATCGACTTTTCCCGCAGCGTAGCAATCGTTTAAAATTTTTTGTCTCTTTTGCACCCTTGCGTGCCATGAGGAAAATTTGCAAGGTTATTCATTTCTTTTTATTGTTCAGCTGACGAAGTGCACCAGCTTGTTAGTTTATAAGCTCTGCTTTTTGCTTTGTTTATTGAACGCGCCAGGCCTGCGCTCAGCTGACGTGCCCCTGGGAAAATTCTGGAAGTGTGCAATACAGAGTAAATGAAAGGTGTGGGTACTAGGTGAATGTACTATGATATGGATGTCCAAACCGGTTTATTCATAGATTATATCTTAGGGAAGGAAAAAATGGAGTAAATGATAGCATAAAAACAAAGCCTGACTGCAGTGTAACAAGCAATGTTCATGAAAGCCCTACTACCGCATACATGACGACATTTAGGCTGATTTTGCTTGCTAGTTTATATGAAGGTATATGGAGAAATATGGAAGTACCGGCGAAAATTCGTGGTTTTGTTCGGTTTCGAGACGAATTTCAATTGTGAAATCCAATTAGTCGTTAAGAACATCGTAGCGCTCCTTCTGAAGTGAATTTTTTTTCATTTCATAGATCCGTTCACGTTTTATTGTTGCTCAAAGTTAAAAGAATTGGAATTTGTTTACTTCCTCAAGCTAGCTGTCAGTGGAAGTAGTCGAACGTGTGTTTCATTTGGTTGTTCTAAATGGTGTAGGTGTACAGGGGGCAGTGCAAGGTGAATTTTTAGCATGCAAAGAATGTGACTTGTACCCTTTTGGTGTGAAACATCGCATACATTACACGGTACTAACATTTGTATTCCACTGAAGTAATCTAACAGCTCACGTCAGCTGGCCAAAAATAGCCTGACTTCACAAATGCAAATTTCTACTGGAAGGCTTGTTAACTGTCGGTTTTGCTCAAAAACGTTCCTAGTGTTGTTTATGGCTTTGTAAGGCTTCTTTGTTTGCGGTGGTAGTGGCTGAAAGCATGGGTAGTTTCCACATAAGAGGGGCAAACTTAATGATATGGCGGGAAAATTCAAATTGATAGCACCATGATGAAAATATTTAACAAAAAATAAATTTACGTATTTTATTAGTTTCTCATATAAGTTTACTAAGATAAATTTTATAAGTAACTCAAGTTTGTAGCAAAATGCAAGCAAAGAAGTTGTATGCAGTGTAAGAAAATCGAATAAGATTATGAAGAGCAACTGTTTAGTTGTCTGAGATATATTTTTTAAACGCCTCCAATTGCCTTCATGTTAATTAATGAACATTAATCTCATAATAATTTATAAATGCTATGTAAGTTATTCTGAGCTATTTCCAGCCCGTTTGAATTTAGGGCGATATTATATCGATATAAAAATGTTCAAGGCAATATTCTGTCTGTTAAATATTTTCCTGTTACATACCGTGAAAGTGAATTGTTTCTGACTTTTTTTAGGCATAAAGTAACACCTGGTGTTGAGGCACTTTTTGATGAACAAACTTAAATGAGAGCAATAGTGACCACTTCTAATGATATGTTGATTATATTCACTAAATAACAGTATTAAAAAAAACGCTTGGATCCTCACTGAAGCGAACCTTGATTGATATGTTATTCGCCTTTTTGAAGAAATGTAGCATTAAATTACCATCCTAATTCATAAGAAGAAATAACACACAACGTTCACATGGCATACTTTAGTAAAAAGCAAAAAATTCATTATCGTAAAAGAAAAAACTTAAATACTGTGACAAAGTTTTCTTGCATTTGCTTAAGTTGGAAAGTGAATCCTAATACTTCGATAAAATCAATACTTCATCGTTTTGATTAAATTACTTGTATTGTCTAAGGCAGCATTAGAAGAATGAAAAGCAAAATGGTACTTTTTACTTCCTTAGTTTTGTTCATTATGTTCAAATTTAAGGTGATATATTTAAATATTCGCAGAGAACTTTAATCAGCAATGTCCTAAGCGATCGAGCATCTACGAAAACAGGAGCTTCCCAAGGCTCAATTTTCGGCGCAACGTTGTTCCTGCTTTACACAAATAATCTGAATACATGTGGGCTGGCGGGATATCACACATTATACGCTGATGACACAGTTATACTTTATTCAGGATGAGACAAAACTGCCATTGAGAACGCTATCAACGAGGATCAAGGAAAATTCCATCAAGGGTTAATTGAAAACAAACTAGTATTGAACACTACAGAGACAAATTATATTGTTTTAAAGCAAAAGAACAAAGGAGACATAGATGTCGAGCTAAATATTAACATCGAAAAATTGCAAAGAGTGCTAGAAATGAAATGTCTTGGTCTTATCATAGACCATCGTATGACCTGGTTGCCACACATGAATAGATAAAGGAGGCAATTAGCCCCAATAATAGGATTGTTAAGAAGATATGAGTCTTTTCCAATGCACATCAAGAAACTTGTTCTAAATGCGTTTGTCCTGATAAAATTACATTATGGAGTACTTACGTGGAGTCAATCAGCAAAGCAACATTAAAACAGTATATCCAGGCTGCTGACTCAAGTGTATAAAAACATTTTGAAGCTGCCAATGCTTACTCAAACTAGTTTGATTTACCAATTGGCAAAATCATTAACCTTTAGTCAAATCACTATAATGGAGAAAGCTAAGTTTATCTACAAAAAATTAAAAACTAATGCATCGGAAAAAACGCCATTAATTAAGGTATCACAGATCAACCCATATAATGAGAGGAATGCAGATCAATTCTTAATACCTTTTACCAGAACGGATCGTCTAAAGAGCGATGCAAAAGTATTGTTTGATAACCACACTAAAATTAGACACTTGGCAACGAAAATGATGAATATACGTAATCTTACACATGTCGAATTAATTCCTGAAATAAAAAATAAATTGGCTTTTTAATCAAACACGAAATATACTTATACGTCCAAAAGTACCCGTAGAGATGATGCTAATATATTCAACTCCACATCAAGTCTAAAAATATACATTCTATTTTGTGCGAGTGTTAATTTAAAAATAGAAATAATGCGCTTAATTTTTTTTACAGTAGTGACATCCGTACCCTTTTATTTAGATGAATGATTTCGTCCTCTTTGAAATGATCTTCGTGTACTTGGAAACGTTTCAACGCCACTTATTCTAACAATTCGATACGATTTTTTTTATATAAATATCATTCGCAATTGTGAAATGATAAAAAATTACGATAAATTATAACCCCCTTAAAAATGCCTCGATTTCATGCCACTTCTGATTTAAGCCACTGGATATACGGTAAAATATAATGCAATCAAAACAAAACATTGCAAATATTTTCGAACAGTTTTCTTCCAACTAATAATTTGAAACTATCAGAATCAAACTTTTTTGCGATTTCAAACCCATAAAACTTTTTAATTTTTACCTAAAGTATGACATTCCACTCGAACCACTATTGAAATTTGGGCAACACGGCACCGAAAAACGCAAGGTTATAAGCTAACGCTTAAGTCACTTGATTTAATAAAGTTTCACTATATAAGTATTGAGTTCACCACTTAAATATTCACTACAATATTCAAGATACTGGAACTTTCTGCACATTGACCATGATGAACACACGGAGACGTAAACAAAACTTTGATGATTCGAATGATTTCCCCTCTCCTTGCAAAAGCCGTCTCTAGAAGCAAAATATCGGAATTCGCACACAGGGTTTTACCAATGAAGAAGTACTACAGGAACACTGATATTCCCCTTCTTGTGAGGTGAAATCCGATAGGTGTTAGTGAAACACCATTTTAGTATTAGTGCGCTCAGTGAAGTGTTGAACAGGTTGTTTTAAGAAGGCGCAAATTTGGTGAATTTTCAAATTTGGCGGGAGTTTCATTATCAAGAGATGAATTTGTTGTATCTGAATAAAAAGGTTTGATGCTGGAATTGTTAAAAAAAATTGAATGAAGTAATTAAATTAAGATAAAGTAATAGCCACTTAAATATAACATATATATATATATATATATATATATATATATATATATATATATATATATATATATGTATATATATATATATATATATATATATATATATATATATATATATATAAACATATATATATATATATATATATATATATATATATATATATATGTATATATATATGTATATATATATATATATCTACATATATATATTTATATATATATATATATATATATATATATATATATATATATATATATATATATATATATTATATATATATATATATATATATATATATATATATATATATATATATATATATATATATATATATAGATATATATATATATATATCGAAGATGTTTATAATAGCATAAGATTAAGCGGCGACATCTTAATATAATGGCTGGATTTGTGAAATCGATGACGTATTGCATAAGGGCTAAGATGGCGGCGATACATCAGCTGTCAGTGAAGTGACATTTCTTTGCACCTCGAACGCTTAAAATCGACAATCGGTATTAAAAATAGCTTTGTAAGGCAAACCCATGCGATTCGAACAGTTAAATTTCGGTGAGCGTAGCTCGAATACCTGCTCCAATGAAAGTAATAGTTTGCACTTCCGTAAATCGCTTAAAATATGAGAAATTACGTGATAAAGTTGGTGCCGTAAGTTCAAAAGTTTTCAAGTGAAGTGTCGCAGTCTCACGAAAAGTGAATTGTTAATAATGTTTCAGCGGAAATCGGTGGCGGATATTTTGATGAGACTCGCTTAACAATCATGTAAATCGGATGCGTAAACTTATATTTCACTTGGTTTGTTTTACTGGCCCCGAAAGAGTATTTGATATGCGTAAACAAACTTAGTGTGGATGTCATTTTAGTTTATCTTTCTAATTAGTGATCGCTGATGTAAGAAATAAATATGCTCTCAGCATACATAGCTAGATTACTGCTGCGCGACAAGTTCTGTGGAAATTTTCTAAGTGCATATAGTATAACTTTCACCGTAGGAGCTTTCAAATCATAGCTACAAAAGGTTTTTTACGGTTTTGTGTATTTCTACGAAGAGTTCAGTAACTGTAAAATCTAACAAGCCCTTCTTAGGGCTGCATTATTCCTTTGTTTGTTTTAGATGTTTCAGGTCCCATCTCCTCCAGCTGGAAAAACGCCGGACCAGTTTTATGGGATGGAGTTTGACTCAACAGGTGGACTCCCGACACGAAGCTCTATATCTGCACGGCTGCATACCCGGGATGACGAACAATAAATGGCCCTTTTTAGGGCCCTGAAAAAATGAACAAAGAGTAAAAGCGACTATCAAGTCCAAAAGCCCTTCTCAGAGCTAAAAAATATCTAAATATCTTCTTTTTAATCGTTTCAGGTCCCATCGCCTCCAGCTGGATAGACTCCGGACCTGCTTAGATTCGTGCAGCGAATTCGATTCGATAGTTGACCCGAGCGACTTTAAATGGTGAACAATAAATGGCCCTTTTCAGGGCCTTAAAAAAATAAAAATAGAGTAAAAAGCGACTATCAAGTCCAAAAGCCCTTCTCAGGGCTAAAAAATACCTTGCTTTCTTTTTAATCGTTTCAGGTCCCATCACCTCCAGCTGAATAGACTCCAGGTCTGCTTAGATTCATGGAACGGAGTTCGATTTGGTAGAATGACCCGAGCGACTTTAAATCTATGTTGCTGCATATCCAGGATGGCGAACAATAAATGGCCCTTTTCAGGGCCTTGAAAAAATAAAAAAAGAGTATAAAGTGACTATCAAGTCCAAAAGCCCTTCTCAGGGCTAAAAAATACCTTGCTTTCTTTTAATCGTTTCAGGCCCCATCGCCTCCAGCTGGATAGACTCCGGGCCTGCTTAGAATCGTGGAACGGATTCGATTCGATAGTGTGACCCAAGAGACTTTAAATCGATGTCGCTGCATATCCGGGATCCAAAAGCCCTCCTCAGGGTTAAAAAAGATAGTTTGTTTTGTTTTTGCTCATTTCAGGTCTCATTGCCTTCAGCTAGAAGGAAGCTGAATCAGATTAGTTTGATATTCAATATATCACCCTTCACTAGTACGCAATGCTGTTGAAGCTTAGTACAAGCAGGTCCCTTCGGAAGTAATAGCCCTTCGCTAGTAAGCAGTGAAAACAGTTCCTCTTGGGTTTCAGCATGTAATGTTGAGCTGAAATATTTTATTGAATACAAGTTTTACTAATTTCATTTACCTTTTAGGCTTCTCCATAATGATAATACGATTTTTGTAAGGATAAAGATAAGGTGGCTTTATTGTCTTAGGTGCATGTTAGGATAAAGATAAGGTGGCTTTATTATCTTAGGTGCACGTTACAAATTTTTAAATGATTAGGCTTTCACTGGATGTAAATTCTAAACCGATCAAGAATTAAAAACGCTGAATTGTTTTTAAGATATACATTACAAACTTATTTAAATCAATCACGACATTTCGATAGTTCTTAGCTTTATCAAATTAACAATTGCTCACACGATAAAGAAAGGAATAATTACTCATTTGATAAGTGTACGAAGTATCTAAAAGGCGCTCATGATTAATTTAGCTAAATTTGTATTCTGAATTTTAAAAATCTTTTGGGGCTTTTAATTTTCGATGTTCAACTAGATATGTAGATAGAATTATTGTTATCTTCATATACTCTTACTACGCATAACATACTCTAGAACGTTTTTAAAAACTTTGAATATTATAAATTAACTTTTCAGACATGCAAAAGTTAATTAGTAATATGCTTTATTGAACTCATCCTGAACATTCAAAAACAAACTTATGCGAGTTTGAACAATAAATTTGAATCTAAACATTTCCAAAAAATCAATTTTTATTTATCTTTCATAAAAATTGCTTGAATATGTTCAAAACGAAGAGTAGTCATAAGTTTCAAACCATTTTGCGCCAATTGGGGAACATATTTCACATCTTGTTCATTTTGGCGCCAAATAGATCTACATCGAATATCTACCGTTACATGTTGTCATTCGGTAAAAGTGGTAGAAGTCCAGTGCGTGATTGATTTCAAATCGTCTAGAAATTGAATTTATCGAAACTTGTGGTGTAATATACAGGTGAAGTACATTTACCTTTTCTTCATATAGTGAAAATTATAAATCGAAGCTGATTATGAATTGGATTTATTTCGATTTAAGTTTTCGCGATATAAATTTTTTCGAATTAGTGAGTCTACTTTAAATCTGTTTTGAGTTATCGAAGTTTTCTTCCTCGATTACCATTTGTTTAGTATAGTGTCTTAATGTGTGTTGAAGAAAAAAGAAATAATTTTTTTAATCTTGCGTTGATCGGAGTCGATTTTCGACTATTCTTGTTCGGTCATCCTCAGTGCTGAGGAGGACCGAATGATAACGGTCGAAAATTGATTACGACGAATAAATATATAACCGTCAAATTAAACGGTAGCCCTTTCTTTTTATTTAAATCACAATCATAACACAGTTAAATTAAAATTGGTTTTTTTAAAATTATTTTTTATGGAATTGTTGGCAGCTACATATAAATGAGTTGCATATATTTAATAATAATTTTTCTGAAAAATTATTAGAGAAGAAAAATGTTAGAAGAAGATGGTTTCGACGTGTGCACTAATTCTCCTCAGGCCATCACACTTAGATACACACCGGTGATGGCGACCACCATGCTCAGAGGTGAGGGAGTGAATTTTTAATTTTTCTACTTATGCAAACTCAATATGTTTTTGTATCTGCAAGTTATATTCAAGGTAAATTTCTCTTGTAAGTACTTGTATGAGCTAAACTTTTTGATTGGATCATTTCACCCTTTTCACATCAATTTAATGTAAATCTATACGACAAATTTGCTCTACATTTGAAGCTTTATCTAACGTCGCGCGGATATCGATCACTCTTTCGGATGGCTCCGATAGCTTTTTAAATTACTTTTTATGGAATTGTTGGCAGCTACATATAAATGAGTTGCATATTTTGAATAATAATTTTTCTGAAAAATTATTAGAGAAGAAAAATGTTAGAAGAAGGTGGTTTCGACGTGTGCACTAATTCTCCTCAGGCCATCACACTTAGATACACACCGGTGATGGCGACCACCATGCTCAGAGGTGAGGGAGTGAATTTTTAATTTTTCTACTTATGCAAACTCAATATGTTTTTGTATCTGCAAGTTATATTCAAGGTAAATTTCTCTTGTAAGTACTTGTATTAGCTAAACTTTTTGATTGGATCATTTCACCCTTTTCACATCAATTTAATGTAAATCTATACGACAAATTTGCTCTACATTTGAAGCTTTATCTAACGTCGCGCGGATATCGATCACTCTTTCGGATGGCTCCGATAGCTTTTTAAATTACTTTTTATGTAGCTGTTGGCAGCTACATATAAATGAGTTGCATATTTTGAATAATAATTTTTCTGAAAAATTATTAGAGAAGAAAAATGTTAGAAGAAGGTGGTTTCGACGTGTGCACTAATTCTCCTCAGGCCATCACACTTAGATACACACCGGTGATGGCGACCATCATGCTCAGAGGTGAGGGAGTGAATTTTTAATTTTTCTACTTATGCAAACTCAATATGTTTTTGTATCTGCAAGTTATATTCAAGGTAAATTTCTCGTGTAAGTACTTGTATTAGCTAAATTTTTGATTGGATCATTTCACCCTTTTCACATCAATTTAATGTAAATCTATACGACAAATTTGCTCTACATTTGAAGCTTTATCTAACGTCACGCGGATATCGATCACTCTTTCGGATGGCTCCGATAGCTTTTTAAATTACTTTTTATGGAATTGTTGGCAGCTACATATAAATGAGTTGCATATTTTGAATAATAATTTTTCTGAAAAAATATTAGAGAAGAAAAATGTTAGAAGATGGTGGTTTCGACGAGTGCACTAATTCTCCTCAGGCCATCACACTTAGATACACACCGGTGATGGCGACCACCATGCTCAGAGGTGAGGGAGTGAATTTTTAATTTTTCTACTTATGCAAACTCAATATGTTTTTGTATCTGCAAGTTATATTCAAGGTAAATTTCTCTTGTAAGTACTTGTATTAGCTAAACTTTTTGATTGGATCATTTCACCCTTTTCACATCAATTTCATGTAAATCTATACGACAAATTTGCTCTACATTTGAAGCTTTATCTAACGTCGCGCGGATATCGATCACTCTTTGGGATGGCTCCGATAGCTTTTTAAATTACTTTTTATGGAATTGTTGGCAGCTACATATAAATGAGTTGCATATTTTGAATAATAATTTTTCTGAAAAATTATTAGAGAAGAAAAATGTTAGAAGAAGGTGGTTTCGACGTGTGCACTAATTCTCCTCAGGCCATCACACTTAGATACACACCGGTGATGGCGACCACCATGCTCAGAGGTGAGGGAGTGAATTTTTAATTTTTCTACTTATGCAAACTCAATATGTTTTTGTATCTGCAAGTTATATTCAAGGCAAATTTCTCTTGTAAGTACTTGTATTAGCTAAACTTTTTGATTGGATCATTTCACCCTTTTCACATCAATTTAATGTAAATCTATACGACAAATTTGCTCTACATTTGAAGCTTTATCTAACGTCACGCGGATATCGATCACTCTTTCGGATGGCTCCGATAGCTTTTTAAATTACTTTTTATGGAATTGTTGGCAGCTACATATAAATGAGTTGCATATTTTGAATAATAATTTTTCTGGAAAAATATTAGAGAAGAAAAATGTTAGAAGAAGGTGGTTTCGACGTGTGCACTAATTCTCCTCAGGCCATCACACTTAGATACACACCGGTGATGGCGACCACCATGCTCAGAGGTGAGGGAGTGAATTTTTAATTTTTCTACTTATGCAAACTCAATATGTTTTTGTATCTGCAAGTTATATTCAAGGTAAATTTCTCTTGTAAGTACTTGTATTAGCTAAACTTTTTGATTGGATCATTTCACCCTTTTCACATGAATTTAATGTAAATCAATACGACAAATTTGCTCTACATTTGAAGCTTTATCTAACGTCGCGCGGATATCGATCACTCTTTCGGATGGCTCCGATAGCTTTTTAAATTACTTTTTATGGAATTGTTGGCAGCTACATATAAATGAGTTGCATATTTTGAATAATAATTTTTCTGAAAAATTATTAGAGAAGAAAAATGTTAAAAGAAGGTGGTTTCGATGTGTGCACTAATTCTCCTCAGGCCATCACACTTAGATACACACCGGTGATGGCGACCACCATGCTCAGAGGTGAGGGAGTGAATTTTTAATTTTTCTACTTATGCAAACTCAATATGTTTTTGTATCTGCAAGTTATATTCAAGGTAAATTTCTCTTGTAAGTACTTGTATGAGCTAAACTTTTTGATTGGATCATTTCACCCTTTTCACATCAATTTAATGTAAATCTATACGACAAATTTGCTCTACATTTGAAGCTTTATCTAACGTCGCGCGGATATCGATCACTCTTTCGGATGGCTCCGATAGCTTTTTAAATTACTTTTTATGGAATTGTTGGCAGCTACATATAAATGAGTTGCATATTTTGAATAATAATTTTTCTGAAAAATTATTAGAGAAGAAAAATGTTAGAAGAAGGTGGTTTCGACGTGTGCACTAATTCTCCTCAGGCCATCACACTTAGATACACACCGGTGATGGCGACCACCATGCTCAGAGGTGAGGGAGTGAATTTTTAATTTTTCTACTTATGCAAACTCAATATGTTTTTGTATCTGCAAGTTATATTCAAGGTAAATTTCTCTTGTAAGTACTTGTATTAGCTAAACTTTTTGATTGGATCATTTCACCCTTTTCACATCAATTTAATGTAAATCTATACGACAAATTTGCTCTACATTTGAAGCTTTATCTAACGTCGCGCGGATATCGATCACTCTTTCGGATGGCTCCGATAGCTTTTTAAATTACTTTTTATGTAGCTGTTGGCAGCTACATATAAATGAGTTGCATATTTTGAATAATAATTTTTCTGAAAAATTATTAGAGAAGAAAAATGTTAGAAGAAGGTGGTTTCGACGTGTGCACTAATTCTCCTCAGGCCATCACACTTAGATACACACCGGTGATGGCGACCACCATGCTCAGAGGTGAGGGAGTGAATTTTTAATTTTTCTACTTATGCAAACTCAATATGTTTTTGTATCTGCAAGTTATATTCAAGGTAAATTTCTCTTGTAAGTACTTGTATTAGCTAAACTTTTTGATTGGATCATTTCACCCTTTTCACATCAATTTAATGTAAATCTATACGACAAATTTGTTCTACATTTGAAGCTTTATCTAACGTTGCGCGGATATCGATCACTCTTTCGGATGGCTCCGATAGCTTTTTAAATTACTTTTTATGGAATTGTTGGCAGCTACATATAAATGAGTTGCATATTTTGAATAATAATTTTTCTGAAAAATTATTAGAGAAGAAAAATGTTAGAAGAAGGTGGTTTCGACGTGTGCACTAATTCTCCTCAGGCCATCACACTTAGATACACACCGGTGATGGCGACCACCATGCTCAGAGGTGAGGGAGTGAATTTTTAATTTTTCTACTTATGCAAACTCAATATGTTTTTGTATCTGCAAGTTATATTCAAGGTCAAATTAAACGGAAGCCTTTTCTTTTTATTTAAATCACAATCATAACACAGTTAAATTAAAATTGGTTTTGTTTTTGTTATTCAAACAAATATCAATTTTAAAGGAAAGAAAACAAATTTCAAATCCCACTGTTTCGGAATCGGTGTGATTAATTAACTTCAGTTTTAATTGGTGCTAACTTCTTTTCCTCTTTCTTTTATTTAATTCACAATCATAACACAGTTAAACGAAAATTGATATTTTTTTCGTTAAATGCATTTTATTCAAACAAATATCATACAAGTACTTTCAGGATAAAAGTTTTACATATACATTACCAATTAGCAGATATAATGAACTTAGTAAAATTAAAACTTAAAAAGAAAGTTTGCTTATTGTCAGTACTAAATATAACTATGAGTGTATTTATTTATTTATTATCATTACCAAACAAGGCATACATATAATACATTGATATACATAAATAACAATTAATAGCATTAACAATTCTCAAAAATTTTAAAAGTATTAAATCATTTTATAGTTAAAAGTTACAAAATATTTAATTAGATTAAATTTATTAGATTAGGGAGGACAAGGTGTTTAGGATAATGGATTTGAATTAGACTCTGGAGATTGTTGGAGAGTAGTGAGCACTCAATGAGTTAAATGTTTTGCAGCATCTATTCATTGGCTCGCTGTCTGCATACCTAGTATGATGCTGCTCTTCTTTCAGCATACGCGAATGCCTAGTGGTTCGTGATGTTTCATTCAATTTTATTTTATTAGTTATGTATGGTATGCTAATGGTGCCTCTAAGCACGTTGAAAGCGAAGCAGCAAATTATCATTGATCTTCGCGAGGAAAGTGGTGTCATATTTAGAATTTGAAGTCTTTGTGCATATGATGGTAAAGTCTGGTAGTTTTAAGGATCATATAAACATCTCAGAGCAAATAACAGAAACTGTTTCTGAACAGATTCAATTCTGTCTATATGTACATCAAAAACAGGGTTCCAAATGAAACATCCATATTCCAGTATGGGGCGGACTAAAGAAAGGTATAAGGTTTTGGTCACCCATATGTTCTTAAATTCCTTCGCTCTTCGCTTGATGAAACCTAGGATCTTATTAGCTCTGGAAATTATTTCATCGTAATGCAACTTAAACCGCATCTTTGTATCCAGGATGACACCAAGGTCTTTGACACTATCGACTCTAGCCAGTTTTTTATTGTTCAGGTGATAATCAGCTTTGAAGACTGAATTTTTGCGGGAAAAGGTAATCACCTGACATTTTTCCAAATTTAAATGAAGCTGGTTTATGGAAAACCATTCAAACAGAGAGTTTATCTTGCTTTGAAGGAAAAGTGAGTCGTTTTGAGAGGTAATCACATGATACAGTTTTAGATCATCCGCATAAAATAAGTGGGATATATCCGATAAGGTTTCTGACAGATCTGAGATAAATATATTAAAAAGAAGAGGACCAAGATGACTCAATTGAGGTACTCCATAATAGGCATTTTATTAGGAAGTATAGAAAGAGAGATTTGATTAAAATGTAGAACCCTAATGGCCAGCGTTTTCACGCCGATGTAATGGCTTCGCCTAAAGGCTGAGCCGTAATTTAAATGAAAGTCAAAATTATTCGTGGAAATACTTACGGTGCTCTGTGAAGTGCACTCGCAAGTTCTATATTCAGACTGTTCCCGTGACAATATTTTCTTAGACTATTTATACTAATTCTACACTACAAATAAATGGTCAAACACGATGATGACCCTCTTCCCATGTTCCTATTCTAAAATCAATAAATGTCACTTATATCTCAATTTACTAAAACATCCATTTCAATACACAAAACAAATATCCAAACATAATATCCATTCCTCATTATCTCATACGGTTAGTCACTATTGCATTGTTCTCATTTAACATTGAAAACAATGCAATCACATACAATACATTCGTATTCGCTTTGGCTTGGCTGCAATGCCACTTGAGAAGTCTCGTGCCAAACAAATGCATGCTGTGACGTAACAATCATGTAGGTCGTGTACTCGGTTCATTGAGTCACGCTACATGCAATCCAGAAATGATTATCCATGGAATATGATATCCTCATGAATGGAAGCATGACATTGAAGATTATCCATGCACATGCTTGTGTGGATAATTATGTCATCTCAGGAATGCGCTATGGAATTTGGTATGGAATGCGTATTTGGATTGAAATGTAATTTATGTACGTTATGTACGTAGCATATGTAAGTATAATAGAATATTTGCATGTTTAAATTGAGATGCAATTTATGTACGTTACGTATGTACTACAATTTATTTCTTTAGACAAATGTCCCTGAAATTTGATTATTTGGGTTCGGTTTTCTAGGTAAGAATAGAGCCAATCAAGTAATGAGCCAGTGATTCCAAATCTCTGCAACTTCTTACACAGTATTTTGTGGTTGACACGATCGAAAGCTATACTAAAATCGGTGTATATAGCATCAATTTGGTGTCCTTTTTCCATTTCACATAGCGTAGTAGACACCATCATGGTGAGGTTAGTGGTTGTCGAGTGATTTTTAACGGCAGCCATGCTGTTGATTATTAAGGTGAGGCTCTACGATGGGAGATATTTTGGAGCAGATAATTTTTTCAAATAGTTTCTGAGTGGTCGATAATATAGCAATTCCTATATAATTTTTAACGGACCCTTTGTCACTGCATTTGTGAATTGGAATCAGATGGGATGATTTCCAGTATGTTGGGAATATTCCTGAGGAGAGAGACTTATTGAAAATAATGTAAAGTGGTAAAAGCAGTTTCTCCTTGCAGTGGAACAAAAAAAAGATTGGAAGCAAATCAGGGCCTGGTTCTTTGCTCAAATCAAGCTCCTCAATAGCTTTCAATATTTCTTCTTCAGAAATAAACATCTCGTTAATTAGAGCTGCTGAACATGTGGATGGAGAAGGAGTATAGGACGAGGTGCTATTAGTAGAATAAATAGATTGAAAATGACTCGCGAAAAAATCACAGATTTCTGCAGGCGATGATGATCTTAAGTCACCATATACCATTGACTTGGGGTACCCCTTTGATTTACGTTTAGTATTTACGAAGTCAAAAAATTTCCTTGGATTCTGGATTATATTCTCTCCAATAGTGTTTACATATGATTCATAAGCTTCTCTAAATTTTGATTGAAATTCTTTTGCCAGATGATCATATTTGCTTTTCAGTTTATTGCTTACATTGGATCTTTTTTGTATGATTTTATGGAGAAATATCGTAGGTCCCTATCAAGCCAAGGTTCAGACAATTTGTCTTTTTTCTTAATCCTAGGTACATAACTTTCTACGGCGTCAATGATTATCTTATAGAAACGATCTATTGCATCGTTAATACCTAAAGTTGTAAGTGTACCGGTCCAGTCAATATTACTTAAATAATTATTAATGCCCTGGTTGTCAGCATTATGAAAGTCATATACAATTAAGTTATTGTATGAGAAAGTATAGGTTTCATCAGCATTGAGCAATCCAACAGAGAATGCGTTATGGTGTAGACTACTAGAGAATAAGTTGTCCACATCCCTAGTTGGATTGACCACTATTTCGTCATAAGCATTACTAAAAATAAGATCAAGCCAATTACCATTCTGATTGGGGATCGGAGCGACCTGCTGCAAATCGTTCCCATAGAATGTACTAACAAGGTTGATCTAGGAGATTAACTGGAATAAAACACTTATCATCAGGTTCAATGATGAATGTTAAATTGGGTCGATTAAAGTCTCCCGCAATTAAAATCTTGTCTTCCTCGTCGATGGATCCCGCAAGAGAGGTGTAATGATTTTCAACCATTTTAGGTTCGAACGCGGAACCGACCTCTCATCGGTTCTAGACGTTAAGTCTGAGTAGTGCCAACGGATGGTACCAACCGGTCAACCAATACGTGCACCGTAACCCATTCACGCAGTGGCTGCTTGTCGGCCAGCTAGTTCGGAGAGGATTTCGGTCGCGGGTCTCCGAATGGGTTACGCTCATTTACAGTATTTTCAGCTACCTGAACACGCCCGTTTTCGAAACGCGTTACAAAACAAAACCATACGGAGAAGAAACCTACTTTACGTTACTCCGTATTTCTTCCTATAACCAGTCAAAGAACAAAATCTCATTTTTACTTCGCGTTCCCGAATTTCCGACGCGGTACCGAAAAGTATGCTACTCTAACTCAACCCGACGAAAACTACTCTAATAAAGCGACAAAACAACAAAGGTACCGCGTACCGCGCGCGACGCGAAACCGACCTCAGCGGATTTTTCGAAACCCTACCCTCGCGACGGCATACCTACCCTGCACTCACTTTCCCGCTGAAACAAAAAGAACTACTGAAAAGGAATGTCGTAATTAGTTAGCAATTCATGATTTTATTTTTTCTTTGTATTATTATTTTACGAGATATCCTGAGAAATATTTTTTTTTAAAATTATTCTTCTTGTTTTGTAAGTCTAAAAATATAATTATGCGTCTTTCGTAACCTTACGCGTACGTACTTACTCGTATTTAGTAATTAATAAGAACCGTTTCAGCTTACAATTATTTCTTGTTATTTAAAATTCAAATTTTCCGATCTTTTCTAATAATTGAAAGAATTAATTATCAACTTCTTCTTTGCTTAGCCACAAAAAAAAACCTCAGTATCTAAGTTGTTGAAATGTATTAGCTGTGAGGAAAAAAGAAATATGGATGCAACCTTGTTTTGAATAATCCGTTGTGATTATTTTATATTATCAAACTACAATTATCTCACAGCAAACTTCGTTTAATTTGTTTTTTTGTCATTTTCTTACTCCATAAAATATCTATCTTTACATTAAATTTTTCATTTTGCTTCTACTTGTTCGTCATTCTGGTTGCTTTCAAATGCTAATAACTTAATTGAAAGCATGAAATTATAAATGCATTATGAGGAAAATAAATTTGAATACATTAATTGTTACAAAAAGCAACAAAACAAGAAGTCTTTAAAAGATTGTGTTGCCTTATCATGTGAAAATATTTATCTATATTTATCTTAAATATATTTGTAGTTTTCTTAAATATATTTGTGGTTTATTGCGTGCTTCACAAAGTGTATTTGAAGTATTATATTATTGTTTGTATTTGAAGTGTTATGTTAAAAGCAAAATACAAATTCAACCGCAACTTTTACCAAATAGAATAGCAATAGCCAAAAACCCGTTAGCAAAATTCCTTCTTCTTAATTTTGTTTTTTAATTTCATGATTATCAATGAAGCTAATTTTATTTAAATAGCATTTATTTTGTATAAATATTAAATAACGGAACGAAAACTGAGTTGGATAATGCTTCTTCAATAAATTATATATTTGTGACTTATTTAATTTATAGAACATTGATTGGAATGGGAGTTTATTATAACCATAGAT
This sequence comes from Odontomyia ornata, assembly GCA_963969285.1. NCBI lineage: Eukaryota > Metazoa > Arthropoda > Insecta > Diptera > Stratiomyidae > Odontomyia > Odontomyia ornata. The sequence goes on along the minus strand of OZ017738.1, from coordinate 230,439,291 downwards.
TCAGTTTCGAATGGAAATCGTTTAGGGTTCTATTACAGATACTCATATATAAATCGAGGATATTGCAAGGTGCACTATTCTTATATTTGTTGGGGATTCAGATTGTGAACTAATTTTGCCATAATCAGCCTTTCTTAATGTTTTGGTGCTTCTTCTAGATTAAAATAAATTTTCAGCAGTTCATTTTTATAAGTTATTTGAGAGTATTCGGAGTAGAAATGCTCAAAAGCCGGGGTTTTGACATAGTTAATCTCAACAGGTTCTCAAAATTTGCGCAAGCTTCAAGTCCTGTTAATTTGGAAAGTAAGCATAGCTAATTCGTAACGGATAATTAATTTGATCTATGTTTAACAATATCCCTAATATCTATGTATTCTTAAAAATTAAATTACTATATGGAAGAAATAAATGCAGGATTATATGGGAATGATTTGTTTCTTTTTTAAATAAGTAAAAAAAATCCTTCGTCAACGCTTGTTCCAACATAAAATATCAACTTAACTTGAGCAGAATCCTGCAGTTATTTCCTATTATGCGAAACAAAAAAAAAAAATTGAATAAAATTAAGCTTATCCTATGTTATTGTGGGATCATAAAATTTGGATTCATCACAGCACGATAGGCAATTATCTGATGCATGTTGGGCGATCGTCCAGCATTATTATTGTTTTGGGCAATGGAACTGCCATTTGTTGGATTTGCTGGTCGATAGCCTAACGAATGTAAATGATTATGATTGTTACTGTTATTCACAACATTATTGCTAGCAATCGGGGCATTGTGAGTAGAAACAACAGGATGCATTGACGACGAGGCAATATGATGCGCTGAAGCAGTAGCACGTAAAGGAGGAGGAGCAAAATTATTAGAAGACTGCAAGAGCGTATTGATATGCGGGGCTGACGATGATGGAACGATTTGTACAATACCAGGAATTATTCTAACATTATCGCATCCTTCACACTTATTCAATATTTCACTTAGCTTTTCTTTTCGTTCCATTTCTTTCCTGTTTTCCCGAGCAAGCGTTATGAATGTGTGGGATGGCAACATATCTTGCAATGCAGGTTCCAATCCGACTGTCCAATTCGAGAAACTCCGCTGTCAAGTCCTTTAGAATGGCTGCAGAATGTACAGCAGCAGTTGCACCACCACATCCGAGTCTCGTTGTACGCGAGTACTGATGCCTAAATTCTTCTGCCAACGTGGAACTGAAGCCCAGCACGAGCCGCACTGGATACCGCCTTCCTTTCTTTTCCGGAACCCCTTAAACAGAAATATCGATTCAACATTTAATTTCTGTGTGGCATCATTGCACCTACCTTCCGAAATGGAGAAGCAACCAGCCCTCGGTTAGCTGCAGCACCACTAACGCCCAAAGAGTTTCAAAGGACATCCGAAACTCGCTCCACTTATCTCGGAGGTTATCTTTTTCTTTTGCCGCGTTTTTCCTCCCTCGTTGCGTCGGACTGTCAATCTGGCAACCTCCGACAAAACAGATGTGGACTGGGAGTCGTCGCAACTGACGCGGAATGGTACGCCACATGGCGGCAATGGGCATTTTTAATTGGTCGCCAGTGGCATAGTGTTTTGATGGCAACTGTGGGGGGGGGGGGGCATTACCAGATGGATATGCCTCGAAATGTATCGGTGTTTAATTAATATTATGTTTCAAATATTTATATCCACAGATCTAAATATTTGGAAAAAAAATATTTTCTGCGCAACGATATCCGCACGAAAGATGAAGTCCGCTTGCACTTCGAGGTCATACCCACCTGGCCGGGTGCAAGGGTTCGGGATCGGAATCACTTCGATTCCCGGGCGTAGGCGTCACATTACACATTCCCCTCCCCCCCCAAAATCGAAGTAATTACGATCCCACCTCCTATGTAAAAGGTCTTGGTTAGGGCCGTGGCGGGTCGAAGGTCGATTTCGAGGAATAGGCTACAACCATTTTCGTGAAGACTCGATAGTGGCTATACAGTAGGGAGCCAGGTGTTATTCGGAGGTCTTCGTCCAGGCAGAGATTTAGGTAAGCCAAGGTTTTTCGTGGGAAATAGTTGTACTTCATCGTCTAAGGTCTTTTGCGTGGTAAATCCCCAGGGTTTTACCAGCCATGTCCGCGATGAGGTATCGTGTGGGGCTTATTACTTGTAGGACTCGACACTACACGAACTTCTTGTCTAGTTTGGCATTGTAATGTCGGGTGGCATCGCTCTGCCGGAAGTTTCGACGATATATTTCGTCGCCTGCCTTAAAGCCAGAAGGATGAGATCGCAAGTTGTACCGCTCCTCTCCCATCCGTCTAATTTCTTCGATCTTCTCCCGCAGTTGATCTCGCAGAAGTTGGAGCTTTTCGTGCGGTTCCAGAACCACGATTGGGTCCTCTAGCTATTTCAGCTGCCGCAATAGCCGGTAAGCGCTTCCATGACAGATCATGTACTGGCCGAACAATGCGAAATACGGCGAAATGCCGGTAGTGGCGTGGTATGACGAGCGCAGAGCACTAGTGATGGCGGACAACTTGCGATCCCAGTCCTTCTGATTCGGGTGGACATAGGCGCGAATGGCCGCTATGAGCGTACGGTTCAGTCGTTCGGAGGCGTTGGCTTGTGGTGAATAGACGGCGGTTCGTTGGTGGATGATGCCGTATTTGGACATTAGGTCTCGGAACTTGCTGGAGGTGAACTGAACCCCGTTGTCGGAGACAAGTTTCTCTGGAACTCCAAACATGTGAAAGACTCGGTTCTCCAAGAAGCTGATTATAGGTCCAGTGTGCATGTTACGTAGTGGTTCTATGATAGGGAATTTAGAGAGCTGGTCCAGGACCACGACAGCTCCCGTTTGACCAGAAGCAGATCGAGGGTAAGGATCGATAAGACCAATGTACATGCGCTGGACCACGCGTTCGGGGACCTCAACCTTACCCATGGGTGGCCGAAGAATGGTGTTGGGCGCTTTAGTGCACTTGCATAGCTCACAGGAGGCTACGTACGCTTTTATCTGTTGTGCCATCTTAGGCCAAAAGAAGCAGGTTTTCAACCGCCTAAGTGTACGACCGTATCCGCCGTGCGCACTTGATGGGTGGTCATGAGCCCGTCTGATAAGATCAGTGGTTAATTCTTCGGGCACCCACAACTTCCACTGTTCTTCTTCTTGTATGGGGTCTCCGGATGCGTGTCCCATTCGCCTATAAATAAATCCATCTGTCAACCGCAGTTCAGGAAGCTGGGACAGTTGATTCTGGATAGTGTGAATCAGTTGGGTGTAGCTGGCTGACTTGAAGGCAGGATGGTCCAGATCGATCAATTGGGGGCTGTCGTCCTCCTGGACCAACTCGGCTCCTTCAGGAGCGAACATTCTGGATAGGGTGTCGGGGACTACATGCTGGCTTCCTTTTCGGTGGCGAATTGTGAAGTCAAATGCCTGTAGTTTCAGTGCGCACCTGGCCAATCTGCCGTTGAGATCAGTCTGGCTCATTAGCCATTTCAGAGAAGCGTGGTCCGTAACGATTTCAAAGGTGTGTCCCTCCACATAGGTTTCACTGCCAACACCGCAGCTAGACATTCCTGCTCGGAGACCGTGTAATTTCGCTGGGCTGGGTTCCACTTGTGAGACATGAAGACTATAGGTCTCTCCTCGCCGTCTTGTGCAACCTGGACTAAGACTGCTCCCACCCCATGTTGACTCGCGTCACAATGGATTGAGAACGGTTTGTCAGAGTCCGGGCTGTGCAGTACGGAGGCTGTAGTCAGACTCTTCTTTAGCTCTTCAAAGGCTCACAAGCTGGGCTCTTCCCAGACGAATTTGCGTCCCTTACGCAGCATGTCGGTCAAAGGAGTGGTAATGGTGGCATAGTCACGTACAAAACGCTGGTACCATCCGCATAAGCCTAAGAATCGGCGTAATTGCTTGGGGGTCTTGGGTAATGGAAAAACGTCAATCGCTTGAGTCTTGTCTGGATCGGTCTTGATATGGCCATGCCCAATGATGTGACCTAAATACTTCACCTCCGTCATCACGAACTGACTCTTCCGTATGTTGATGGTTAATCTTGCCCTCCGGATGTGTAGAGCCACCTCCTGAAGCAGGTCGATGTATTCGTTAAAGGTCTCGGTTATAAGCAACAGATCATCCAAGTAAACGAAAACTTGGTGCCGCAAATGAGGTGGTATCACCTTATCCATAAGGCGCGTCATTATTTGGAGGGCATTGCACAATCCGAATGGCATGGTCACGAATTGATACAGGGGCCGACCTGGGACTGTGAAGGCTGTTTTCTCCTTTGAACCAGGGTCTAAAGGAATTTGCCAGAAGGCGTCCTTGAGGTCTAAGCTCGTGATGAAGTGGGCTTTAGGCAACTGACTCAAAATGCCTTCAATCAACGGTAGAGGGTATGCGTCCTTGACAGTGACGGCGTTCAAGCGTCTGGCATCTAAGCATAGCCGGACCTTGTTCGTCTTGACAACTAAGGTGACTGGGGAAGCCCACGCGCTCTGTGATTCTTCGATTACGCCTCATGCTAGCATTTGATCCACTTCGGCATATAACGACTTTTCCTTCGCCGGAGATATGGCAAAATGTCTCTGTTTTATGGGTTTAGCATCCCCCACATCTATAGTGTGGAACACCAGGGCAGTCCGCCCGAGACCTTCCTTCTCATGCGATGGAAAAGCCGATATAGCCGAGTCAAGACGCAGTTGCTGACTTACATCCAGTGTATGTCGTAATAAAGGAGTGGGTTGAGATTGGTCAGGAGCTGTGGTGACGGACTCCAGGGTCGTACCGGAAAATAGTGCCGGGGCCAAGTTAAATTTTCGAACGAAATCCACTCCTAGGTAAAGATTCTGCGTTAATTGAGGTATGATGAAAAATTCCAGAGGTTTAGTTACTCCTTTAAAGGTGGCATCCGTCATAATTTTTCCCACTACAGAGTGACGAGTTCCGTCCGCCGTGCTTAACCAGGAGGTGAAATGACGGATTTGGTCCGCGTGCATTGCCAGTACCTCCCCTGCAAAATCGGCAGATATGCAATTCACACTGGCTCCCGTATCGACTAAGCCTGACACTCGTTTTCGCAGGAGATGTACTGACGCATATGGCCGAACGTCATCCCTCAATAATTCGTCTAAGTGTATGTCCTTCAGCACCTTCCTCGACTGCCTGACTTTTCTCCAGAAGCTCCGCATCCGACGCGTGGCTCGCTTTCTTCGCGGGGGGACAGTTGTAGCCAACTCCTCATGGAAGATGCGCTGTCGAGTAGCCAAATAATTCCGCAGCCTGACGTGGAAAGGTTTGACATGCCAAGGAACTTTCGCCTCGCTATCATTTCCCTGCGCGTTGGCCTCGGCGAAGGATGGCGTCGGTTGTGGAACTTCGGGAGAACTGTGTTTAGTGGTGTGAGTCAGCAGAATGGGAGTCATGTCGGGAGCTTGGTCATAGCTAGTGATGGGGTCATGATTGGTTCGTCCGGGGTCTAGGAGCGCCGACGGGTGGTCGCGGCACTCGGTGGCAAGTTTTTTCGCATTTTGCAATTTGCGCAGTCAGGTGCGTATGTGTCGGCCTTCCCGCAGCGGTAACAGAAAAGCGTCGGCTCCGCTGGACATGCATAGAACCGATGCCCCGTTTGTCGGCAGTTCCAACAGACCGTCGGGCTTGTAATTGCTTCAAGGGAGGGTCGATCAATCAATGCTGGCTCCTCAAGCTCCTGTGGTGCTCCGCTCCTCGGTATTGGTACTGGGTCAGCAAGCAGGTTCTCCGCTGCCATCAACTCCGCGGTATGATGATTTCGGGGATTTGGTCCCGTTATGCGAGGTTGTGGACGGAAGGTACCTCGCCGCTCATCCAATTGTTCTTGTCTACGGGCATGAAGGCGCAATCCCTGTATGGTGTTGATGGGAAAATGCAGAAGGCTGTTCTGAAGATCCCAGCGCATATTCTCTCTGATAATTTCTACCAGTTCGTCCTCGGGCATGGTTGTTCGCAAGCGAGTGCTCAATCTCACTATACTTGTGTAGTACTGGTCGAACGGTTCGTGAGCGCCTTGTTTCCGTTTCTTTAATTGTTCCCTTAGTTCTCTCTCAGTGAAGCCATCCTCAAATCGATTGCGGAAGGCTGCACTGAAAAAGTTCCAAGTGGGACGTGGCGTTGATTCCTTAAAACTCCAGTACCAGTCGGCAGCGTCATCGCTGAACAAAAGATGTGCATGCCGGAGGAAGGCCGAGGAATCACCTCCCAGGGTGCTGGATACTAACGCCTGAATCCGGAAAAGGAACCGGTCCACCGATATCATATCGTTGAAACCCGTAAAGTTCAGGCGCCAACTCTCCATGATACGAGGCGTCGGGTCTCGAAAAGGTGTCAATGCGTTCCCGGGGGGGATCACATCCTCAATTGACCTGTTGTACGGAACTGCCTCGGGGACTGGAGGTACCAACGGAGGTGCGGTGCTGTGTCGTGGTCTATATTCGGGAGCTCTGGGATCCATTCCCGAGTTCCTTGGAGGTGGGACCCATTGCTCGGATGGTCGAGAGTGGGGCATAGCCACACTGGGATTGGGCTCCCAGCCAAGCGGAGTTCTCACGCGGCTGGGTGGTTGGCTCATAGGGAGATTCTGGAGCTTTCCCTCCAGGTTGCCAATCCTCTCCGACATATCTCGCATCAACGCCACGAGGGTGTCAATGGAGTGGGCGGAAGGCATGGGTGTCACGTCGGACACGACAACTGCGGCCGGAACTTCACCGCCTTCGGCTCCTCGAAGGTCTAACAGTGGTTGGGACGGTTCGGCCTCTGGAACTCCTTTCGCCACTGCTCCACGCGTTGGGAGGGGCGTTCCGAGGGGGACGTCTAGGGCGGTCCGCTCGATGAGTCGCCGACATAGTGGGCAAAGCTCGGACGTAAGGAGGAGCTGTTGGACACAGGCACGATGAAAAAGGTGTCCACAATCCAATCGCACGCTGTGTACGCCCTCCTCTACGTCTTCGAAGCAGATCCCGCAGTTAGCTGGTTGGACCGTTTTGGATCTGGTCCAACGCTTATCTGGGGTCCGCTTCGTTGCAATCTTTGATTATTAATGTGTGTATGATTCTATGGGTAACTAAAATAGAGAAAAAAAAGAAAAAAAAAAAATGTAAACTACGCCTACTCTAATATAAGTAACCTATATGTATACCTATTCACGCTTAAGACTACTTTAGTGGCCGATAGTGGCGAGCTATTTGTGTAAAATGGAAAAAAAAATTTATTTAAAAATATACTTTCCCTTTCAGCAGTCGACTCCCTCAACGGGAAATGAGAGTGCGTGGTAATCTGCCGAAGAAAGGGTCCTTTTGGTCGATTTACTAAATTTATCCCCTAAACCCACATACATCACAAAAACCGTCTCTAAACTACGTTAAAGGACTCGATGAGACAAGTGGTAGAGCTACCGTAACGATTTTGTACGCGGTCAAAATTCCCGACGCGTGGAAGCATTCCGGGCTCCGCAACTCCAGCATACGCCACCGAACGTTGAACCGATACCACTCGTCTATCACGCATACGAAATAAGTAGAATCCTTCCGCGACATAAAGGCAAGGTAGCCTTCTATTTTCTTGAGAGTCCATGCTGATAGGTAAACCCATCAGGCTGGCAGTTCCATCAAGAAAATAGAAGGTCTTTACAGGGGTTAGCCTGGGACAACACATCGGAAGGATTCTGTCGCGAAAACAAAATCAAACAAAGGAGAGTGGAAGCTACAACTCACGTGAAGCGACTGCTAGAGTGTATCACACAACTCCACTGCTCCTGATAGTGGGACTCGAGTACCAAAGTACCTTACATCCTCCGTAAAGGACCAACTCGTCAGAAGACGCGAATTTCTTTCCCCCTTATGATGTTTTAGGCCCCGCGTTGGGCGCCATTTGTAATGGTTTTCAACCATTTTAGGTTCGAACGCGGAACCGACCTCTCATCGGTTCTAGACGTTAAGTCTGAGTAGTGCCAACGGATGGTACCAACCGGTCAACCAATACGTGCACCGTAACCCATTCACGCGGTGGCTGCTTGTCGGCTAGCTAGTTCGGAGAGGATTTCGGTCGCGGGTCTCCGAATGGGTTACGCTCATTTACAGTATTTTCAGCCACCTGAACACGCCCGTTTTCGAAACGCGTTACAAAACAAAACCATACGGAGAAGAAACCTACTTTACGTTACTCCGTATTTCTTCCTATAACCAGTCAAAGAACAAAATCTCATTTTTACTTCGCGTTCCCGAATTTCTGACGCGGTACCGAAAAGTATGCTACTCTAACTCAACCCGACGAAAACTACTCTAATAAAGCGACAAAACAACAAAGGTATCGCGTACCGCGCGCGACGCGAAACCGACCTCAGCGGATTTTTCGAAACCCTACCCTCGCGACGGCATACCTACCCTGCACTCATTTTCCCGCTGAAACAAAAAGAACCACTGAAAAGGAAAGTCGTAATTAGTTAGCAATTCATGATTTTATTTTTTCTTTGTATTATTATTTTACGAGATATCCTGAGAAATATTTTTTTTTTAAATTATTCTTCTTGTTTTGTAAGTCTAAAAATATAATTATTCGTCTTTCGTAACCTTACGCGTACGTACTTACTCGTATTTAGTAATTAATAAGAACCGTTTCAGCTTACAATTATTTCTTGTTATTTAAAATTCAAATTTTCCGATCTTTTCTAATAATTGAAAGAATTAATTATCAACTTCTTCTTTGCTTAGCCACAAAAAAAACCTCAGTATCTAAATTGTTGAAATGTATTAGCTGTGAGGAAAAAAGAAATATGGATGCAACCTTTTTTTGAATAATCCGTTGTGATTATTTTATATTATTAAACTACAATTATCTCACAGCAAACTTCGTTTAATTTGTTTTTTTGTCATTTTCTTACTCCATAAAATATCTATCTTTACACTAAATTTTTCATTTTGCTTCTACTTGTTCGTCATTCTGGTTGCTTTCAAATGCTAATAACTTAATTGAAAGCATGAAATTATAAATGCATTATGAGGAAAATAAATTTGAATACATTAATTGTTACAAAAAGCAACAAAACAAGAAGTCTTTAAAAGATTGTGTTGCCTTATCATGTGAAAATATTTATCTATATTTATCTTAAATATATTTGTAGTTTTCTTAAATATATTTGTGGTTTATTGCGTGCTTCACAAAGTGTATTTGAAGTATTATATTATTGTTTGTATTTGAAGTGTTATGTTAAAAGCAAAATACAAATTCAACCGCAACTTTTACCAAATAGAATAGCAATAGCCAAAAACCCGTTAGCAAAATTCCTTCTTCTTAATTTTGTTTTTTAATTTCATGATTATCAATGAAGCTAATTTTATTTAAATAGCATTTATTTTGTATAAATATTAAATAACGGAACGAAAACTGAGTTGGATAATGCTTCTTCAATAAATTATATATTTGTGACTTATTTAATTTATAGAACATTGATTGGAATGGGAGTTTATTATAACCATAGATTCAGTTTCGAATGGAAATCGTTTAGGGTTCTATTACAGATACTCATATATAAATCGAGGATATTGCAAGGTGCACTATTCTTATATTTGTTGGGGATTCAGATTATGAACTAATTTTGCCATAATCAGCCTTTCTTAATGTTTTGGTGCTTCTTCTAGATTAAAATAAATTTTCAGCAGTCCTTTTTTATAAGTTATTTGAGAGTATTCGGAGTAGAAATGCTCAAAAGCCGGGGTTTTGACATATTTAATCTCAACAGGTTCTCAAAATTTGCGCAAGCTTCAAGTCCTGGTCGAGCTCTTATATAAGGGGATTTTAAGAAAATGTTAAATAAATTATCCTCATTCGCACAAAGAATACCAAACGCAATCCCCTTCTGGCATGGTATAGTAGTAATGCGTATCCTATTTTGTACACTCCTTTACATTGAAGTAAATTCAAGCATTTGTTATTAGCATTTCATAAATACGAATAACGAGGAAGATCAAATTAATTTGGAAAGTAAGCATAGCTAATTCGTAACGGATAATTAATTTGATCTATGTTTAACAATATCCCTAATATCTATGTATTCTTAAAAATTAAATCACTATATGGAAGAAATAAATGCAGGATTATATGGGAATGATTTGTTTCTTTTTTAAATAAGTAAAAAAAATCCTTCGTCAACGCTTGTTCCAACATAAAATATCAACTTAACTTGAGCAGAATCCTGCAGTTATTTCCTATTATGCGAAACAAAAAAAAAAAATTGAATAAAATTAAGCTTATCCTATGTTATTGTGGGATCATAAAATTTGGATTCATCACAGCAGGATAGGCAATTATCTGATGCATGTTGGGCGATCGTCCAGCATTATTATTGTTTTGGGCAATGGAACTGCCATTTGTTGGATTTGCTGGTCGATAGCCTAACGAATGTAAATGATTATGATTGTTACTGTTATTCACAACATTATTGCTAGCAATCGGGGCATTGTGAGTAGAAACAACAGGATGCATTGACGACGAGGCAATATGATGCGCTGAACCAGTAGCACGTAAAGGAGGAGGAGCAAAATTATTAGAAGACTGCAAGAGCGTATTGATATGCGGGGCTGACGATGATGGAACGATTTGTACAATACCAGGAATTATTCTAACATTATCGCATCCTTCACACTTATTCAATATGTCACTTAGCTTTTTTTTTCGTTCCATTTCTTTCCTGTTTTCCCGAGCAAGCGTTATGAATGTGTGGGATGGCAACATCTCTTGCAATGCAGGTTCCAATCCGACTGTCCAATTCGAGAAACTCCGCTGTCAAGTCCTTTAGAATGGCTGCAGAATGTACAGCAGCAGTTGCACCACCACATCCGAGTCTCGTTGTACGCGAGTACTGATGCCTAAATTCTTCTGCCAACGTGGAACTGAAGCCCAGCACGAGCCGCACTGGATACCGCCTTCCTTTCTTTTCCGGAACCCCTTAAACAGAAATATCGATTCAACATTTAATTTCTGTGTGGCATCATTGCACCTACCTTCCGAAATGGAGAAGCAACCAGCCCTCCGTTAGCTGCAGCACCACTAACGCCCGAAGAGTTTCAAAGGACATCCGAAACTCGGTCCACTTATCTCGGGGGTTATCTTTTTCTTTTGCCGCGTTTTTCCTCCCTCGTTGCGTCGGACTGTCAATCTGGCAACCTCCGACAAAACAGATATGGACTGGGAGTCGTCGCAACTGACGCGGAATGGAACGCCACATGGCGGCAATGGGCATTTTTATTGGTCGCCAGTGGCATAGTGTTTTGATGGCAACTGTGGGGGGGGCATTACCAAATGGATATGCCTCGAAATGTATCGGTGTTTAATTAATATTATGTTTCAAATATTTATATCCACAGATCTAAATATTTGGAAAAAAAAATATTTTCTGCGCAACGATATCCGCACGAAAGATGAAGTCCGCTTGCACTTCGAAGTCATACCTACCTGGCCGGGTGCAAGGGTTCGGGATCGGAATCACTTCGATTCCCGGGCGTAGGCGTCACATTACAGAGGAAATAACACTGCAAACATCATTGTATGTTGCATCGCTGGATTTGGGTGGAATGTAAAAAACACCAATGTATATTGAATTTGGACATTTTAATGCGAACAATTTTATGCTGGAAAGATTTGTTCGTAGCAGTAGGGATAAGCTCATTTGGGAAATTTGTGTGCACAGCAAGTAAAACACCCCGTCCCGGTGTCTGCCCAGTGGTTAAAAAATCTCGACCATCTCGGTAAATAATCCAATTAGAATCAAGAATCTCTTCGTTACGAAATGAGTCATTCAACCATGTTTCTGTAAGGCAAAGAACATTGAAATGGCACGATTTGGCGTCGACAAAGAGTTTGTTCACTTTGCCTCTTATGCCACCGCAGTTGTGGTAGAAGAGTTTTAGGCTACTGGATGAAAGTTTATTATTGGGGACGAAAAAATTTTTGGTGTTGCTTGATCTCCGAAGTGAGGATATATAGTTAGAGCTTATATGGGAGGCGTAAGTATCTAAATCGTTTTTGACTTGGTCCGAGGACACGCCTAATTCTTCGTGGAATCTTAAGTAAAGTCCACGAAGGGCATTAACTTCTATTGGAAGACCTTCGCGCTGGATCATTACTTTCAAATTAGTCTTCGTCTTTTCATCGATGCACGTTTTCTCTGGAGCTTTGTACAAGTACGCTAGAAAAAGTCTGACGTATTCATAGACTTTATGGTCTCTAAGCCTTGATAAGATGTATCTGCTTTCTAGATCCACACTAGCGTTGATGGTAGCTTTCACAACCGGTGGTATAAGAGGATTTAAAAATGTGCCTTTGGTGTTTGAAGAGTGAATTGTTGAGGTTGGTAGCAGAATGGAAGGTGAAGAGGAAGGAATTTGAACACCACCGTGTACGAAATTCTTATATTTACACATTTCCTTCGTACCACCAGTTGTTTGGACTGTGGGGGCACATACTTGTGTAGATTTTTCTCCTCGAAGAGGAGGCTTGTTAGTTGTGTTCTTAGCACTGGGAGATGTAAGTGCAATTTCCGCAACTATATTCGGAGTTAAATTTATATCACTAGCATTGGGCTTTTTAATGGTTTGTGGGATAATGGCAGAGTAATATTTATTACAATTATTATTTAAACTGATTTTACTAGAGGTTTTGGGTTCTCTCCACTTTTTAAAAACCAAATCATCCCAGATGTAGACTCCGTTATGCGTTTTTAAATTGGTGAAAAGCCATGCATACCTGTTTGGCACAAAAACTTTGAAGGTACGTCTTCGTTTGTTGCGATGTGGTATATCCTCTCCTTTGCATCCATTAATCAGGAAATCCGTTTCAAGTTTTCGCTGAACCCCACCTGCATTAAGATTATGGGGAACTTTCCTTAAATAGAATAGGTCGCATGATGTTGTGTTCGCTGATGAGTTTCCTGCCTCCAGCTTAGATAATCTGTTGTTCCACTCTTCTTCCGACCAGATAGCTCCTAGCTTGAAGATCTTGGCTGTGGTCATCACTGGAACTGGAGCTGATGGCATAGAGGGGTGCTTGTATTTCGACTCTCTGTTTTCCTTCATTTGACTTTCAGGATTGTTGAAAGCTATATGACTTTCAGGATTGTTGAAAGCTATATGACCAGCATCTTTCTCCAGTAGTTTTGCCTCCAAGCTTGAGAGCTTTTGATTAATGCTGTCTAGTTTTGATGTAATGGCTGAAAACTTTGATTCTTGTTCATGGTTTTCATGTACTGAAAGTCTGTTGAAAACTTTGGTGGCCATTTCCTCGATGGATTCTTTACTAAGACCTTCGCTGCTTGGGTGTTGAATTGTAGCTATTAGTTCTTTCATTGAAATCATTTGTCTATCCACCATTTCATTGCATTCATTACAAACTGGTGTGATGTGGCACCGATTGTTAAAAGTCATCTAATCGTTTATGCTGCATTTCGAAGTCAGTTTTCCTTTTTCAATAAGTCTACGTTAACTATAGCAGGGAAATTAACAAATTATTCTCTATTTAGGTATTAAATTCCTTGGCCACAGCATTTAATAATCAAGGTAGCCTTTATTCTAAAATATTGTTCATCGTATATTAATTGTTTTAGAAGTAAGAATACAATAAATATGCCCTCTCCCTGTTGCATGCCTGGCTATCGGTCATCATATATGACCGCAAATATGTTTCATTTTCTGAAAAACGAATCTTTACGACGCAAATTGATCCAAAGTATCCCTCGTAAAGATATGAAAGTAAGTAAAAATACTTTGGTTTGCAGTCTTCCCTTTGATCCAAGTGAAGTTATCCGTGAGGATACTTTGCACTCAGATGGGTCTAAAGTCAAAAGAGGGAGGTGCTCTCTGAAAGGAGATGCTTTTCCATCAAATTTCTCCGGCTCACCAAAGTACCCTTCGGAAATACCATCCACCTCGCGAGTTGATCCAGATACGAGACCTGTTACAGAAAACGAAGTTTTTGGGACTGGAGACAAAGCGTTTCGTCAACAAGATGAAGTAAAATCTTTGCCAGAAATTATTTCAAATATATATGAACTATATGAATTTTCATGGTTCGTTTCCAATCAGGAATTAAAACTTTTTTTCTTTCAGATAAATTTCAATAGTAAAATTCCGGAAGCATATAAATCTTTTTTCATTAATTCAAATTTCGAGGTCAAAGTTTATATACAGAGAAACAGAATTAACAATAAAAATTTAAACCAATTTTAAACGCTATGTTTAAATGTAATTCATTCTCAAAAATTAAAAGTTTGATGGCCTACTTAGAAAATTTTAATCCAAATATAATAAGCATTGAAGAAATAGTCGATGCATTTAACGAAAAGGTTCAGGAATTAATTGAAGGTGGGAAAATTGTAGAGGCAAAAATTGAGACAGTCCAATTTTTGACTAACAATTTAAAACATTATTTTCATCGCGCTTGCGTTACGAGGCCGATGATGTAGTGCTTTTTGGAATTTTTCATGCTTATTTTCTGGATGCCTGTAAGTTTTTACGTGATACTAATATTTTGAAAATGCCCCATCCTTCTTATTTTAAAAGCCAAACCAGAGGTAATCTTTCCTCTGGTATTTCAGCTACCTATCTAAAGGAAAAGTTTAAATTTTTGAAAGACCATGAGAAATACATAAATGTGCTAATAGACGAAATTTACATCAACCCTCAAATATCATTTAAAGGTAATAAAATGGAAGGAGTGGCTCAGAATATGGTATTTGCAGAGAATGTTTCGAATGTTCGCCCTGCTGCAACAGTGCAGGCATTTATGATAACATCCATACTATCTTCTAATAAAGATGTAGTCGGTCTTTACCCTGTAAAAAATTTAGACGCGCCTTTCCTTTTCGAAACCACCAAAGAGGTTTTAACACTCCTTCATGAATTTGGATTTGAAGTGGTTGCCATTACATCGGACAATAATAAAATTAACAGGAAACTTTTCAAAGAATTTTCCCCCACAAAAGGTTTGCAGCCTTTCATTAGCTTCCTTTATTTTTGATTCTGTCCATTTGTCTAAAAGCATGCGCAACAATTGGTTGAAACAGAAGGAGCAAACTTTTGTATTCCCAAGCATACATGATTTTTCTCAAACTAAAGCGGCCAAATTTTGTTTATTAAAAAATATTTAGGATCATGAGAAATTTTCTACTCTCAAATTAGCTCCTTCTCTTTCTTGGAAATCATTATATCCTAACAATTTTGAACGCCAAAGTGTATCATTGGCCCTGAGAATATTTAACAAAAAAATGTCGAGGCTTTAAATTATTACTTCCCGCCCGATCAGGGCATTTCTGAGTTTATGCTAATAATATTAAAGTGGTGGAATATTGTTAACGTAAAACATCCATACAAGGGCTGCAACTTAAGAAATCCTTTCCAAGAGCCGATAACTGGAAGCTCCAATTTCAATATATCCATACAGCAGATTCTAGAATCAAAAAAAAAAAAAAAAATTAAAATTATTAATATTGATATAAATCTAAAAGATTTCCTTCTTGAGGAAAACGTTGACAACGAACCAAATTCTTTTGAAGTTTGCATTGTTCCAGAAGCAGATGACATTATCGAGCAATCTGAAAATGTCGCTGGTGATGAAGCAACGCTGTCTGCTATAGTTTTCGAAGCTGGATATACTGGCCGAAAAGTTATTGAAGCAGTGAAATGTTATTCGTGCCACAATATTCTTCTCTCAAATGAGATCATAGAGTCAATAGATCAAAACAATTTCTTTAAAAATTCAAAAAGAGGAGGCCTGAAGTATTCATCTCAATTTTCATTAGAAATAGGTACATCAGCCTATCAAATTTTTCAAACAATGATATCAGAGGATTTTGAAGATTTATTCTTACAACAAAAAAATCATAGAAAATATCTTTTTTCCATTATTTATAAATATATTGAAGACCGTACAGATGAGATTGATGTTTTTTGCGGTGGTAATAACAGTATTACTTTGGCAAGGAAAGTCATTTTCACATGATGCAATATATTTATGAATAACTATTGCAAAAACCTCAACGACGCATTTAAATGTTTTAATGATAAAGCTAAGGCACGCAAATTGAAAATCCTGGGCGTTAAGTAAATTACCATTCAGACGCAATCATCACCTGAGGTCAAGGCATTGTGATTATCTGTTAGAACAGTTAGAGCTAGTTTTAAAGCTAAGTTAAATCTTGTATCTTCAATATTTTTGCTGCACCATTGAAATTTCAGCATCTGATGATTGCCCGCACCCAAGAACAGGTAAATTGCACTCCATCAAACTAAGCTGATCCAGATTCCTTGCAGTCGGAGGCGATGTGACCTGAAACAACTCAAAACAAAGCAAGGTATTTGTAGCCCTGATAAGTGCTTATTGTACTTCATAATCCGTTTATTAACTCTTTGTTTATTTTTTAGGACCCTAAAAAGGGCCATTTATAGTCCGCATACCACGGATATGCAGCGGCATAGACACACAGCAAGCCCGAAGTCGATCTTGTACGAGGCAATGTGTTCTGAAATGACTCGTTAAGTAAATTCCCATCAATTCACATTTACAGCTACTTATCAAGTTAAGTTAAATTTTGCATTTTTAATATTTTTGCTGCACCATCGAAATTTCAGCATCCGATAATTGACGAATAGAATAGAAAAATTGCATTCCTCAAATTAAGCTGATCCAGCTTTCTTCCAGCTAGAGGTGGTAGAACCTGTAATGAGTAAAAACAAAGTAAGGTATTTTTTAGCCCTGAGAAGGGCTTATTGGACTTATAGTCGATTTTTTACTCTTTGTTTATTTTTTAAGGCCCTGAAAAGGGCCGTTTATAGTTCGGCATCCCGGATATACAGCAACACCACTCTAAAGTCTCTCGCTAGGAGTCCTACTATTTAATGGAATTCTAACCCATCAAAATTTCAGCTTCCGATAGTTGACGAATAGAATAGATGAATCATATTCCTCAAATCAAGCTGATCCAGCTTCCTTCCAGTTGGAGGCGGTGGGACCTGAAATGATTAAAAACAAAGTAAGGTATTTTTTTAACCCTGAGAAGGGCTTATTGGACTTGAAAGTCGCTTTTTACTCTTTGTTTATTTTTTTAAGGCCCTGAAAAGGGCCATTTATAGTTCGTCATCCCGAATATGCAGCTACACCGCTCTTAATCTCTCGCCAGGAGTCATACTATTGAATGGGATTCCAATCCATGAAAGTAAGCAGGGCCGAAGTCTATCCAGCTGGGGGCGATGGGATCGAAACGACTAAACAAAGCAACGTATTTTTTACCCCTGAAAAGGGCTTTTGGTTTTGATAGTTGATATAGTTGATTTTTACTCTTTGTTTATAGTTTTAAAGGACCATTTACAAGTCATAAGCCTACATATGAACCGAAGCAAGACTGAGCCTTTACAGGTGATAAATATCTTCATCATCTAGCCCGATAAAACTTTATTTATTTTTTTATAAGGGCCCTTTAAAGGGCCATTTTGCTACCAATTACGAATAAATACATTGAAATTAAAGCTTGTGTAATAAGTGCTTGTGTAATTAGAGTAGTAGAAATTGTATTTAGCTATGATTTAAAAATTTCTGAAATAAAAATGGATAATATGTATACTCACATATTTCTACTGAAGTTATCGCGCATCATTGTTTAAGCTCTAATGCAGAAGAATTGTGTTTTGTTCACTTTGAATGATCACTTATTGTATAAATAAAGAAGACGTATTAACTTCGCAGTATTAAGTTTATTTTACAGACATTAAACAATCACTCGCGTCCATTGAAGCAAACCGATTGAGAAATATGCATTTAAATTTACTGCGTATATTAGAATTTGAACAGGATTATAAGGTCACTTTTTTAAAGTTGCATGAGTCGCCGGCACTTCGTTTACCCACTATGGCATCAAAATTGCCACATAATTTTGCGTTTTTGGGGAAATGTACTAATGAAACACTTAGAGCTTTGCTTTTGCGTCCTATTTGGATGTGTGTTGCGCGAGTCTAATGAAAATTTACTACCCATATTTGCACTTGAACATGATTATTAGTTCTTTTTTTTTAAAGTCGCACGAGTCGCCGGCACTTTGCTTACGTACTATGGCCAGAGCATATATACTAACTAGCACCTGCAATCAAGGAGCTGTCAAAATGAAAAGAGAGGCAAATAAACGTGTAAAAGATGGATTAAAGTTTACTATGTGTTGGTTCAATTGCTTGCAAATTCAAGTTTACCATACATATGCACTTTTAGTCTAATTCTCTCTACTCTATAAGTACCGTAAGAAATAAAATTTGTTCGAATTGCAGCTGCTATTTAGTAGATATGCTCTGCTATGGCATCTGAAACACTTAGAGTTTCGCTCCTCGACATTTTGGTTTATAAAAGGCGCGAATTCCACAGTGAAATTACTTTTAATCGGCGAGATTCAAGTTGAACATTTCACGGTAGAAAGAAATGTCACTGCACTCAGCTGATCATGAAAAGAAGAATTGATGACGTCGTTATTATGTTGCAACTGTGGTAATAGCTGAGCTTTTTATCAGCTGTGAATACGGCCATTATATTAAGATAGCGTTGGATTAAGCCTTATTTTTATGCGCGCAATAATTAATGTATGTATCGACGCTCAATAAGCAGACATGCAGTTCCTGATTCTTGGTGATTATTAGTGATTCTGTACCACAGAAAGCTTAGAAAATTGAACATCCGTTAAATGTATATTGAATTGTACAATTTTAAAAAAAGATAACAACATGGACTCGAAATCTTTCTCAGCTGCAATATTTTGAGACAATGATATAATTATTTCAGTTTAAGGAATGTCTTCTAATTAGCATAACTTATCGCATCATAATACTTCTAGTGAATCGTGTCTTAGAAATCATACTGAATTTAGTTCTTTTTTGCATCTTCAGCCATAGAAAATTCAAATTATTAAATCTATGTTTCCAGGGATCACCACGTGAAGGTAGGTGCAGGAAGTGCATTAATATGAGTATAACATATAGAAATATACCTGTTTTATTATAGAGTGATGAAATTTATGAATTCTTATGAACACTTCTTTGATCACCTTAAAGCTTTCTTCTTCTTGAATGTTAGTACTTATCTGTCAATGATAAAATTTAATAGGATATAAGTACAGGATTAGAGTCTACTTGCATTCGTTAAAAATAATCATTTTACTGTAAAATTGTCGCAGTGAAATTTTATCAGATTGTTTTTTGGCTAGAAAAAAATATCTTGTGTTGAGATATTTTTCAGTTATACATTTTATTAACAGGCTGTAATGATCACTGGTCTTCATGTGGTCATCTTGATCTCCAAATATATTTTTGTTGATAAAATGTTCTTGTACCGCAATAACAACACTTAATAAAATGTGCTTCTTCAACATGTTCTCATATTGATGAAATTGTAATTTCAAACCTAATAGACTTTCTGCTTTTTCACAAATCTTTACTATGCTGGGAGAAGAAATCTTCAAGAAACACTTAGATTTACAGTAAATAAGTGATTTCGTTGTGTGCGTTCCTTCTGAAGTGGCCAGGCATTCGGTACAAATCAACGATTTATTTTATTTAAAAACAACAAACTAAGATATACTCGTATAACGTGATGCACATAATCAGACAACTTTGTAGGGTACATGACATAGTTATGTTCTTCCAAGAACTGCTGGCCCAAAACATCAGTATCTTCTACAACGTTGTCTTGATCGATGATGAGTGCCCTTTCTGTGGTACCGTTTATTTGCGATGAAGCTGTTTCATAAGAAGGCTATTTTTGAAGGTTCAATATGGTGATTTTGTCTAAAGGGATACAATTCCCTATTCCTCCTTCTCTTATTTGGTATCGGACCAATATCTTTTTATAAGCAACGATAAACTGTCTTGCCGATGGGTTGTTGTTATGGCCAAGATGCATCCGTACTGAAGCGAAGAACAATTCAAGATGGTCTTGATTCAATTTGTACATTGGTATGAATCGTAGCTGCTTTGATATTATATATTTATTATGTATAAATGCTACGTTTTTCAATGTTCGGGTTCAGACTTTGGATTTCAGTTCTTAGCTCCTTGTTGGTGAATTGCTTCTCTAATCCATTTATAACCAATCTTGGTTGACGAGACTTAGTTTCCATTATTTCGTATTCCTTCATGTTTTCCTTAATAATATCGAGAAGTGTAGATGAATTTTCATTCGAAGAAGTCTTAATTATTGCTCCACCATTTCGAATCGGGCGGACTAGCTGGAGTAGAATCTTGCATTGAGAGGGTTGGATTTTAGATTTGAAATCGGAAAGAGTTTGATCGGAGCTTGAATGGGCTTTGGGCTTTATGATTATGCCTTTTTGTGATGTTGTGTTTGTGCGTTTTTCTTTCTGCAAACCAGTATCAAATTTGGTCACATCTGCATATGTAATTTTATTTACATGAGTATTTTTTCCATTAAAGCACTGACGGTAGACTTCAGTTCAATTAGCTGGTTGACTGTTTGCTTCATTTGTTCCATGAGACGATCATCCTTTAATTTTTTGTTATAAGATTTGTCACCCTTACGCCTCAAGGGTAGACGCGCGGTCCAGCCTTGCGGGCCCGGTTCGCTCCGTCGGAGACGGCGCAGGCGCCAACTCGCTATCCCTAGGCTGGATGGTTTAACCAATAGGATCGTCAGCGAGTAGACGATCCGTCCGCGCACGCACGAGGGTTAACCCCTAACACCTAAAGGGAAGGAAAAAAAAGAAGGAATGTAACCGTTTCACTTACTCACGTCCCTAACTTGTACAAACTACTCCGTGTAACCACACCACGACCTCCTGAAAGAAAAAAACTGTTGAACTGAAACGCGGAAAAGAAAAACTCCCCGCTCGAGCGCCGCGCACAATCCAAAAAAAATACCTCTTTTCAATAATAATCAAAATTTTTCCGGGTTTATAATTCGTTATATTCACACGAAACGATTCCAATGTAATTAGTATAAAATCAGATGTAATCTAGAAGAAGAAACAAAATAAATAGGTACCTTTTCCTAATTTCGCTAATCTATCTTTTCTTGGGGCCCCAGCAAACGGTCGCCTGATTATTTTCGCTTATCCCGGGAGCCGGATTATCGTTTTGTTCAGCTCCTCGCCGAATGAAATGGTTCTTCTGTTGTTCCGCTGTCTGCCGTGGTGACGATGACGAATTGTTCCAAGTTCCAATCGCCTTATTTTTGCTGCCAATCCTATATCCTCCGAACTTTCCGCCTTGAATCCAAATTGAAAAAAGAGAGCCTCCGTTAGTCCTCAGTCCTTTAAATTTGTTCGCCTTAACGGGCGTCCGCTACGTTGGAGGTGGTTGGCCTCCCATTCATACGACGAACTCTTTCTTTCTTTTTGGCGCGGTTCGTAGCGCGGCCACCAACCATCTTCGACACCTCGGCTCCGCACCCATGGTTGCTGCACGCGAGTTGGACTGTATTACCCATTATTTTGGGATCAGCTGAGCAGTCCCAATATGTGGGTCCCTGGATCATCCTAAAATGTCATCACCGAATGACATTTTGTAGTTGTCAGCCTAAAGTGTAAATACACGCGATTTCGGTCAATTAGTTTTCGCCATTAAATCTAAAAACGTGTGTTTGTCGGTAAAATCGCACGCCCTGCATTCGATCGCTTGTTAGTTCATCAGTGTACGTGGTTGGCCCGCAAGTCAGTGTTCCGGTTGTTAAATGAATGACGGAATGGCGTCCCCGAACGAAATGTTTGTCCGCTTCATTACTTATGTGTTGTAGGTGATTGGTTGCGATAAAGCTGGATGTCGGGAATTAATGAGAAGAAGATTAAAAGATTTCCGAAAGTCGACTTGGCGTGGTACAGGTGATATGTGAACCTGGTCGTGATGCCTGCATTACATCGCGAGTGTTGTTCAATTTGGGATTCGCCTCGTCTTGGCGTCGCACCAGAGACGTCGTCAGGAAGATGTAAATTGGCGACGGCAAGTTCCTCGAGGTAAGTCTTTGCATTCGTAACGACACTCCATATATTTTACAGTAGCCTCGCCGGTGTATGTTTCCGTTTGGCGCGCTGCATTCCTTCTCGGTTTTGCTGTTGCCATTACCATTGATTACGGTGGATCCATCTAGTGCAGTGACCAGGAGTGGGCCCCCTTATCGCCTTCCGAGTAGGTGCTAGCCTTTGTGGAGCGCTTGCGTTAGATGCGTTGCCATAGGTTATCCTTGTTGGGAAGAGTGTTGGTCGACCGGCCCCCTTCTGATGTCGTTCGTCGTCTGTTGCTGCCGTTTGCTCCCTACCTAAATTAACGCCCTACTCTAGCTCGACGGATAAATAATATTGTTTATCATACAAAAATAACATTTTTCTTATATAACAATTTGAATTATATAACAATGACATTTCCTTCTTTTGTATGAGAGTAGTATTAGTGTCGAAAGGAAAATACAATGGGTCAACTGCTACCTCGATGCTCAAGCGGGTCTGGGGTGTGTAAATGACATGCATCCCGATCTCCTTAGTGGTCGTGGTGTGGTCCCCGGATGAAAGCTAGTCACCCGTAACAAATTTACAAGCAAAGAACATCTTGAGTAATCTACATGATCTTTAGATATCTTTCTTCAGACATTTTAATACAGCTTATGTGGAACCACTTATTACATATTCCATCACACCCTATCCCTTGTTCCGAATTCTTAGCGGGCTTTTTGCATTTACCACATTTGTTGCATTCCACCGTCGACATTTTCCTTATTTATTATTTTAGGAACTCTTACCAATAATAGTTGAACAGGATTCAATCACTACTATTTTAATCTTATGATGATAATTATTATTTTATAAATTGTCTGCAATATCAATTTATTACGCGTAGGGGAAATAATATTAACACACCTTATAAAATTAATTTGAAAATTATCAATAATAATTAGTTGGAAAAATTGTTATTAAGTTTATTCTAACCTTTATAAATTTATTATAAATTTTCTAAATTTAGTATAGATTTTCTAAATTATCTTCATACTACACGAGAACCCCTCTCCTTGTACAAAGAATAATTGAAAATCTAGCGGTTTAATGCAGAATTTTTATATGTAGAATTTCCTCTAAGATAATGTACTTATCCTTGATTTTCACCCTTGAGGTATATCCATTGAATATATTCTCCATCCGCGTTCAAAAAAGTTTTAAGGTTCCTTACCAGCTTTATCATTTGGCATGGATCAGGATGCACTATATATCCTTCGTTTTGAAGTTCTTGCGACACTTGAGAAGGATCTGCGATATTTGGAAAATTTCAGCCTTGGGATTTCATTACGCTAATGTTATTATATGCTCCATCGAACATTATGCCAATTATATCGGTGCCACAGGTGGTCAATTCATCTAGCGCTAAACGAATAATGTTTGGCTTTTGGTCTCCACTGAGAGATGTTATGGGAAAAAAATCTATTGGTATTTTCCATGACCTGTTCAAAGCAACAGCCATTATCACTAGAATCTGCGTTGCCAAAACTCACTTCTGCCACCATCTCCCATATTTACATAGCCATACAATTTCTCTCCATCCCAATCTACATGCTTTCGAATATGAGCTTCATCAAATACAATATTTATGATTAATTTTTCGCTCTTCTTATTTGCTTCGTCACAGGCAGTTTTATTGGCATGAAGTGCTTCATGTGTAAAGCCAGGAGAGCAATTCGAAGCCCGATACCATTGGGGAATATTTCTGGGATGCGGAAGACAGTTATCAAATATTTCTCGTACATACTCATACCCTTTGGGGGACAGGAAGTTGAGATTAAGAGCAAATAATGGAATATTTTCGTTATACTCTTTCTCCACCACTCCATATTTTGATTTGCGTATATAACGATAGAGAAAGTCTTTTGTTGGTCTGACAATATTAATTAGCACGCTTTGTATTTCATTATCAATGAAATTTTTCGTTTTGACTTCCTGCAGTACAGTCTAAATTTGCGCGATTCCTTTGCATTGTCGGGATACTATTTGTGTCAATGGCTTTATTGATTTATCCCTACTCTGGATACACTTGCGTAGTTTTTGTAATTTAGCCTTCTAAATAATCACCATTTCTGAGATTTTGCTTTTGTCGTCACTTGAAGTCTCAAGGCGTTCTTACAGGCTCAATTTTTTTTCTATTTGATCCTGAAAAGAATTGAAGATTTCCATTAAATATTTTATTTAGTTATATTAAAGCCTATTCTTTGCAACGGCACGATTACTAGGTTTGGTTAGTATGAAGTGGATATAATGGTACATATGAGGATCGACAAACAAAGCATACAATCTTGTGTTTGCGAAAATGAAACCAAAGAAATTATGAGAATAGAGGAAAAACTTACAACAGAAACTTTCACATTACTTTTGGAAAATGGTGGTTCAGGCATAATATGAACATTGTTATGAAAATGAGTTAAATAATATAAAAAATGATGACATCAGAAAGGAAAGAAATTAATCAACACAAAAGAGTGAAGTCATTATATTGTATTTTAAATCAAAAGTACGTGGATGAAGGTATTTAGTATGAGTGACTAATATGATAACTAAATTAATTCCCGTACGCTTAGTTTAATATTGTACTTTCACTCTATAATGAACATGGGGTAGATCATATTGCATTCATAGGAGCTAATATGTGTTAGTATATTATGGAAACCCAACCATCACCCAATATCAATAAAAATAAATTCTATATTCACAAGCAAAAATGTACCCTAAGAATTGTGGCAGTATAAATGACTGCTATGACCAAATGCAACTGAATAATTTCTATTTGGCATATACAATTTCTTATTGTTAAGATTTACAAATAGGAATTTCATTGCAAATCTATGCTTTCAAAATTATTCATCCAACTTTCACTAGAGAAATTACAAGATTTTATGTTGACTTTACTTTATACTTCTGTTGTATTTTTTTGAATTTATTTATTACGCGGGTTAAGTAACCTATTTCTTGGTAA
The DNA here is from genome assembly GCA_963969285.1 of Odontomyia ornata. NCBI lineage: Eukaryota > Metazoa > Arthropoda > Insecta > Diptera > Stratiomyidae > Odontomyia > Odontomyia ornata. Next base: position 230,414,275 of record OZ017738.1, on the reverse strand, counting down.
AACCAGTTTTACTGAACAATAAGTCATGTAATCCCCAAAATATACACAAAATATACAACAAGATAATATAGTTGAATTAAAATCTTTTAATTTCTTGAATTTAAACTTGATTGTTTAAGATAAAAAAAAAAACTAAATATTATTGCTTATGTGGGCGGTAGAAGTTGGTGCAATTACGTTTGATGATGTTGACGATTCCATTAAAGTCTGGAATAGGATACTTTGTTAAAATTTATGAATTATTTTACTCTAACCACCTTTACCTCATCTATGTTCCCCATATGATGAAGTATTCCATAAGGATCTGTCGTGATAACTGCTTCACAATTCTTATCGCTTCCCGTTATTGAATTAGATGAAATGGTATATGAGAAATATGCATATTAAGAATTTCTCTAAAAATTTTAACTGCATAAGGAGTAATATTTTTAACTACTAATTACATTGCCAAATTCTAACCAGAGGTATTAATTCACACTTATAATACATTATAACTTCAATCAAATAAGAGTTACTTTTTCCAATGTGTTTTAATTCAGGTATGTAAAATATTTTTTTTCCCTTTTGACGTTGAAATATTTATTTAGTATAGAACGTGTTTTCAACTACTATTTGTAGTCTTCTTCAGTACTGAAGAAGACTATAAATAGTAGTAAACGCGTTCCGTTATAAATAAACATTTATCCAATAAGAAATTTTGTTTAAGGAATGCTGGTTGTCCTAAGTGAAAGAACTACATTGTTCTTTCACCCAAGCATTTTAGCTATCAACTTAATAGTATCTCTCGCTCGATGGACTTCAGCTGGTTCCAGCATATGGGCTGGTTCCATTAAAAATCTCGCAGTTTCGTACGAGGTGACCGATATACTCCTCAGGAGCTGCCACATCAGTCACCTCGGGGCAGCTCGACTGCGGGGGTTCCAGGTGACCATGAACCCATATATATATATATATATATATATATATATATATATATATATATATATATATATATATATATATATATATATATATATATATATCTGTATACATATATATATATATATATATATATATATATATATATATATATATATATATATATATATATATATGCAGCATGGCATGGAACCCCCGCAGTTGAGGTGACTGACCCCCGGAGTTGAGGTGATTGATGTGGCAGCTCCTGAGGAGTATATCGGTCACCTCGTACGAAACTGCGAGATTTATCCAATGTTAAAAGAGGAAAAAAAAAATTATTTTACTTATCTTAACATTATAACTTATTTAAAAATGTTTATGACTTACACGAGGCCAACTTTGCTGATAAATGTTTGCTTGAAAACTGTTTGGTTCAGGGCATGATTCCACTGTACTCTAAAATAAGATACTTTATTTAAATTTATGAATTATTTAGCTAGAAACACCTTTACCTCATTCATGTTTTCCATATGATGCATTATTTTATCAGGCTCTATGGTGGAAGCTACTTCACAAGTATTATCTATTACCTAAAATAATTTATATATTTTTCCCTTAATTAAAATAATTATATATAATAAATATACGTATTAATCATCAATCTAATGAGTATTATTATATAAGGAGTTATTATTCCAATAACTAATTACATTGCCAAGTTTTTTTTTCCAAGGTACCACTTCATATTTGATAATATATTATAAAATTATAGGGTATATAAATAAAATAAAGAAAACAATTGACCACATTCACACATGACGTAAATAACATTCCTACAATCTTGTGGAAATGTTATTTATTTATCGAATGTCGCTATGCATCGTTTGAATAATGATATTGCAAAATATTATGCATTTATTTGTCCATATAAAAAAGGTTTTCTAAATAGAAGTAAAAGAAATCATTAACTGTTCGTACTCCCCAAAACTTCACCACATATATCCACTCATGCCAGCTTTATCTTGATCAAATATTAGGTTTGGTTGAAATACAAAGAAAAACTTTTAAAAATAGTATTCGTATTTTCGTACGACTTAAAACATTTATTTTCGGTATCACATTCTTGGCCAAGCTTCTCCTTACTCCAATATCAAGAACATCTTCTGGCGCAAAGTGATAGGAATACACAACCGATTGCTTGCATGTGTCAGCTTCAGGACGTCCTATAGCTAACAGCCACTGCCTCCGCATTCCCACGTCATTGGGGATCCTTAAAAAATATATTTTAATTAGTATCGCACAAACAATAAATCTTATTGTGAAAAATTTCAAAAACTTTTCCAGCTTTATAAATGCTTTATAGTGACACCTCTAAATCCCCTGGGCTTATCACACTTGACAATTACCATGGCATTTGCCATGAAACATAAACAAAAATTAGCTGAATTTATTCCAACTTAAAACGATTAGTCCCGTCACGTTTAATATTGCACAAATTTCATAGCAAACCAATTGGTATGTGTTAATTTAATTATAAAACCAAAACAAACACCTGAAAATTGATTTCCCTTTAATAAGGGATGAATTGTTTTTACAGTTTACCACCAAGCACTTCAATTTTCACATAAAATGCGATTGGAAACCGCACACGATAAATCAAAAGTACATCCGTATCACACGCGATATCACTTTCGAATGTTTTCCCAAACCGGAATAAAATAGTTCAAAGAATAATTATCAAAAGAACGTCACTGATTTTACCGCTTCGTATCAGTTTGTAAATTTCTTTCTTTCTCATAAAGGGTATCTCTTTTCAACTATTTCTCTTACGGGCAAAACTGACGGCAGATAGGAAGCCATATGGCAACAGCGCTTACTACCACGCACATGACCATTAGTAGGCCAACTTTGCTGGCTAACTTACAAGGCGATATATGGAGAACTCTTGAGGTACCAACGAAAATTCGAGGTTTTGTACGGTTTTGAGACGGATTTCTACAGTGAAATCCATATGGCCCGCGGAGAACACAATAGCCTCGTAGTGAAGTGAAAATCATTTCAATTCTTATACCCGTTTAATTTTTATCGCCTTTCAAACTGAATCTATAGGAGTTTGTTTACTTCTCAACGCTGAGCTATCAGCGGAAGGTGCAAAACATGTACTTCATTCGCTCATCTTGAAAAGTTTAGGAGTACAGTGGACAGTGCAAGGCGAATTTATAGCATGCGCGGAATGCGTTTCGTCCGTTTTCATTTGGAAAATAGTATAATATACGCAATATAAGCATCTGCTAGTCCCGTTGTTGACTGACAGCTCACGGAAGCTTGTTCATAGTAGGCCGACTAACACATATGCGAATTGCTACCATATGGCTTTCTATCTAACGTCAATTTTGCCTCAGGGGGATTTCACTTCACTCATGTACACTGTATGTTTGCCATATCGCTGTTCCTGTAGTACTTCTTCAATGGATTTTACACTGATATACTAACTCCTTTTCTCTTAGGGTTATGGAGACCCATTGAGTAATTAAATAATACTGGAGTGGACAGCTATGCGGTCTTGTAGTCGCAAAAATCCTTGCGACCACTTTTCCTACTGCTATGCTTTGTTTACAACCCAACAGAGCACCAAATTGTACAAGCAAATATGGCTGCTGCTCAATGCAAACAAATGTTCACATAATTCGAAAAATATGTTTTCTATTTGAAAAGCCTTCAGCGTTATAAGTAAAAAATCCAAAACATTAACATATTAACTACTTATCTGTGAAGGGAAACACCTACAAACCCTTTTCGACTATAATTTTTAAACAAAGGCTCTACACATTTCATTTTGAAATTGTAAATTAATTTCTTGTTAAAATTATTCGAATCACAAAGCACAATAGAATGTTTAAATACTTGGAATGAACTCAGATAGCAAATACATTCCACAGTATTAATATCGGATAAAATTCGTGACGAAACTTGCAATTTGGCGTCCAATTTGCATCAATCAACTTGACAGCTTGATCCACTCCAGTGAGCTTCTGGAACAAAAAAGTGAGTGGCATGAGACAGACGGAGAGGAAATGGCTGACTGGTCCCTGGAAGAGGGCGGAAACCGGTCGCATGCTCTCCTATGCATTTAATATGGGCTTAGCCCATTCAGTTCTTATTCATCTGAGTTTAGACCAAGTTAAGTGAAGTTGACAGTAGAGGGAAGCTGCGTATGGTAGCAACCAAAGATATATAAATAAATGGACAAGCAACCAGAATCTGTGTACTCGTCCATGTGGGAAGCAAATTTACCACATAAATAAGTTATAAATAACACGCTCTCGAAACTCTATGATTCCCTCTGCTTCTACTTCCCTTTATTTCCAGACATGTTTTTCTTTCCTCTCTTCAGAAGAATCACTTCCCCCACGGACATCCGCGCACACCAACAAAATTTCATCTCACTTGCACACGATCGCGCCTTCGCTATCATTCGTAAAACAGTTTGAGTACAACACAACAAATGACTCTCACAGAAAACTTGAACGTCAAAGCAGTAGAAATTCGTAGAGGCGACAAAATGGCGGGAAAACTCTTGTGTCAAAGCCGATGGGAAATTCGCAAAACAAAAACGTATCACTTCAAACCTCAACTTACACAACTATAGCGAAGGTTGTTAATTGCTTCGGCTCTCGCGACCGGTTGTGGATCCAGTACTCTCTATATCTATGGTAGCGACCAAAGCTCATGTATGACAGGAACCCATATGGCAGCAATTTTCATATGGAGAAGTCGGCCTACTAATGGACAAGCTTTGGTGAGGTTTCAGTCAACTGCGGCATAAGTAAATGTATGGATCGTCATCCCTTTCTTGACTTAATCTAGGAATGACTGTATCTGTAGCCTTAGTTTGAAGTTTTCTTTACGTAATTTGATCTTTTCTTCATTCTCTGCTATTGCATGTATTGTAGTTTGCATCCGGAATCTGCGCAGTTTTCTTGATTATTCTTTCTTTTATTGATGACTGTCACCAGCTCCATATTTGACATTTCCCCTGGCTTCTCTAAAGGTGGGAAGCCATCTGCCGGGGTGACGGCACTTTCCTGGCATGGGCTCTACGCGTCGATGGCGCAGACTCAGTGTGCAAACCGGTTCGTATTAATCCTTGGTAATTTATTAGCTCCGAAAATCAGCACGAAAACACCCAGAAGCTAGTTAATTTCAAGCTTGAAATCTGCTTCATACGAAATTTGAACAAGATTGAATGGCGGCGCGCTCCTGCGGGGCCACGCAAGACCCGCGGCGCAAAAATTTTAAGACCTTTTCCTAATTTTTTAGTCTGACAATCAGCTGTTTCTCACATTCCTTCTGGTACAACACTTCGCCGCCATTCAATCTTGTTCAAATTTCGTAAGAAGCAGATTTCAAGCATGAAATCAACTATCTTCTGGGTGTTTTCGCGTTGATTTTCGGGGCTTATAAATTACTAAGGATTAAAACGAACCGATTTACACACTGAGTATGCGCCCGCGATGCGTAGGGCCTATGCCAGGAAAGTGCCGTCACCCCCATCCGCCTCCTCTATTCCAGCGGTCTTGAAGTTTTTATGAGGTTCTCCGCTTTTGTTTATGAATCGAAGTAAAATTATATTTGATGTAAATTGTTTGAATCGATTGCTTCGACGATATAAGCTTTTTTAAATAAACATTAACTTCGGCCTGACGTCTTAAAAAATCAGTTTAATTTTTGAAAACTGTTGACAGCAGCGATTTCAAAATCCGTCTACACGCAAAGAATGATAGACGCAGCAGTTTCTTGAATTTATATTGTATATATCTTAAAGCAGTACCCTCTTTCAATGAGTGATTGGTGTAATTTTGTTTATTTTGGTGTTGTTGGTATTTGATAAAACACTTGAAAGTTAATTGTTCGATGCATATGAAATACTCGGTTGTGGTTCTTTCGTAACATTTTTCTTAAACTCAAATAAAGCATTTGGACAAGTTTTCTGTAAAGTCATATTGATTTTTTTAATACCCTGCATCGCTAGTTTTTGTTATGGGGATTAATGGGCATGGGCTTGATGGGGAGTTCACAGTTTTCCAGTGTTGGAAAAACATGTTGTTCTCTTTTGTTACTTTTAATGTTGGTTTTTCCACGAGAGGCCACCACTTCAGCATAAGTGTGTTTAAGTAAGACTTTTCTAACATCTCCTACTGGGTTTCTTTTATTAGTAAATTTGTCCCTCTTCAATTCAGGAAAATCCATTTGAGCTATGTCTTTAAGGTCAAGCCATTTCGTGCTTCTCTATTGGTGACATTTGATATGGAGTTGACTTTTACTTCATGCTTGTATTTAACTCATTTGGGGCATATTTGGTCCATGCTTAACATCTGGTCTCATACCTAGCTGAATCTTATCGATAATTTTGTCAGCTATGAAGACTTGTGTTGCATTTTTGGCAGGATACTTAGCAAGAAATCATCTATATCAACGATGTTTCAAATATAGTTCTCCAACATTTGCCTGAGGTTGCTATTAAGAATTATTACATATGATTCAACAACATGTTGAACAATTCATGTTTCCCAAATGAGTGGAAAAAGGCCAAGATATTTCCGATCAGCTTGCTGCCTAACATCACTAAGGTGTTTGAAGTGATTCTAAATAAAGCATTAAATGCCCATATTGAGAAATATGAGTTGATGCTGAATTGCCGGTTTGGTTTTCGTGCCAAGCATTCGACCATACATTCGAAAACGAAAGTAACCTCAGAGATGTGTTGGAGCGTGTTTCATCGATATAGAGAAAGCCTTTGATACGGTGTGGTTAGATGGACTAATTTTTAAACTCCTTCAGGGCGGGTTCCTCAGACACCTTTTCGTCACGATGTGCAATATGTCATATGAAAAATCATTTGTTATTGCTGATGAAAATCTCGCGACAATGCCTGAATTCAAGGCATTGAATGATTAACAGCAGGGAACAGTTTCTGCGCCTCTGCTTTTCTCAATATTGATTCGCAAGCTATTTTTTTTTGTGGTAGGGAGGTGAAGGCATTTATGCCCGCCGAGTCTGGCAGTGTGGGACTCCCATGGAGGATACCTTTGGACTACCCACTAAACACCTCCCCTGTCAATCTGAGAACCTAGCCTGGAACCGTTTGACACATTACTTCGGGCCAGGTCTCATTTTGTTACGCCGTGGGGCGCCTTCAAGCTGGGGAGTCCCTTTCCTAGCGGGAGGGGAGGGGGGAAGAGGAATTGCCAGAAGAGCGATCCCCCAGCCCCAGTGCCTCCGGCTGCTGTGAGTCCCTTTTATATTTTAGGATTGCCTGAGCATAATGTGCCACCTGGTTCCATTTGTCAACCGATTCGAGAATCACCGCAACTATATTATCCGGGGTGAGCTCTCCCGTCTTCCTGTAGAGTTCCCTTCGCAGCCTGGCCCATTTGGTACACGCAAAAAATGTGTGACAGGCATTGTCCTCCTCTCCTGGGCAAAACCGACAATCGGGAGACCGTGACTTGCTGATCTTGTGCAGGTAAGACTGAAAACACCCGTGCCCGCTCAAAAGCTGGGTCAGATAGAAGTCAGTCTCACCATGCCTTCGATTGAGCCACGGTCTCACATCCGGGATGAGGCGCGCAGTCCACCTTCCCTTCGTGCAATTCCTCCAAGATTGCTGCCAATCGTTGAGCGAGCGTTGTCTCTCCTCGCGAACAACGATCTCCCTCGCATCCTCGTTTCGGCGCAGGTAAATAGCGCGGCGCTCTCTAGCAAGGAGGGCGACAGGTATCACGCCTGCAATCACTCTCACCGCCGAGTCGGAGACTGTTGGATACGAAGATGCAATTCTCAGTGCTCCTCTTCTCTGTACCTGTGCCAATCGTTTTCGGTATACCTCCTTGCTGAGAGCATCGCCCCATACCTCTGCTCCGTACAGTAGCACTGACCCTACAGCACTCATCAAGAGGCGTCTTCTTGATGGGCTGGGTCCCCCTACGTTGGCCATAAGTCGACTCAGGGCCATTATTCCCGAAGCAGCCTTCTCAGCCGTTGCCCTGATTTGCTCAGAGAAACTCATCTTCGAGTCGATCAGTAGCCCCAGGTACTTCACCGCTGGCTTCGATTCGATCTGTATATCTCCAATACTGATCATCCTTACTCTAGGGATTCTCTTTTTTGTCAAGATGACCACTTCGGTTTTCTCCAGTGCTAAGCTGAGCCCGCGAGCAGTCATCCAGTCCCTCACTTGGCGCATTAGCATACCTAGCCTAAGTTGCGCTTGTTCAACGGTGCGTCCGGCGACCAGAGCCACAACATCATCCGCATAGCTGACCAAGCGCGACTCATCTGGCATCTCAAGTCTCAGTAGCCCGTCGTAAGACACGTTCCACAGGTCCGGACCAAGGATAGATCCCTGGGCAACACCCGATGTAATTTCCATACTTCATTGGCCCTGTGTCGTGTCGATTCGCAAGCTATTGAACGGCTTTGATTTTAAAATCTCGCCTGCGTGATCATTGGTAGCGTTTGCTGATGATCTGATCATCTAAACGGAAGACCAAAAAGCTTCAATAGCTCAGAGCAATCTTCAAACAATTTCGTTTCGGACAACTTTGCTGGGGGTCAGTCACAGCTTGAAACGTAATTGGAAGGATTTCCACATTATGGCTAGTGAGGGTTGTTCAGAACGGTTTCCACATAAATCCTGTGCTCGATATCTTAGTGATCATCTTGATCAGTATCTGTATTACATCGAACTAACAAAATCATGCTCAGTAAAGCACAAAAAATAGTCATGGCCCTAAGAAGACTCTTTCGTTCCAGATATATTGATCAAAAGGTCAATATTATCTGTTACAAGACCCTGTTTGAGCCAGTTTTGATATATGGATGTCAGATCTAGTACAACCAGAGTGCTAGTACTATGGAAAAATTAAGAGTTTTCGAAAGGAAATGCCTTCGTACATGTACTGGTTTGTAAAGAAATCCTGAGACGTATTGAAAGCATTATATATCGAATAGGAGAGTTTATCAAACTGCTAAAGTGACAAGAGCCGATATCTTCATATTGAGACTTCTTCGAAATCATATCGCAAGATCTGTGACTGTGAGTGAAAAACCTTGGATTTTATGGCCATTTCACCCTACACATGGGTATATTGCGGCTCCCCTCGCTAGTGGCTTCGTTTCTCCAGAAGTATTCGTGTATTTGGACATGAATCGATATGTTGTTGATTCTGATGGCGTCCAAATCATATATCACATATAAAGATGGGCCACCGATAAGAACATAAAATATTCTCTGAATTTGAGTTTATGAGATCAAGAATTCCAATGGAGATACTCATTTGCTAGATTCGTTGAAGCTAGTTGAGCTGAGCTGGTGGCTGAATGGTAATGTCTAAATTATTCGTGTATGTTTTCTATTTCTGTCCTTTTCGTTACTTTGTTTTTGAGTTTCAGCTCATCATTGCTATATTAGTGTTGTTGTTTATTTGTGTTAAAAATTAGGGATAGGTTAGGTATATAAGTTAGCAACTAATCAAACAGGCGTCAGCGAAAAACATACCTGTCACGTTGCATTCGATCAATTCGATCTAATTTCTTTCCAACTTACCTGCAGCCGGAAATAATGCACGAGCTGCAACATCACCACAAACCAAATTGGAATCTAAGTAATAATATTCATAATTGTAATTTCTAAATTCAATTCAATGTTAGCTCTTGTTCAATAAAGTTCAAATTTTTTTTAACATAAACTCTAGCCGAGTTTTTAATTTATATGATGTTTATTGTATTAGGTTTAGAGATAAGGTTAAACGCTTAGGTCATGAATATTGTGATATTTTTTTAGAATAGGAAAAATTTTTTGATTGAATTTTATTAGAAATAGGTTGTAACAAATTAGGTGTAGGATAAAAGTTCAATGTTGAGATATAATTATAAATAATTTTGGGATAGGATCGGTTAGTTTTTTCTCCATTTTTCAATTGAATTATAAAATATGTAATAATCTTAATTGATTTGAATTTTCTCTTGTTTTTTTTGATCAAATATGATTAACTGGTAATGTATAAATTTAGAGAGCCATTTGGGCCATTAAGTTTTTGCATAATTATTGCTTGGAATTCGCTTTATATTCTTTTAAAATTTATGACGATTAGTATTGAATAAGCGCTTTTGACTAAGACTTTGACTTTTGTTTCGCGAAATAGCTAAGATACCACACAGAAAATCAGTTAGGTTCAATGCAATTAAAAACAAACAGCTAACTACATAATTGAATGAATAGACATCTGGATGATAGTTCTTAAATACAATTACATTAAAGAACAAACGAAAGAAATAGACTGCGTCAAACAATTATAAAAAGCAATTTAAATAAGAACGGCAATTTTTCTACGCAAATAACCATGAAACTGAAAAACTTACAAGCTACACTGAAGCAAACGAAGTGTGTGAATAAGAAACAATAGAATTTTAGTCATCTGAACTCAACGTCATGCAAGCCAGCTCAATGCAAACAAATTTATCCAAAAAACAATTGCCCCTTTCAAATTTTACCCTACTTCACTCTCAAATATACATCTGCACTAAATGTGCAATTTCATAGTGTTAGCAGTAATAGAACGGAAAATAGTGGCAATTAAGCCGGTAAATCCTGGCAAGATTCCAAGCCAAAGCCGTTAGTAGACACGCTTTTGTATGTGTAAATTGCACGATCACTGGAATGAAAACCAGTCGATTAAACAACAGCCTCTGAGCTGTCGGTGGACACGCTATTTTTAGCTGTAAGTCCTTAAAGAAACAAATAAAAGCTTCTCAGCTGCCCAACTTCCATTTTCGGTAGACATGCAACATATACGAAACAAACATCGATTTACCATCCAGTCATAGGGTCTAAGCTGTTGTTCAAAAATGGTTTGCAGATGTACTACAAAGTAATTTTAAACAAACTACTACGTTTCCCCGATTAATGAATACATTCGAACTGCTAACTACTAAAAACAAAGACACCAATACAACCCCTGTGGATAGCGCAAGAAAATTTAAAATCCATCCATTTCCCACCCTTTCATTTCACATATGGCAACGATGTCAAATCGCATTTAAGAATGTTACGTTAAGATTCTTCAAGCAACCATTTCCTTGAGATCAACATCAATAATTTTAACAAACGGCTAATGAAGTGACCTCGCACGGTACTGTACTGTCTTCCAGCAAGATCTAGGAAAGCATGACGCTAAACCAAAAAGACACTCACAAGGGAGAAATTTGACGGAACAAGGGTCTTAAATGAAGGCCGAAATTATATGTTCCCAAGCTCGACATATAGTGATACTGTCGCTTCTACCAGCTTTTAAAAAAATCTTTCTGGCAAGATATTTTCAACGCAGTATTTCTGGTTAACAGTTCATTAAAATCAATTAACGTATAAACCAGAACTTTTAAGCTTAGGATCGCTCCTTCTCATTTCAATTTGAGAAAAAGATCGACTTAGATTAAATTAGCACATTCAACATTTGTATACTTAATATAATAAACTTCTTAATTAAAAGCAGAGTTTGATTTATAAATAATCCACAACTATTTAAACATACTGCAGAAGACGTGTCTAATAACCCTCCCTTCTTACCACCAGAAATGGATAAACAAGTATCTAATAGACAATTTAAGCCAATTAAAAGACAATTAACTGCATATGCCCTAAAAGCTCTTCCTCCTACATAATCCAACAGCGTAGATTTACTGAAAGCCCTGCCCACTACAAAATACATTAAACCGACTTCATTGGAAAAAAATGCTCTTCAAGGCAATTACAAGCCCACTACGAATTAGCATATACATATTGTCGCGTGTTATCGTTCGCGGCCAATAATTTTAATGTTACGGGAAAGTGAAAACGCACTGTCTTTTAAATTAAGTTAAAAGAGTTTATTTACTAAAAATGCACAATAATTAATTTAAGAATTTCACCAATTTTATTTTTCACTTGGTCTATAAATTTTTAATTCAACTGTCCACTAAAATCAGTTCACAATCATTCAATCAATATCGCCTTTACCTCGCGCTCCACTCTATCACAGGTTTTACTATCGCGGTTGTAATGAATCCCTCCATTCATTCAGCTCGGTTTATATAGGGTCTCTAGTCATTCAATTCATTTTTCATACTTTGGCGAATTACCTGGAATATTCGAGCAGCTTAATGAATGGGGCAGCGACGTCACTTTCAGATGTTGATCATGCTTGGCGGGTTTTCGAGTATATTCATTTTGTTGATCGTGATGTTGTGAAAACAATTACGACAGTAGCTCGCAGAATTACTAGTACATGTAACACTGCCCCCACCTCAGTTCTTTTCGCCCCGAAAAGATGTGTCGCCAGTTGTAGTCAATTCTCCCTAGATGTAATACGGGGCAAGATGGTCCAGGTGCACGATTTTCATTTTGGATCTTGGCTTACAGTGTTCCTGTATGTGATATATGACGTCGTTGATTCGCTTTGTAACCCGGTATGGTCCCTCCCAATTATGCTGCAACTTTGGAGACCTACCCTTTCGCCGTTGTGGGTTATATTGCCACACCAAGTCATCTTGCTGGAAGCCAGTAGAATTTGCCTTTAGATCATACCTGGTCTTCATGCGGTCAGTAGCCGTTTCGAGGTGTTTTCGCACTGTCCGATGTATCTGGTTCAACCGTTGTCTTAGCTCACTTGCGTACTCCGAGATCGTGTGGGGTTTCTCAGGGGGTGTCCCGAACTTTATATCAGCTGGCTACAGTAGTTGCTTCCTGGTTGGGAATGGAGTAGGCCTCGGGCCACTTGCTGAAATAATCAGCCACAACCAGCGTGTATTGGATTTCCCATTCGGATTCAGGAACGGGTCCAGCGATGTCAACAGCAATTCTTTCAAACGGTACACCCACGTTGTAGCTTTGCATTTGTCTCCTCAGTCGTCGCTTTGGACCTTTGATAGAAGCGCAAATTGTGCATCTACGGCACCAGTCCTCTACGTCTTCTTGAGCGTGGAGCCAGTAGAACCGTTCCCGCAATTTCGCTAAGGTCTTGTTAACACCAAGCTAGCCTCCCGAGGATCCTTCATGCATCTCCTTAACCACATCGTGGATTCAGCTTTTGGGAAGTATAGTTTGCAGCCTATAGGAGCTGCCATCCGCCGTATCCCATTTCCGCTTGAGTATGCCACCCTCCACCTGAAGGGAGTTCCATTGTGCCCAATAGCTTTCCAGGGTTGCGCCATGCATTGAAACGTCTTTCCACTCAGGTCGCCCAGTTGTCTCCTTCTATACGAGCAATGGTTTGATGTCTTCATCGGCTAACTGGGTATTTCGAATCTCTTCATCGAATTTGGCCGTTATCAATCGCAGATTAACGGGCGGTTCCTTTTTCTCGATCCGTCAGCAATGTTTGCAGCTAGCTGGACATGGACGACGAGATAGGGCATCAGCATTTCCATGAACTCCGCCCTTCCGATGAACAATTTCGTAGTCGTATGACTGCAATCTTTCGATCCATCTCGCAGCTTGTCCCTCGGGGTTTTCGAAGTTGAGCAGCCATCTCAGCGATGCAGGGTCCGTTCGAAGAACATATTTTTGGCCGCATAGGTACTTGTGGAAGTGCTTGGTGGCCTCTATTATAGCTAATAGCTCCTTCCTGGTCACGCAGTAGTTCCTCTAACTTTTTGAGAGAACTCAACTGTAATTCGAGAGGACTTTTTCTTCGCCATTGATCTGCTAGGAGAGTACACTACTATAAACATTTTTCCGGGTTTCGGATATGCCAGCACGGGTGATTCACATAGCTGCTCCTTCAAGGTCTCAAAGGCTACCTGGCATTGTTCATTCTAGACATAGGGACGATTTTTCTCGGTTAGCTGATGGAGACACTTAGCTATTTTGGCAAAGTCTTTGACGAATCTTCGATAGTAGGTTGCCAGACCCAGACAACTTCGTAGTTGGCGCTTGTTGTTTGGTGTTGGCCAGCTTTCATCAATTTTCTCAGGATCTGTTTTGACCCCTTCTGCTGATACGACGTGTCCCAGGTATTTTACTTCAGCTGCAAAAAGGGTAACCTTGTCGGGACTAAGTTTCAAATTCACCAGTCGCAATCGAGAGAAAACCTCTTATAAGTTTCCCACATGCTCTTCGAACGTTCTCCCGATAACAACGATGTCATCTAGGTACACCAAGCAGGTTTCCCAGGTTAAGCCACGTAGCACGTATTCCATCAGGCGTTCGAAAGTGGCTGGAGCATTGCACAGCCCAAACGGCATCAACACAAATCGCCACATTCCGGTCCCAACTGAAAACGCAGTTTTCTCTCGGTCCTTCTTGTCAATTTCTACCTGCCTGTAGCCACTCTTGAGATCGAGTGTAGAAAACCATTTTGCGTCGGCCAAAGTTTCCATGATGTCATCGATGCGTGGAAGTGGGTAACTATCTTTCTTAGTAAAGTCGTTAAGTTGCCTATAGTCGACACAAAAACGAGTGCTACCATCCTTTTTCTTTACTAGAACTACTGGCGCGGCCCATCGACTGACAGAAGGCTCGATAATGCCTTGTTTTTCCATGTCCGAGATCAGTGCGCTCACTTCTCCTTGTTTGGCTATAGGAAGACGTCTCGGTGCTTGTCGGAATGGCTTGGCTCCTTGTGTGTCGTTCGGCCTTAGTCGTCCAGACTTGTTGAGAAGATGTCACTGTACTTGGTGACCAGATCAGAGGCTCGCATGAATGGCTGCATTGGCAATTTGACCTGCTTCAATATTGCAGACGTGTATTCTCGGGCTTTGTCTGCGTCTTGCCCCCTTTTCCAATTATTGTCGTGAGTTGCTTCTAAGAAGGTGATGGTGGAAACAGGCTGGCAGCTGCCGATGACTTCTCCTGCTTTGATGCTTGTGGTTGAGTCTGCGGTGTTTAAGACTCTAACTGGCACGTATCCGTTCCTTATAGATCTTATAAAGCTTCGTCCTACAATCATACCGCGCAATGCAGACGTCTTTGTTGGCTCTATCAGATAAGATCGGTCGTCTCCAGAATCACTATCAAGCTTGGCCCATACAATGCTTTCAGAAGAATTCAGTAAATCAGTGTCGGGAAATACTACCACATTCATTTTGGAAATTTGGACGCTGGGATCCTCCATCAATACTTCGACATTCCGCTATTTCAATACGTGTTTGCCCAAGTCCAACGTGATTTTATGTGGTCGCAGAAAATCCGTTCCGAGAATGCAGTCATCCATAATGTTCGCGACCAGAAAATTATTTCGGAACGCAAGTGTCTTGGGCTAGCTGCTGTAGGGTTTCGCCAGACTTCTGCATCCGATGCCGTAGCTGTGACCGATAAATCTGCTTCAGATGATCGTCTCCATAACGCATGTCGAGCGCATTCATTATCGCAGACGGGTTTGAGTGCAACTCAACGGGGATCGTCTGCAAAAGCTCGGCAGCTGGGCCTCTTAGAGCAAGAATTAATGCAGTTGCTCGTTCCTGCTCATTCCAGTGATTTGTGCTGGCAGCAGCTTCAAACTGGGTTTTTTAAATACTCCAGACCGTTTGCCCGTCGAATATTGGTGCTTGCACATTTCTGGATGTACTTTGCGGTGCGGTTATA
Source organism: Odontomyia ornata (assembly GCA_963969285.1). Lineage (NCBI taxonomy): Eukaryota > Metazoa > Arthropoda > Insecta > Diptera > Stratiomyidae > Odontomyia > Odontomyia ornata. The sequence continues at coordinate 230,398,755 of OZ017738.1, read as the reverse complement.
AGTAGGCCTGGTGAGGTGGTTACTATTGCCTTCACTGCTTCCAATTCGTTTTCATGTTTTCCTTCTCATGGTTGATTCTCTCCTCGACCTGGCTGATCTCATGGTTAATTCTCTCCTCGACTTGGTAAACATTTTCTTCGACGCATTCAATTTGCTTGTTTAGACTACCGAGCTCCACTTTTATTTCGGTTGCCTGTTTCTCCAGCTTCTGTGTGATGTCTGCCTTGATTTTGATCGCTTGTTGGTCCAGCTTCGGTGATTGGTCATCTAGCTTCGCAGTTAGACTGGATGACTGTTCATTTAGCCTCGCTCATTGTTCATTTAGCTTCGTTGATTGCTCCTCCAGCTTCTGTGTGATGTCTGCCTTGATTTCGAATGCTTGTTGGTCCAGCTTCACAGTTAAACTGGATGACTGCTGTCGCTGCTCTTGTTGCATTAGCATCAACATTTGTATCAGCGCATTTTCTGGTTAATTTGTGTGTTGCCTCTCCTGCATCCGAAGGCTCACTCGCATCCATATATCCGCCTTCTGACTCAATCGTGTCACACAAGCGCGCAATCAGTATGGCTTTTGTACCTTGTGTAGCCAGATTTCGCTGTTTCAACTCCGCCTTAAGCTCCGATATGGTTAATCGATCAATTTTTAGATGTAAATTTACGGGCATTTTTATTGTTTCAGCTATTTTTCCACCAGTTTCCACGTTAAACACCACTATTGTGCACTTTAAAAATGTTTGCCAGTTTTCACTTTCGAAGTTTTTTTCTCACTTCTTGACACCACTGTCGCGTGTTATGGTTCGCGGCCAATAGTTTTAACGTTCCGGGAAAGTGGAAACGCACTGTCTTTTAAATTAAGTTAAAAGAGTTTATTTACTAAAAATGCACAATAATTAATTTAAGAATTTCAGCAATTTTATTTTTCACTAGGTCTTTAAATTTTCAATTCAACTCTCCACTAAAATCACCTCACAATCACTCAATCAATATCGCCTTTACCTTACGCTGCACTCTATCGCAGTTTTTACTATCGCGGTTGTAATGAATCCCTCCATTCATTCAGCTTGGCTTTATATAGGGTCTCTAATCATTCAATTCATTTCTCGTACATTGGCGAATTACCTGGAATATTCGAGCAGCATAATGAATAGGGCAGAGACGTCACTTTCAGATGTTGATCATGCTTGGCGGGTTTTCGAGTACATTCTTTTGTTGATCATGATGTTGTGAAAACAATTACGCCAGTAGCTCGCAGAATTACTAGTATATGTAACAACATCATATACCTTATATATTTCCTAGCAACTAGCTCATGTGAAAGCTACAGTTAAGACCTGGAATAAAATTGACAATTGAACGTTCGATATCCGTGTTCGACCGTAATATCAAATTATAATCGATACCTTTGTTTGATCCGAACATAAAATTCTGTACATATTGTTATATTTATTCATAGACACTTCGTCAGCAAATTTCACGTTCAATGTAACTTAAGATCGATTGTTGATAATAAACTTCCAACTCAAATTGTAACCCATATGTATGTATATTCAGAAAATTTAATTGCTTTTACAGTTCAGCGCATTTCAATTTTTAATTATTAGAGTAGGCATCTTTTATCTTGTTTGAATCAGACAAATAAATTTTATGTTCATTGTTCATTCAATCACGAAGCGTACCACAGCGTTTTCTTTCACTGCCGGCATAATATGGTGAGAATTGGTGAAGCACCAAATCTCCTCAGTAGCGATTATATTGGTCAGTTTGTACCGAACAATCTATCGGTGAAAATTTAGTGAAGCATAAATTGTGAAGGACATTTTGAAGTGAAAGAATTTGACCAGTTAGATGAGTTGTGAAGGACGTCGACGCACAGATAATACATCAGTGTAGCGCTGAGGTATCAGCCAAAAACAGCTCGGGTTTAGTACTCGGTCGACGACAGGAAAGCGGAAGGCATTGGGAATGCCACTATACAAACATTTCTGGTGAACCCGACGTGATCAATGGCTACAGCTATTCGAAAATCAGCATCCAAGGATCATCCCTGCGATCTGTCCTGTGATGTTTGGAATCCATGAATGCTATTCAACTTCACCACGATGGAAACGATTCGTGACAACTTGAACGAGCTAACGACGCAGCAAGACGCTACAGGTTAGAAGTTACAGCGCTGTTTCGCCAATTACAAAAAGGATTCTGCTGCACGAAAAACCTTCGAATAATTGATTTCGCGGAGAAACAAAGTAGAGGATTGTGGATGTCCTTAAAGAAAACGGACGTTGGAATTTATGAAGCAGCTGAGCATTAACTGGATCATCCTTATTTGACAAGAAACTATTTTGCACTAGTAGGGCAAGAATATGGAAAGTTCCTGGAAGATGTATAAGGGCGTCTTGCAGAAGCACTGGCTATATCTACGAGGTGATACAGGAGTGGAGCTGAGCCACCTACCACGAAATTGGAAGATCCTCGCAGTGAAGCCGAAGCCAAGACTGTAGGTTGAATCCGGCAACAACGCTCAACCCTACGTTTGATAGAACACATCATAAAAAATATTGAGGCAATTGAAGAAGCTCAACCTAAGGGCTTCTACTCGATAAAAACCACTCTAATTTCCAGGTACTTGGAAGAAATGCGAAGACTTCATCAAGAAATCTGATCCGGCTGCGTTGAACTATAATGACGAGGAGCATTATGCTATGGAGGACTATGTGTAGGATGTTTTAGTGTTTTTGGATGCCTGCCAGGAAAAGATTGTCGCGAATCCGGTGGTAGAATACAAACCATCTGCTGTCAAGTTGCCGGATATGAAGATTCCAATTTTTGATGGAGACTATGCTCTGTGGCAGGCTTTCATTGATTTTTTCATTAGATGCAGGACCTTGGAGCTGTGCAAAAGATGTGGGATCTCAAAGGTGAGCCAGAATAACTACTGCGTCACTTACCAATCGGAGGCGACCCCTACGAAACTGCGTGGCAAATTCTAAAGGATCGCTATAGCAACAGGAGGCTAATAGTGTCTATACTATTAGACACATTAATGTCGTAGGCACCTGCAACAACCGAATCACTTAGCACCCTGAAAAGACTCCATGACGTAACAAGGGAATGTCTGTTAAGCTTAAAAGACCATGGGACTGACATAGAATATCGAGACCCAATCCTACTACAAATACTGGTGAAGAAATTGGACAGGATTCCACATATTTTGTATGAGCAATCATTGAAGGCTCCTCGTGAACTACAGAGTGTAGACGGGTTTCTGTCCTTGCTTGAGCGTCGATTCCAGGTCTTGGAAGCAAAATGTGCCAAAAAGATGTCTGGACAAACGAAATTGGCTTCTCATCGTACGTCGGCTCTGATGTCGACAAGTGAATCCTTAGTAAAGTGCAGTAACTGCAATGGAGATCACCATATTTACGCCCACGAAGCCTTTGTGGGATTATCCCACCAAGCTCGCATTGAGAAGGCCAGGCATCCTAAACTCTGCTTTGATTGTTTAACAGAGAGGTATCGAACGGCTGATTGCCGTGCAGGAACTTGCCGTAAATGCAAAAAGATGCACCATACCTTATTACATTCAGAAGGTAAAGTTGCAGCACATCCCACTACGAGTCATTCAGTGGCAAGCAATAATTCATCCAACCAAGTGATTTAAGCTAACGAAATTCCACCATTCATTGCCTTGTCCATCGAAACAGCTTGATATAAAGGCTCATTCGTGATGCTGAGTGCAGCGATAGTCCAGGTAATTGATCAGTATGGACAATTAAGGAGGCTTCGAGCGATACTTGACATCGGTTCACAGATCGACATAATAACAAGCGAAGCGATCAAGAAGCTTGGATTGCAAGGTGTTGAGCACAATATGTCCATTAAAGGCCTTGGTGTGTCACAACAAGCACAACTCATGGCAAGGCTGGTACTGCAGTCCTGGGTTACGTCTTTCCAATGTGACCTTAACGCGATCGTCTTGAAGCAAATAACATCATTCCAACCTGCTTTGGAACTACAACCTCCTGGGCCATACCCAGGAATATCGATTTAGCAGATCCTGGGTTTCATGAACCAGTCCGAGTTGATCTGCTGCTGGGCTCAGATTTCTTTTGTGAAACCCTCGCTGATGGACAGATCAAATCGGCACCCAAACTGCTACATTTACCAAACACCGTTTTGGATGGGTCCCAAACCAATTGATTCCTCTGTGTACCATTTTTAACACCAAGGACGATGAACTAGGCGAAAGAATGGAGCGGTTCTGGAAATTGGAAGAAATCGATGTAAGAGCACCCTCCATGACATCACAAGAAATAAAGTGTGAAAACGAATTTGCGAAGGGCTGAAAGCGAACTGCTGATGGGCGTTTTGAGGTGAGGCTTCCATGCCATGATAGTACTCGAAAATTGGGGCTCGTATATCACAGCTATTGCTCTAAGTCAAACGGAAGCTATTAAAAAAATAAAACACTGCATGATCAATCTCACGTCTTTATGCGGAAGTACGAGGACCTGGGACACATGCGTGAAGTCAACTTTAACTATATCCCATCACCACATTACGTCCCCCCACACCATTGCGTTTTCAAGCCGAATGGCATCTCAACCAACCAAATTAAGGGTGGTCTTTGATGCGTCAGCTAAAACCACTTCAGAGGTGAGTTTGAATAAACTACTGCATGTTGGGCCTACCATTCAGACGGAACTTTTTACCATCTTGCTATGATTCCGTTTCCCTTGATATGTATTTACGGCAGATATAGAGAAAATGTATCGCCAGGTGCTTGTAGCTGGACCAGATCGTAATTATCAGCTAATTGTGTGGAGATATAAGCCCAGTGAAAGTATAAGATGTTACCAATTGAACACAGTTGAATATGGAACGTCATCAGCACCATATTTGGCAACCAAATTTCTTCAGAAACAAGGATTTTAGACTGTGAAGGAGTACCCACTTGGGGCCCAATCGTTAGCCGACGATTTTTATATGGATGACCCGATGACAGGAGCTGATCGTCTATCAGAAGCATTGGAAAAACAATCAGAATTGTTATCAATATAAGACCTGGTTGGATATAAACTTAGAAAGTGGTGTGAAAATCACCCCCAATTGTTAAAAAGGGTTACGGCAGAGGACTGTGCACTTCAGCTGAACATTGCAGATGAACGGGATGGCCACATTCAGACGTTGGGGTTGATATGGACCCCCAAGGAAGATGTATTCATGGTCAAGTGCCCTGCAATAACAACAAAATATACAAAAAGATCTATCTTGGCAGATCTTGCTCGGCTATTTGAACCACTGGGCTTGGTAACTCCGGTGACAGTGACAGCAAAGATCTTTTTGCGAAAATTGTGGAAGCTCAAGATTGATTGGGATGCTGCAGTACCAGTGGAATTGACTGCAGAGTGGAAAAGATATGCTGAAAGATGAGATGAGCTTAGCAGCGTGAAAATCCCTCGCCACATCTATGGAGACAGGTTGCCGAAAACAATGTAACGCTGATGCGTCAGGGGAAGCCTAAGGTGTGGTTGCCTATATTCATGCAATTAGTATGGATGGTCGACATATGGTACGACTATTGTGTGCAAAATCAAGAGTGGTCCTTTTGAAGAAGATCACCCTTCCGAAACTGGAACTTTGTGCGGCAAGACTAGCCGGAGGATTGGCTGATCGGCTTGGTCGTGATTTGGGCGAAACAAGGCTTAAATGTTTTTCTGGATGTATTCCGAGATAGTTTTGAACTGGATAACTGCAGATTTATCAGCCTATCACACGTTAGTTGTAAATCGTGTGGCACCCATACAGCAAATTGCAATCGCTGATCAATGGCGGCACGTGGACTCTAAACAAAATCCAGCCGATCTTGCATCAAGAGGCGTAGCCCCCGCAAAGTTGAAGGATTGCAACTTGGACCCATGTCTGGCCAAAGAGGTATCATATTGTAGATGTTGAGGCAGAAAAGGAAGACGTAAAGGTTTTCTTTGATGTTACAAAAACTGCGGCAAGTTTCATACACCAAATAGATCATCGTAACTCATTTTCGTGATCTTGAACGAGTGTATGGGCCCATAAAGTCCACAAACAGGCACTGCATAGGTCGTACAGAGTCTCGTGATGCCCCCATAGGGGGCCTCATTGTGGAAATGGATGGCTTGATCTGTTTGCATATCAAGCAATTATTGATGTGCTGAATCACATCTTGACGCAAACGAGGCCAATAATAATACCTTTGCAAAACTTCAGTTGTTTTGCGAATCCCGCAATGAGAGCCCCGGGGATCATCATGAGCTCGTAATATGAAAGCCCGTTGGTGACCCTCAGGAGCCCATAGTGTTGTTCTTTAAACATCAGTAGTCGACGTTCCAGGAGAACCCGTACTAATATATATTCGACCATCTGCAAGGTGCAAATTCTAAAATTGATCAGGTTGTTTCAAGATTTGCTCCTTGAGATGCTCATACTCAGGCTCCTTAAACGCAAACTCCGGGATTGAACCATCAACGTGCAAATGATCGAGTTCACCCACTCGTCCTTCGAGCAGGTTCTCGCCAACGCATTGGAAATAACGTTAAGGGCACTTTTCCGGTGTTCAATTTGGAAATTGAACCCTTGCAATTTTAGACTTCAGCAAGTCAATCGACCAGAAAGGTCCGACTGTTGCATCAGCCATTTTAGACTGGCATGGTCGGTTATGATGGTGAAGGGCAACCCTTCAATATATGCACTGAATCTCTTTACGCTCTGCACCACAGCGAAGCATTCCAATTCAGTAATGCTATAGTTACATTGCGCAGCGTTGAGTTTCATAGATATATATGCGATTGGATGCTCTCCACCCTCATCGTCCTTCTGAAACAAAACACTTCCAATATCCACTGTACTTGCGACACACTGGATATAGAAGTGCTTCGTAAAGTTGGGGTTGGCCAGTACTGGAGCAGAAATCAACAAGTGCTTCACTTTATTGAAGGCACTATTGGCGGATGCAGACCACTTGAAGGCACGTTTGCCCTTTAGCAAATTCATTAGAGGGGCTGTAACCGAGGCGAAGTTTGAAATAAAATGCCTGTACCATCCGACCATGCCCATGAACCGTTCGGGGTTCAGGATAGGAAACAACACCTGAAACCTTCTCCGGATCAGTGCGCAGAATACCACCACTCACTACGAAGGCAAGATATTTGATTTCCTTCTTGACAAACTTGCTTTTTTCAACATTGATGGTCAAGTTGGCGACCCTGAGCAGTTTTGCAACAGTACTTAGGAGCCCCAAGTGCTCATCAAATGTTGAACTTGTCCTGCCGCTCATGCGGTATTACTTTATGCATCAACCGACACATCGTTTGGGGAGCACTACATAAACTGGATGGCATGACCTTGAAATGGTACAAGGGCCTGCCAGGGAGAGTAAAGGCCGTTTTCTCCTTACTTGCCTCATCCAACGGTATTTGCCAAAAGGCATCCTTCAGGTCCAAACTGGTAATGAACCTGGTACTCTGCAGCCGTGCCAAAATACCTTCAATCGGCGGCAATGGATAGGCGTCTTTAATGGTCACCTCGTTGAGGCGTCTAGCGTCAGGGCATAAACGCATCTTGCCGGGTTTTCTGATAAGGGTCACAGGAGAACTCCACGAACTCTGACTTTCCTCTATAACCCCCAAAGACAACATACGATCGAGTATGTCATACAATAGTTTCTGTATAACAGGCGAGACAGCGTAATACCGCTGCTTAATGAGTCGTGCAGAACCAGTGTCAATGTGATGAGACACGAGACTGGACCTCCCCAAGCTTTTCGCATTATACGACGGAAACTGTTGTTTGACGAAATCCAGTCGTTGCTGATCTTTTGGGGACATCAGATGGAATTCAGGGCACGGAAGCTCTGCGGCTGCTTTGATAGCGTTGTCCTGGATGAGATCCCAGAAGTCAATTCCAAGATACACTGCATGCGTCAAGGAAGGAACAACCAGGAATCTCATCAATTTGGCGGCAGGCACGCTTCAAGAGACGAAATATCTCCAGGATCTCCGGAAGCGATCCCGGAAAGATCGTGCTCTAAAGCTAGTGGGTGGTACTTGAGCATTGCCTGCCATTTGATTACTTTGGACGAAGTTGAGACCAGCGTTAGAGGTGTCCGGACCGACAGAGAAAGCAAGTTCATGAATTTCTATAGACGGTGTCTCAATTCTGGGTCTGTACTGGTGGCGCTGGTCTCGAAGGTTATTGGGGCGGGTGCGGATGGTTCCCCTGATTTGGCACACCCCGTCTGATGTTTCCTGACATTTGGCAATGAGGGCAGTTGGGACGAAGGACGTTTTGAGCTCCGCATCTGAAACAGAACATGCGCTGGACAACTTGAGGGCAATACTGGTAAGTATATCCAAGGTCTAGGCAATTCCAACAGACGCTAAATTCATATTTGGCCCACGGATGGGCTAAAGAACGAGCTTGAGCAGCGGCTGGGGACATTTTTATGTTTATCTTGCTCGCCCAGGTAACCTTTGGGGTCACTGGAGGCTCTACTGCTGCTATTTTGGACTGCGCCGGGATCGGGACTGAGTCACACAGGTCAGCGTTATGGAAGGGTGGTGGTGTTTGATTACTCATGCATTCCTTGCGGATGATTGCGAGTTTACCGCAGATAATTCGGGATATTGTCCACTGGGTGTAAACTCAGCATGTTCGGTATACTGCCGAGTTTGTGGCATATTAAGTGAATAAGGGTTGTACGGTTGCGCCTTGGCCTTGGCCTTCCCATCATATTTTCCGAACACCATCTATCCTCCTCCCAGGAGACTTCATGAAGTTTACGGGTCCCACGCATTATATTTCGTGGCTCTGGGATTCCATCAGGGAACCAGACAGCCTCTATAGCTCAACTCCCTTACCGAAGAGAAATCAATGCCCACCAAACGATCCCACAGACGCTGGCTCACGTTCAGACTGAGTATGCGCTGGAGGTCACAGTCGGAGAGGCAATTTTTCAGTCGTACCACCTTGGCCATAATATCGTCAAAAACGGTTTGGAAAGCCTCTCCGGGTTTTTGTTTACGGGTGTCTATTTCGCGACGAATATGTATGTCCATTTAATGGCCAGCGAACCGTTCTTTAAATGCGTCTAGCAAAGGGGACTATAGTATTATGGAGTAGCTTTGGTAGACGGTCCAATACCAATCCTCAGCGGGTCCCTTGAAGAGAAGATGGAAATCCATGGCCAAAGTTTCGGAGGATATCCCGTAATGATGGGCTAGAGTCTCCACTCAGAACAGAAATCACTCTGCATCCAACCCTTGCGGGATTCCGTCAAAACTCACCGTCCATTTGTTCACCGGCAAGTATCTCGAAGGCTGTCTCTGAGGCTCAGCTGTTTGCCTATGGGTACTCGATAACATGCGGGTTTCCATACTATGCGGTGATGTTCCAGGAACTGCGTCAGTAGCTGGGTGCAATTCCTTTAGCGAAGGAGGTGCGAGATTGTCCCCAAATCTGTAGGGCGTCCTGCAGGACGTGGTGATGACAAAGTCAGGTGATCTAGACCTCGCGTAAGATGCTCCAGCCCAGAATCATCTGGGCATCTTACCGTGTTTGGCACTATGACACGGAATTGGCCGGTGACTAGTATATTTTTTTTTTGAATAAATCGCTAAAAGCAAGAGAATATTAAAAACAAGATATTGTACCAAATACGGCGTACAGCAAACCTCGCACAATTCCGTCAACAAAAGCAATCTACTAGCACGATTATAAATAAAAGATTCAATGCGATGATTATTAATAAAGGATGAATATAATAGACATTTTTCATTTCTCAAAAATGATCCTCCGTTAGTGAAAATAGGGCCTAGCAAAAGGAATTTAAAGTTGGGTTAAAGTTTAGACAATACAAAGCCGACAAACCGCAACAATAACTGGCATGGCTATGGAGTTTGAAGGCGGAATCTGCTCTAATGTCACCACAAAGGCCGACTACGAGACCATTATGAAACTCTACGGACTTTATAATGGCTCGGACAAGAGCCGCACAAGTCCCGAAAGCTAACACCAGATAGATGATGGAAAGGCCGAAAGCGTTGGCTAATTCAAAGTGTTGGATCCAAGTCCAACTATCCCGTGCAGGGAAATATAACCAATGACTTGAAATTCGGTTGATCCCAACCAACATCTACATTGCCACAGCTTATCCACTGTCATAGCCGGTGGAGACTATCAAACACAAATTCAGCACAGTGGGCGCCACTGCAACTACTGTTACGAACGAGCGAGTAGAACTCCCGCCTACCTTTGAGCTCTAAAAGCGTCAGCCAATGATGCCCGTGTACATTATGGCAGATAAAAAACACCATGATAACAATGTACGTTGCGGCCAATATGCTACGGTGAAGCTTCAGCATATGGATGTGCAGTACGGCGAATAAACAACTCAGGAGTCAGCATAGGTAAATGCTAGTACATGATAGCCATGCGCATTGTTGCCAATATACCGCTGTGAAGCTTCAGCATATGGATGTACATTACGGCGAATAAACAACTTAGGAGTTAGCATGGGTTAAACGCTAGTACAGGATAGCCATGTACGTTTCAGCCAATTTGCCACTGTGAAGTTTCAACATATGGATGACGCGTACATGGCAGCGATTAACCACAAGCGAGAAGCTCTATCTATGAGCAAGCTAATGGAATAGCGATCATGTAAAAGATTTCGCCAGCATACTGAGAGCTGTGGCGAATATGGGGGCGAAAAGCTTTCCTCGCTCATATGCGAAGTATTTTCCCCAAGCTGGCTACGATAATATCGTAAATATTGCAGAATGGCTCTCATCATCTTTAAATTGATAATGTGAAGTGGAGAAAGAAGTTCCCAGTAAATGAGAACTCACGTTCTCATCGTCTCAGCGATTTTAGCGGCAAACTAAATCAAAAGCTCGTACTGGATTAATATTTATAGTCGTGGAGAAACTTTTGGCATTCATTGTGTATTCAAGTCCAAAAGGGAGCGTGCTGCTACGCAATTATCATCTACAACATTTAAGTGTTCGCGTTTAAGTTTAAGTTGAAAGTGCTGTCCAGTATCCGAAGAAATGGTGAGGGGTGAGGAGTTGGCTTTTGCCGCGGTCCTCAATCGGCCTTTCGGCATTTCACGCCGTATAGCCACCCCGATCCACTAGCTCGCCCAATTGTCACCCTCTTCAGGAGGTTTTTAGTAAATAAATAAATGTGAAATGTAATTCATCAATTGGATTGTAATTGTAAATGTCTTTTAAAAAAAATTAATAATACAATAAAAGTAGCCCTTTAAAATAAACGCTCGTCTTTTGTTAATTTGGTTTGAATGGATAGAGTAGCAGGTAAATGGTTTCACGGCGAGTTCTCTGTCCGGGAGCCTTGATGATGTTTATAGGATACACATCAAATGAGCTCCCACTTCATACTAGTATGCATAGAGTATACTGGTTATGTAGCAAAATTGGCGCAGCCGGTAGGATATCGGTTTTGCATAGACCATAGTGTAGTGCACTGTGTAGCAAATTTAAATGGGCTGGAAAATCTATTCATCTATTCCTGAATGACACCATTGCTACTCATACTGTCCATCAAACTGGATCAACCTTCTTAAAAAAATCAAACAATAATTTTAACTATTTAAAAAAAAAATTATATTAATATCCAAATGTAATATTGATGCCACATATACTGTGCCTAAAATCAGATCAATTTCCTCAACAAAATAAAAAGCAAATAGTCATATTAATCATTTAATTAACAAATACAAACGCTACTCATAATGATCATCTACCCAGGTTGGCCTCTAAAAGAAACAGATAAGATTATATTAATCATTTTAATAACCAAAATATAATATCAATATTCAAATATAATATTAATTCTACTCATACTGTCCATCAAGTAAGATCAGTCCTAACATGAAAAAGTCATATTGAACATTTGATTAACCATAATTTAATATTAATATAAGTACAGAAACCTTCAATCCATAATCTTCATTCATATATCTTAAATCTCATCTTACTTACCTGGAGGTCATTCAAACTAACTCCTCACTCATTCAAGCATAACGTACAATTTACAAAACATATAAAGTTTCAATCAACTAACATGCAAAACACAAAACATTACAAGTAAATATAAAACACAAATAAGCAAAACGAAAACTTAATAGCAAGAAAACAAACGCGTGCCCATTGCTATCGAAATATGATACCATTTATCACTCCAACTACTCAAACAATACGCGTACCTACATGCATAAAAAGTCTTGAATGAGCATTCAAATTGCCCGAGATGCAATTAAAGAGCAAACAAAAACAAACATTTAAGTACGAATTGAAGAGATAGACGTCTGGGCAATAATTTTCAAATGCAATAACATTAAATAGCAAACGGAATAAATAAACTGCACGAAACAGAAATAAAAAATAATTAACATGAGAACGGCAATTTTCCAACGCAAATAAACATGAAACTAAGTTAATTTCAAGTTACACGGAAGTAATTTAAGTAGGTGAACTATGACACAAAAGAATTTCAGTTATAAAAACAATACAACAATGCAAACAATTTTACCCAAATTCAATTATCTCTTTCAAGTTCCACTGCAATTCACTCTCAAATCACCAAATTTACCTCCAGCACTATATGTGCCCTTTCATAATGTTAGCAGTAAGGAAACGGAAAAAGTGGCGGTCAAGTCGGTAAACCCTGGCAACACTCCAAACCAAAACAATCAGTAGACACGCTTTTTCTATGTCTTAATTGCACGATCACTGGAAGAAAAACCATTAGATTTAACAACAGCCTCTGAGCCGTTGACATAAGCTATTATAAGTTATGTCCCTAAAGAAACAAATAATAGCCTCTGAGCTGCCCAGTTTCAACTTTTGGCAGACACGCTACATTTAGTATTAGGTCATATGCAAAAGAGACATCAATTTACCATCCAGTCATAGCCTCTGAGCTGTTGATCCAAAATGGTTTGCAAATACTCTATTAACCAAGTATCCTTTAAACAAGCCACTACGTTTCCTTGTACAATAAAGACATTATAACAGCTAACTACTAAAAAAAGTCTCCAATAAAACTCTTGTGGAAAAGGCAAGACAATTCAAAAACCCACCCACCCAACGTTACATGTGCCAACGATATCAAATTGCATTTTAAAATCCTATAATGTATACTTTAAAATTCTTTAAGCAATCGAAATATTCTAGAGATCGAGATGAAAAATTTTATAAACGGCTAATGAAGTGACCTCGCACGGCAATGTACTGTCTTCCAGCAAGGTCTAGGACAGCATGACGCCAAACCAATTAGACACTCACTAAGGAGAAATTAGACGGGGGGTCTTGAATGAAGGCCGAAACTATATATTACCAAGCCCAGCATATAGTAATAGTGTCGCTTCTATCATCTTTTACAAAAATCTTTCTAGCTGATATTTTTCGCACTATTTCTGCTCAACAATTCACTAAAATCAATAAAAGTATACTCGTATACCAGAACTTTTAAGCTAAGAAACGCTTCTTCTAATTTCAATTTCAGAAAAAGATCGACTTAATTTACATTAACTCATTAAAAATTTCTAAACTTAATAAAAAAACCTTCATAATAAATAGTAGATTCCGATTTATAAATAATCCACAACTATTTACACATACTGCTGAATGCATTTCTAATAACCCTCTCTTTTACCACCACAAATGGCTTAAAAGTATGTAATAGACAACTTAAGCCAAATAAATGCATATACATTAAAAGCTCTTCCTCATACACAATTCCACAGCATAGATGGTTTAAAAGCCCTACCCACTACGAAATGCATTAAGCCGACTTAATTAAAAACAAATGCTCTTCAAGGCAATTACCAGTCAACCACTAATTAGTACATACATTTCATATACCTCATATACTTCCTAGCAATGAGCGCATGTGAAAGCTACAATATATCGCTTCATTTAATTTTCTCATGCGTCATTGCAGAAGCAATGCTAATCATATCTTCAAAGCTCGTTAGCAGCGAGCAAAAACAATCACATAAACCTTCAATCCATTATTCCCCCTCCCATTAACAACATTATCCATACATATTAAGGGGAAAGTGTATTTATCACACTCATTATCTCACACCCTTTATAGCCAAGATAGCTTATACTAAAGTCTTGGGAATACAATAACAATGACTCCCAAGCTATATCAATGGAAAGCGATTCTATCGGCAAAACTTCTTCCGAAGCGAGTCAATTCCCGAACGTAATGATCCTGTGAAATATTCATTCCACATTGACATATTAACTCGTCCCCAATAAATAACGCTAAAGCTTTAAAAATATTTAATATTGAAACTTCCCTACTCACCTATTCGCACGATAATTTAAGAGAATGGTAGCAAAAGCATACACAAAGAGCTTTTGTTATAGCATTCTATTAAATTGATTATGAATAAACGATGAACGGGATAAACAAACGAATTTCTTTGCACATTTAAACTATTTTCAAAATCGTTCACATTAGATCCTCACCAACGATAACTGTTTAAAATTTACTAAACCCTGCCCTAATCAAATAGTAACACCCTAATACAAGTAATAACCACCAACCAAAAGAAACATCGAATTAATTAGTAATTACAATATTTGAAAAAGAATATACGCAAGAAAACACACTATAATACTACTTAAAAGAAATGAAGAAATGAAAGGCCAAAGCATATACGAGTAGAATAAAAATTCCAAAAATAGAAAATGCAAAATACAATATATAGCAATGGATATCAAAAGTAATTTTGAGCTAAGTAATGTTAAAATTCCAAGAGATCTAGAATATCTAAAACAAAGAATGAACGCCACAGAGCAGAAACTGCAGAATATGTAACAATAGATATCACAATAATTTTGAGCTAAATAATAAGTAAACCATTGATGTATACCTTTAATTAAAAGGAAAATTGGCACTGAGTGTGGACGTTAAAATGAAGTGTAAAGCCGATTACAGACCTTTTGCAAAGAAGAAATTGAATTCCGGTATTTTTCAAATTTAAAAAAAAAAATATAATAGTTTATTGTCAAGAAAAAACAATTTAAGAACGGAAAATATGTTCAGTATATTCATCAACATTATAGTAAAACGAAATAAGCTATAATCCTGCAGTTTACGGCAGAACCAAACGTAACACCATTCTATTATTTTGTAGAATCAAATGAAATATTAATATCTTACGAACGAGCGAGTGGATTGTTTTTTATTCTAGTTTAAACTTTTCAATTTTAGATTTGTTGGGCTTGAGTACTTGGAGTGCTCAACTTGAATAGTGGTCTGTGCATTTCAGGGAAATATTTTCTTTTTGTTTTTGAAGTTATGATGATATTAGTTATGCTTCAAATAATGGATTTATAGTTTTATTAGCCTTTAATTAATGGTATATGAGTTTAGTTTTGTTTTTTGATGTTTTGTTAATAGATTTTTGATCACCGGGTTCGCCGGAGTGTTACGAACGAGCGAGTGGAACTCCTGCCTACCGTTTAGCGCTAAAAGCGTCAGCCAATGACGCCAATGTACATTATGACAGATAAACAACACCATGATAACTATGTACGTTGCGGCCAATATGCCGCTGTGAAGTTTCAGCATATAGATGTACATTACGGCGAATAAACAACTTAGGAGTTAGTATGGGGAAACGCTAGTACAAGGATAGCCATGTACGTTGCGGCCAATATACCGCTGTGAAGCTTCAGCATATGGATGTACATTACGGTGAATAAACAACTTAGGAGCTAGCATGGGTAAACGCTAGTACATGATAGCCATGTACGTTTTGGCCAATATGCTGCTGTGAAGCTTCAACATATGGATGATGCGTACACGGCAGCGATTAACCACAAGCGAGAAGCTCTATGTATGAGCAAGCTAATGGAATAGTGATCATGTAAAAGTTTTCGCCAGCCGACTGAGAGCTGCGGCGAGTATGGGGGTGAAAAGCTTTCCTCGCTCATATGCAAAGTATATCCCCCAAGCTGTCTACGATAATATCGTAAATATTGCAGAATGGCTCTAATCATCTACAAACTGATAATGTGAAGCGGGGAGAGAAGTTCCCAGTAAATGAGAACTCACGCTCTCATCATCTCAGTGATTTTAGTGACAAACTTAATCAAAAGCTCTTACTGGATTAATATTTAAAGTCGTGGAGGAACTTACACCAGTCAGTGTGTATTCAAGTTCAAAAAGGAGCGTTCTGCTACCCAATTATCATCTACAACATTAAAGTGTTCGCGTTTAAGTTTAAGTTGAAAATGCTGTCCAGTGTCCGAAGAAATGGTGATGGGTGAGGCGTTGGCTTGTGCCACGGTCTTTAATCCACCTTTCGGCGTTTCACGCCGTATAGCCACTCCGATCCACTAGTTCGTCCAATTGTTACACTCTTCAGGATGGCTGATAGTTGGAGGTTTTTAGTAAATAAATAAAAGTGAAATGTAATTGATCAATTGGATTGTAATGTAAATGTCTTTTAAAAAAATATAATAATACAATAAAAGTAATGCTTTAAAGTCAGCTCTCGTCTTTGTTGTTCTCGTTTGAATGGATAGAGAAGCAGGTAAGTGGTGTTGCAGGTAGATCTCTCCCCGGGAGCCTTGATGATGTATATAGGATACGCATCAAACTGAGCTCCCAGTTCATACCGGCCGCGCCAATTTTGTTACATAACCAGTATACTCTATGTATACTGGTATGAACTGGGAGAAAAATTATTATTCAACTCATTCATGTAGCTGCAAACAATTCCATGAGTAATTTAAAAAAAGCTATCGGAGCCATCCGAAAGAGTGATCGATATCCGCGCGACGTAATGAAAAGCTTCAATGTACAGCAAATTTGTCATATAGATTTTCATTAAATTGATGTGTAAAGGGTGAAATGATCCAATTAAAGTTTAGCAAATATAAATCCATCATTTGAAGCATAACTAATATCATCATAACTTTAAAAACACAAAAAAAAATATTTTTCAGAAATGCATAGACCACTATTCAAGTCAGGCACTCCAGGTACTCAAGCCCAACAAATCTAAAACTGAAAAGTTTAAACTAGAATAAAAAACAATCAAAATCAAGCTATAACGATTAGGAAACCATAATTTGGGCGCCAACTGTTGCAACCGCGGAAGTCACCGCAGTTGCAGACATTAATTTCTAGCAGAGGGGTGTGTAGCCCGGGGTGGCATGCTGAGGCCGGCTAGCGCTCAGTCGTGTCGTGGGACTTCCGGGATACCCTCTGAATGTGCTGAGCCACCCTACATAAAAACACTAACACGAAGGGAAAAGGACGGGAAAGGAGGATGTCATTTCAAGAAAATAATAATTACTTTAGCATTTCATGTCTTATATTTTTATTCGATTTGATCACAAGGCACCAATTTATCCTATAGAAATAATATACAAACGAAAATTCAATTGAATGAGCCCGTTTTCTTCTTTTAACAAATTTTATTGTGATTTGAAAAAGAATATTACTAATAAATGAAAATTTACTTTCAATTAAATACTACTTCAAGAATTTACACAAAGAAAACAATTAATTAATGGATTCACGTCGTCATAAAATGAGAGAAACCAAAAAAACACAAAAGAGTTCAAAACTACTCACCCTTTTTAGGTCTTTGTAAAAATTTTTTTTACAAAGACATACTAGTTTCGCGACCTGTCTGTCCGTCTGTCCGTGCGTCACAGCTAATTTCCTCAGAAACTATGGAAGCGAGAATGCTCAAACTTTGTGAAAAGGTCAGAAGTGATGGTCTCTCAAAAGTTAAAGCCTTAACAAAAATTTAAAAAATTTTTAAGGGGGGCCCCCCTAATAACGAACTGGCCCTTAAAAATTTTTTTTAACCAAAGGTAGTTGAGTGGGGTATCAAATGAAAGGTCTTAATTAGAACTTTTAGAATCTGAAATAAAAACGTCATTTTATGGATTAGGGAGTCCAGGGGAAGGCAAAATGTACCCAAAATTTGTGTCCCCCCCCCCACGCAATTGGACACCTTTCAGCCGAAAAATCTGAAAATGTTCACGAACGTGGGCCTTTATGAGTACAAGGGCAACAAATACCTAAGAAATCGAAATTCACTCAACTTTGTTAAAAATAGTATGATTTGTAGATTTTACATTTTTGCCCATAAAATCAAAATGGTACCTTTAAACTTCTTGAAATTTTGCAATTATATAGACTGACATAAGGTAAATATGTCCACAAAATTTAATTGAGGTCGAATCATAATCAAGTGAGTTATAGCCATTTCAATTATATGGAATCACAACAACAATAACACGTGTTTATGGTTGATATAGGGTTTTCCAATAAGAGGTGTTATTTTGATAAAGTAAATGCCATTTTTATTTTAATATAAATTATCGGATGTTTATTTCATTATAAAGAAGAAGATATTCCGTTAATAGCAAATATTAACATCAGGCAAATAACCACTACGATACGCTTACAGGACCATATCCTCTTCATGAAATTTTCCATAACCAAATCTCGAAGTGACTGCCCTATGTCCTCGATAGCCTCACGAATTTCATCTTTGAGATCTTGAATCAATGCTGGGCTATTGGCGTAGGCCTTCTCTATCAGGTAGCTCCAAAGGAAAAAGTCGCAAGATGTTAAATCGCAAGATCTATTCAAAATAACACCTCTTATTGGAAAACCCTATATATATTTAAAGTTGACTTAGGCACTTTTATTTTCTTTCGATTTTCATGAAAATTTAAGGAAAAGTGTTTAACTTGAACATGTTCAATCGGCCAAGCATTCAGAAAAATCATTTAAGCTAGATCGAAATGGCGGCTGCACTGTGCAGCGATTTCATATCCAAGTATTGCATGAATAATTCAAGTTATCGATTCACGCCATTAGAAAACTTGCTTCTAACCCTAGGATGTTTACAAAGACCTTCTGGTAGGAGCACTCTCCTGCTTACTCAACTTGTTTTACAGCTGCGGAGCGCTCTGCATCAGAAGGGTAACAGGGCAACTATTAAAATATTGAAAAATTAATAAATTACTTTAATTCGTTTATTACTATTGTCTATTGTTAAGGGACGTTTGATCACGAGTTGCTTTAATTATTAAACGTTCAAAATATTTCCGAATAGATGAAACTCCACAAAGGGACACAACCAGATCCATCCACATTAATTAATGATAGTAAAAATAAGGAATCTCCTTGTTAACGTATTGATACACTTTCTGACCACTTCTTCGCAATTTTATACGGATTCATCCATTATTTACGAGCCCCCCTTGAATCGCAAATCTTATGCTGCACAAAATCACTTCTAGCACAATGAATTGCACTCCGTTTCTTAGTATATTGGGCACCTTCACGCCCGCGAATCACTTTGGGTCATTAATCCCTTTTCAGTCACTTCAACCAAACTTTATCTTCCTCACCACTGACACACAAACATTTCCTTATTTTTCCTCCTTAAAATCTTTAATGATATCTTCTTCTTCGAATTGTTAATTCCCAAGATCAATTTGACGAAAAAAAAACGCAAAAACTCCCTTTTTTCTTCAAGACCGCATGCCGAGCCATTCATTCCGCAAATCACCTCCACAAAAAAAACGCGAAATCTCCCTCTTCCTTTCAAGATCAAACAACGAGTTCTTTCCTCCCCGAATTAAAAATTAATGCACCACCAAAAGCAATCCCTCTTGTTTTTTTCCAAAGTCAAATACCAAATGCCCTAAATCCAAGAACCCAGTCCAGCATTTCACATCCAGCAAATCTGATCCCACAATCATCTCCCGCTGCCGCATCTGCGTATCGTAATCGAAGTTCAATACACTTCGATCCCGCTACCCACACATCTTTTTTCGTATCGACAAACGCAACAATTTCCATTTGCATATATGGCAATTTGCAGAACCACGGAAGCGTTTGATTAGATGCAAATTATCATATATATACGGAAACAATTGTTTTTGCCGATACTCAAAAAAGAGTGCTTCCATGCACTCGGGGAACTTGAACCCAGGGTTCCAGCGGACCCCCGGTCGAGAATCCACGACGCTACCAACGGAGCCACCTTGTGTTGATTTCCCATTCATTGTACTAGCAACTTCAACTATTAGGGAAACGTGAATGAATTTTTGTTAGTATGAAAATTAAGATTTTTACTGGAAGCTGATGAATAAAATTAGTTAGTATGAAGGAAGGAATTCGGTGTTGTTAGGAAAAATGTATCGAATGAAATATTGTTAATGGGAATCAATGAATAGAATGTTGTTAGCGGGAAAATTAAAATTATTATTGTATACTGTTTTTTTTCTAATTGAAAATAAGGGAGAAGGGTAGGATGGAGATGGCAGGGAAATAAAAACTATAGGGAAATTGTTAAATGATAATAAAAATCAATAAATTTACTGATGAGAAGGGTATATGCACCCAAAGGACGGGGGAAATGTTACGGCGGCAATTTAAAGTTGTGAATGGGAGAAGGTGTCGGTACGCCGGAATTCACAACAACCGTGGGGACGACCCAGACCTTGAGTGTTTCATTCAGCCGTGAAACAAAGGGATGTCAGCAGGGGTAATTATGAGTTGGATCAGATGTCTTTAACGTGAAATGTCCCAAGAAGCCTGCCGGACTCATCTTCAAGCTCGTATGCCACTTGTCCAATACGACGATGGACCACTGCAGGAGTGAATCGTGAACCGTGGAGCGAATTTGGCAGCAAAGCGATCGGCTGCATTGCTTACGGTGAAATTACGCACGAAAACCTTTCGACCTTGAAGTAGCTCACGAGGACGAACACGAAGGTTGTAGCGTTGAGCTCCCTTTTGGAAGGCTTCTTGTAATTTACATATGACTTGGTCCTGTACAGCTCGCAGTCGATCACTGCTAGCACTTAGCTGTACCTCACCATCCTCAAAGGCATTTGGACTTCTCAGGAGGGCGTACTCAGAACCATGTTGGATAGGGTGAACCCGAACATAAGAAAGTAGGGCAAATACCCCGTGGACTCGTGAATCACCTTGCGGAAGGCAAAACATGAGGCTGGAAGATTCTCGTCCTGCTTGCCATGATCAGATCCTATGTAGGCTCTGATGACGTTCAGTGTCGACTGGTTTGACCTCTTCGAGCCATTCGCCTGCAGTCAATGATATGGGGTGAAACAATCCTGCACTCCATAGTCATTCATAAGCTTGCAGAATACCTTGGAGGCAAAGTGTACACTATTATCAGAATGCAGCCATTCAGGAACTCTAAAGGTCAAAAGGTTTTGCACTCCAAATATCGCACGACTGACTCCGCATTAGCTTTCGTCATGGGCTTGAGCCATTCGAAATTTGTGTAATGATCCAGGACCATGAAAAATTGGGTATTCCCTGATCTTGAACGAGGGTATGGGCCCATGAAGTCCTCAAACAGGCACTGCATAGGTCGTACAGAGTCTCGTGGTACCCCCGTAGGGGGCCTCATTGTGGAAATGGATGGCTTGATCTGTTTGCACATCAAGCAATTATTGATGTGCTGAATCACATCTTGACGCAAACGAGGCCAATAATAATACCTTTGCAAAATTTCAGTTGTTTTGCAAATTCCACAACGAGAGACCCGGGGATCATCATGAGCTCGTACTATGAGAGCCCGTTGGTGACCCTCAGGAACCCATAGTGTTGTTCTGAAAACATCAGTAGTTGACGTTGCAGGAGAACCCGTACTAATATATATTCGACCATCTGCAAGGTGCAAATTCTAAAATTGATCAGGTTGTTTCAAGATTTTCTTCTTGAGATGCTCATACTCAGGCTCCTTAAACGCAGACTCCGGGATTGAACCATCAACGTGCCCGTGCTCTGGGAGACAGGAAATGATCAAGTTCACCCACTCGTCCTTCGAGCAGGTTCTCGCCAACACATTGGAAATAACGTTAAGGGCACCTTTCCGGTGTTCAATTTGGAAATTGAACCCTTGCAATTTTAGACTTCAGCAAGCCAATCGACCAGAAAGTCCGACTGTTGCATCAGCCATTTTAGACTGGCATGGTCGGTTATGATGGTGAAGGGCAACCCTTCAATATATGCACTGAATCTCTTTACGCTCTGCACCGCAGCGAAGCATTCCAATTCAGTAATGCTATAGTTACATTGCGCAGCGTTGAGTTTCATAGATATATATGCGATTGGATGCTCTCCACCCTCATCGTCCTTCTGAAACAAAACACTTCCAATATCCACTGTACTTGCGACACACTGGATATAGAAGGGCTTCGTAAAGTTGGGGTTGGCCAGTACTGGAGCAGAAATCAACAAGTGCTTCACTTTATTGAAGGCACTATTGGCAGATGCAGACCACTTGAAGGCACGTTTGCCCTTTAGCAAATCCATTAGATGGGCTGTAACCGAGGTGAAGTTTGAAATAAAATGCCTGTACCATCCGACCATGCCCATGAACCGTTCGGGGTTCAGGATAGGAAACTACACCTGAAACCTTCTCCGGGTCAGTGCGCAGAATACCACCACTCACTACAAAGGCAAGATATTTGATTTCCTTCTTGACGAACTTGCTTTTTTCAACATTGATGGTCAAGTTGGCGACCCTGAGCAGTTTTGCAACAGTACTTAGGAGCTCCAAGTGCTCATCAAATGTTGAACTTGTCCTGCCGCTCATGTGGTATTATTTATGCATCAACCGACACATCGTTTGGGGAGCACTACATTAACTGGATGGCATGACCTTGAAATGGTACAAGGGCCTGCCAGGGAGAGTAAAGGCCGTTTTCTCCTTACTTGCCTCATCAAACGGTATTTACCAAAAGGCATCCTTCAGGTCCAAACTGGTAATGAACCTGGTACTCTGCAGCCGCACCAAAATCATAGATATAGAGAGTACTGGATCCGCAACCGGTCGTGAGAGCCGAAGCAATTGGCAACCTGCGCTAAAATTGTGTGAAGTTGAGGTTTGAGGCGATCTGCTTTTAATTTAGTACTCTATTCACGGCGAAACACGTTCAAATTTAAAAAGTTTTTAATTTTAAAGATCGCGCGTACGTAATTGGAACTTTAATTCACTGTTTTAATTAAAAATTTATGAAATTTCCATCCGCTTTGACACATGAGTTTTCCCGCGTGGTTCGCACTCTTTTCGATTTTCTTTTGCTTTGACGTTCGAGTTTTCCGTGAGAGTTGTTTGTTGTTTATACTCAAATTGAAATGAAATTTCGTTGGTGTGCGCGGGTGTCAGTGGGGGAAGCGATTCTTCTGAAAAGAGAAAAGAAAAACCTGTCTGGAAAAAAAGGGGAACGAAAAGCAGAGGGAATCATATAGTTTCGAGAGCGTTAGTTATTTATAACTTATTTATGTGGCAAATTTGCTTCTCACATGGACGAGTACACAGATTCTCGTTGCTTGTCCATTTGTTTATATCGCTTTGGCCAAAATACCTTCAATCAGCGGCAATGGATAGGCGTCTTTAATGGTCACCTCGTTGAGGCGTCTAGCGTCAGGGCATAAACGCATCTTGCCGGGTTTTCTGATAAGGGTCGCAGGAGAACTCCACGAACTCTGACTTTCCTCTATAACATACGATCGAGTTTGTCATACAACAGTTTCTGTATAACAGGCGAGACAGGGTAATACCACTGCTTAATGGGTCGTGCAGAACCAGTGTCAATGTGATGAGACACGAGACTGGACCTACCCAAGCTTTTCGCGTTATACGACGGAAACTGTTGTTTGACGAAGTCCAGTCGTTGCTGATCTTTTGGGGACATCAGATGGAATTCAGGGCACGGAAGCTCTGCGGCTGCTTTGATAGCGTTGTCCTGGATGAGATCCCAGAAGTCAATTCCAAGATACACTGCATGCGTCAAGGAAGGAACAACCAGGAATCTCATCAATTTGGCGGCAGGCACGCTTCAAGAGACGAAATATCTCCAGGGTCTCCGGAAGCGATCCCGGAAAGGTCGTGCTCTAAAGCTAGCGGGTGGTACTTGAGCATCGCCTGCCATTTGATTACTTTGGACGAAGTTGAGACCAGCGTTAGAGGTGTCCGGACCGACAGAGGAAGCAAGCTCACGAACTTCTATAGACGGTGTCTCAATTCGGGGTCTGTATTGGTGGCGCTGGTCTCGAAGGTTATTGGGGCGGGTGCGGATGGTTCCCCTGATTTGGCACACCCCGTCTGATGTTTCCTGACATTTGGCAATGAGGGCAGTTGGGACGAAGGACGTTTTGAGCTCCGCATCTGAAACAGAACATGCGCTGGACTACTGAAGGGCAATACTGGTAAGTATATCCAAGGTCTAGGCAATTCCAACAGACGCTAAATTCATATTTGGCCCACGGATGGGCTAAAGAACGAGCTTGAGCAGCGGCTGGGGACATTTTTATGTTTATCTTGCTCGCCCAGGTAACCTTTGGGGTCACTGGAGGCCCTACTGCTGCTATTTTGGACTGCGCCGGGATCGGGACTGAGTCATACAGGTCGGCGTTATGGAAGGGTGGTGGTGTTTGATTACTCATGCATTCCTTGCGGATGATTGCGAGTTTACCGCAGATAATTCGGGATATTGTCCACTGGGTGTAAACTCAGCATGTTCGGTATACTGCCGAGTTTGTGGTATATTAAGTGAATAAGGGTTGTACGGTTGCGCCTTGGCCTTGGCCTTCCCATCATATTTTCCGAACACCATCTATCCTCCTCCCAGGAGACTTCATGAAGTTTACGGGTCCCACGCATTATATTTCGTGGCTCTGGGATTCCATCAGGGAACCAGACAGCCTCTATAGCTCAACTCCCTTACCAAAGAGAAATCAATGCCCACCAAACGATCCCACAGACGCTGGCTCACGTTCAGACTGAGTATGCGCTGGAGGTCACAGTCGGAGAGGCAATTTTTCAGTCGTACCACCTTGGCCATAATATCGTCAAAAACGGTTTGGAAAGCCTCTCCGGGTTTTTGTTTACGGGTGTCTATTTCGCGACGAATATGTATGTCCATGTAATGGCCAACGAACCGTTCTTTAAATGCGTCTAGCAAAGGGGACTATAGTATTATGGAGTAGCTTTGGTAGATGGTCCAATACCAATCCTCCCTTGAAGAGAAGATGGAAATCCATGGCCAAAGTTTCGGAGGATATCCCGTAATGATGGGCTAGAGTCTCCACTCAGAACAGAAATCACTCTGCATCCAACCCTTGCGGGATTCCGTCAAAACTCACCGTCCGTTTGTTCACCGGCAAGTACCTCGAAGGCTGTCTCTGAGGCTCAGCTGTTTGCCTATGGGTACTCGATAACATGCGGGTTTCCATACTATGCGGTGATGTTCCAGGAACTGCGTCAGTAGCTGGGTGCAATTCCTTTAGCGAAGGAGGTGCGAGATTGTCCCCAAATCTGTAAGGCGTCCTGCAGGACGTGGTGATGACAAAGTCAGGTTATCTAGACCTCGCGTAAGATGCTCCAGCCCAGAATCATCTGGGCATCTTACCGTGTTTGGCACTATGACACGGAATTGGCCGGTGACTAGTATATTTTTTTTTTTGAATAAATCGCTAAAAGCAAGAGAATATTAAAAACAAGATATTGTACCAAATACGGCGTACAGCAAACCTCGCACAATTCCGTCAACAAAAGCAATCTACTAGCACGATTATAAATAAAAGATTCAATGCGATGATTATTAGACATTTTTCATTTCTCAAAAATGATCCTCCGTGAGTGAAAATAGGGCCTAGCAAAAGGAATTTAAAGTTGGGTTAAAGTTTAGACAATACAAAGCCGACAAACCGCAACAATAACTGGCATGGCTATGGAGTTTGAAGGCGGAATCTGCTCTAATGTCACCACAAAGGCCGACTATGAGACCATTATGAAACTCTACGGACTTTATAATGGCTCGGACAAGAGCCGCACAAGTCCCAAAAGCTAACACCAGATAGATGATGAAAAGGCCGAAAGCGTTGGCTAATTCAAATTGTTGGATCCAAGTCCAACTATCCCGTGCAGGGAAATATAACCAATGACTTTTGAAATTCGGTTGATCCCAACCAACATCTACATTGCCACAGCATATCCACTGTCATAGCCGGTGGAGACTATCAAACACAAATTCAGCACAGTGGGCGCCACTGCAACTACTGTTACGAACGAGCGAGTGGAACTCCCGCCTACCTTTGAGCTCTAAAAGCGTCAGCCAATGATGCCCGTGTACATTATGGCAGATAAAAAACACCATGATAACAATGTACGTTGCGGCCAATATGCCACGGTGAAGCTTCAGCATATGGATGTGCATTACGGCGAATAAACAACTCAGGAGTCAGCATAGGTAAACGCTAGTACATGATAGCCATGAGCATTGTTGCCAATATACCGCTGTGAAGCTTCAGCATATGGATGTACATTACGGCGAATAAACAACTTAGGAGTTAGCATGGGTTAAACGCTAGTACAGGATAGCCATGTACGTTTCAGCCAATTTGCCACTGTGAAGTTTCAACATATGGATGACGCGTACATGGCAGCGATTAACCACAAGCGAGAAGCTCTATCTATGAGCAAGCTAATAGAATAGCGATCATGTAAAAGATTTCGCCAGCAGACTGAGAGCTGTGGCGAATATGGGGGCGGAAAGCTTTCCTCGCTCATATGCGAAGTATTTTCCCCAAGCTGGCTACGATAATATCGTAAATATTGCAGAATAGCTCTCATCATCCTTAAATTGATAATGTGAAGTGGAGAAAGAAGTTCCCAGTAAATGAGAACTCACGTTCTCATCGTCTCAGCGATTTTAGCGGCAAACTAAATCAAAAGCTCTTACTGGATTAATATTTATAGTCGTGGAGAAACTTTTGGCATTCATTGTGTATCCAAGTCCAAAAGGGTGCGTGCTGCTACCCAATTATCATCTACAACATTTAAGTGTTCGCGTTTAAGTTTAAGTTGAAAGTGCTGTCCAGTATCCGAAGAAATAGTGAGGGGTGAGGAGTTGGCTTGTGCCGCGGTCCTCAATCGGCCTTTCGGCATTTCACGCCGTATAGCCACCTCGATCCACTAGCTCGCCCAATTGTCACCCTCTTCAGGAGGTTTTTAGTAAATAAATAAATGTGAAATGTAATTCATCAATTGGATTGTAATTGTAAATGTCTTTTAAAAAAAATTAATAATACAATAAAAGTAACCCTTTAAAATAAACGCTCGTCTTTTGTTAATTTGGTTTGAATGGATAGAGTAGCAGGTAAATGGTTTCACGGCGAGTTCTCTGTCCGGGAGCCTTGATGATGTTTATAGGATACACATCAAATGAGCTCCCACTTCATACTAGTATGCATAGAGTATACTGGTTATGTAGCAAAATTGGCGCAGCCGGTAGGATATCGGTTTTGCATAGACCATAGTGTAGTGCACTGTGTAGCAAATTTAAATGGGCTGGAAAATCTATTCATCTATTCCTGAATGACACCATTGCTACTCATACTGTCCATCAAACTGGATCAACCTTCTTAAAAAAATCAAACAATAATTTTAACTATTTAAAAAAAAAATTATATTAATATCCAAATGTAATATTGATGCCACATATACTGTGCCTAAAATCAGATCAATTTCCTCAACAAAATAAAAAGCAAATAGTCATATTAATCATTTAATTAACAAATACAAACGCTACTCATACTGATCATCTACCCAGGTTGGCCTCTAAAAGAAACAGATAAGATTATATTAATCATTTTAATAACCAAAATATAATATCAATATTCAAATATAATATTAATTCTACACATACTGTCCATCAAGTAAGATCAGTCCTAACATGAAAAAGTCATATTGAACATTTGATTAACCATAATTTAATATTAATATAAGTACAGAAACCTTCAATCCATAATCTTCATTCATATATCTTAAATCTCACCTTACTTACCTGGAGGTCATTCAAACTAACTCCTCACTCATTCAAGCATAACGAACAATTTACAAAACATATAAAGTTTCAATCAACTAACATGTAAAACACAAAACATTACAAGTAAATATAAAACACAAATAAGCAAAACGAAAACTTAATAGCAAGCAAACAAACGCGTGCCCATTGCTATCGAAATATGATACCATTTATCACTCCAACTACTTAAACAATACGCGTACCTACATGCATAAAAAGTCTTGAATGAGCATTCAAATTGCCCGAGATGCAATTAAAAGAGCAAACAAAAACAAACATTTAAGTACGAATTGAAGAGATAGACGTCTGGGCAATAATTTTCAAATGCAATAACATTAAATAGCAAACGGAATAAATAAACTGCGCGAAACAAAAATAAAAAATAATTAACATGAGAACGGCAATTTTCCAACGCAAATAAACATGAAACTAAGTTAATTTCAAGTTACACGGAAGTAATTTAAGTAGGTGGACTATGACACAAAAGAATTTCAGTTATAAAAACAATACAACAATGCAAACAATTTTACCCAAATTCAATTATCTCTTTCAAGTTCCACTGCAATTCACTCTCAAATCACCAAATTTACCTCCAGCACTATATGTGCCCTTTCATAATGTTAGCAGTAAGGAAACGGAAAAAGTGGCGGTCAAGTCGGTAAACCCTGGCAACACTCCAAACCAAAACAATCAGTAGACACGCTTTTTCTATGTCTTAATTGCACGATCACTGGAAGAAAAACCATTAGATTTAACAACAGCCTCTGAGCCGTTGACATAAGCTATTATAAGTTATGTCCCTAAAGAAACAAATAATAGCCTCTGAGCTGCCCAGTTTCAACTTTTGGCAGACACGCTACATTTAGTATTAGGTCATATGCAAAAGGGACATCAATTTACCATCCAGTCATAGCCTCTGAGCTGTTGATCCAAAATGGTTTGCAAATACTCTATTAACCAAGTATCCTTTAAACAAGCCACTACGTTTCCTTGTACAATAAAGACATTATAACAGCTAACTACTAAAAAAAGTCACCAATAAAACTCTTGTGGAAAAGGCAAGACAATTCAAAAACCCACCGATTTTCCACCCTTTAACGTTACATGTGCCAACGATATCAAATTGCATTTTAAAATCCTATAATGTATACTTTAAAATTCTTTAAGCAATCGAAATATTCTCGAGATCGAGATGAAAAATTTTATAAACGGCTAATGAAGTGACCTCGCACGGCAATGTACTGTCTTCCAGCAAGGTCTAGGACAGCATGACGCCAAACCAATTAGACACTCACTAAGGAGAAATTAGACGGGGGGTCTTGAATGAAGGCCGAAACTATATATTACCAAGCCCAGCATATAGTAATAGTGTCGCTTCTATCATCTTTTACAAAAATCTTTCTCGCTGATATTTTTCGCACTATTTCTGCTCAACAGTTCACTAAAATCAATAAAAGTATACTCGTATACCAGAACTTTTAAGCTAAGAAACGCTTCTTCTAATTTCAATTTCAGAAAAAGATCGACTTAATTTACATTAACTCATTAAAAATTTCTAAACTTAATAAAAAAACCTTCATAATATATAGTAGATTCCGATTTATAAATAATCCACAACTATTTACACATACTGCTGAATGCATTTCTAATAACCCTCTCTTTTACCACCACAAATGGCTTAAAAGTATGTAATAGACAACTTAAGCCAAATAAATGCATATACATTAAAAGCTCTTCCTCATACACAATTCCACAGCATAGATGGATTAAAAGCCCTACCCACTACGAAATGCATTAAGCCGACTTAATTAAAAACAAATGCTCTTCAAGGCAATTACCAGCCAACCACTAATTAGTACATACATTTCATATACCTCATATACTTCCTAGCAATGAGCGCATGTGAAAGCTACAATATATCGCTTCATTTAATTTTCTCATGCGTCATTGCAGAAGCAATGCTAATCATATCTTCTAAGCTCGTTAGCAGCGAGCAAAAACAATCACATAAACCTTCAATCCATTATTCCCCCTCCCATTAACAACATTATCCATACATATTAAGGGGAAAGTGTATTTATCACACTCATTATCTCACACCCTATAAAGCCAAGATAGCTTATACTAAAGTCTTGGGAATACAATAACAATGACTCCCAAGCTATATCAATGGAAAGCGATTCTCTCGGCAAAACTTCTTCCGAAGCGAGTCAATTCCCGAACGTAATGATCGTGTGAAATATTCATTCCCCATTTACATATTAACTCGTCCCCAATAAATAACGCTAAAGCTTTAAAAATATTTAATATTGAAACTTCCCTACTCACCTATTCGCACGATAATTTAAGAGAATGGTAGCAAAAGCATACATAAAGAGCTTTTGTTATAGCATTCTATTAAATTGATTATTAATAAACCATGAACGGGATAAACAAACGAATTTCTTTGCACATTTAAACTATTTTCAAAATCGTTCACATTAGATCCTCACCAACGATAACTGTTTAAAATTTACTAAACCCTGCCCTAATCAAATAGTAACACCCTAATACAAGTAATAACCACCAACCAAAAGAAACATCGAATTAATTAGTAATTACAATATTTGAAAAAGAATATACGCAAGAAAACACACTATAATACTACTTAAAAGAAATGAAGAAAAGAAAGGCCAAAGCATATACGAGTAGAATAAAAATTCCAAAAATAGAAAATGCAAAATACAATATATAGCAATGGATATCACAAGTAATTTTGAGCTAAGTAATGTTAAAATTCCAAGAGATCTAGAATATCTAAAACAAAGAATGAACGCCACAGAGCAGAAACTGCAGAATATGTAACAATAGATATCACAATAATTTTGAGCTAAATAATAAGTAAACCATTGATGTATACCTTTAATTAAAAGGAAAATTGGCACTGACAGACCTTTTGCAAAGAAGAAATTGAATTCCGGTATTTTTCAAATGTAAAAAAAAATATATAATAGTTTATTGTCAAGAAAAAACAATTTAAGAACGGAAAATATGTTCAGTATATTCATCAACATTATAGTAAAACGAAATAAGCTATAATCCTGCAGTTTACGGCAGAACCAAACGTAACACCATTCTATTATTTTGTAGAATCAAATGAAATATTAATATCTTACGAACGAGCGAGTGGATTGTTTTTTATTCTAGATTAAACTTTTCAATTTTAGATTTGTTGGGCTTGAGTACTTGGAGTGCTCAACTTGAATAGTGGTCTGTGCATTTCAGGGAAATATTTTCTTTTTGTTTTTGAAGTTATGATGATATTAGTTATGCTTCAAATAATGGATTTATAGTTTTATTAGCCTTTAATTAATGGTATATGAGTTTAGTTTTGTTTTTTGATGTTTTGTTAATAGATTTTTGATCACCGGGTTCGCCGGAGTGTTACGAACGAGCGAGTGGAACTCCTGCCTACCGTTTAGCGCTAAAAGCGTCAGCCAATGACGCCAATGTACATTACGACAGATAAACAACACCATGATAACTATGTACGTTGCGGCCAATATGCCGCTGTGAAGTTTCAGCATATGGATGTACATTACGGCGAATAAACAACTTAGGAGTTAGTATGGGGAAACGCTAGTACAAGGATAGCCATGTACGTTGCGGCCAATATACCGCTGTGAAGCTTCAGCATATGGATGTACATTACGGTGAATAAACAACTTAGGAGCTAGCATGGGTAAACTCTAGTACATGATAGCCATGTACGTTTTGGCCAATATGCTGCTGTGAAGCTTCAACATATGGATGATGCGTACACGGCAGCGATTAACCACAAGCGAGAAGCTCTATGTATGAGCAAGCTAATGGAATAGTGATCATGTAAAAGTTTTCGCCAGCCGACTGAGAGCTGCGGCGAATATGGGGGTGAAAAGCTTTCCTCGCTCATATGCAAAGTATTTCCCCCAAGCTGTCTACGATAATATCGTAAATATTGCAGAATGGCTCTAATCATCTACAAACTGATAATGTGAAGCGGGGAGAGAAGTTCCCAGTAAATGAGAACTCACGCTCTCATCATCTCAGTGATTTTAGTGACAAACTTAATCAAAAGCTCTTACTGGATTAATATTTAAAGTCGTGGAGGAACTTACACCAGTCAGTGTGTATCCAAGTTCAAAAGGGAGTGTGCTGCTACCCAATTATCATCTACAACATTAAAGTGTTCGCGTTTAAGTTTAAGTTGAAAATGCTGTCCAGTGTCCGAAGAAATGGTGATGGGTGAGGCGTTGGCTTGTGCCACGGTCTTTAATCCACCTTTCGGCGTTTCACGCCGTATAGCCACTCCGATCCACTAGTTCATCCAATTGTTACACTCTTCAGGATGGCTGATAGTTGGAGGTTTTTAGTAAATAAATAAATGTGAAATGTAATTGATCAATTGGATTGTAATGTAAATGTCTTTTAAAAAAAATATAATAATACAATAAAAGTAATGCTTTAAAGTCAGTTCTCGTCTTTGTTGTTCTCGTTTGAATGGATAGAGAAGCAGGTAAGTGGTGTTGCAGGTAGATCTCTCCCCGGGAGCCTTGATGATGTATATAGGATACGCATCAAATTGAGCTCCCAGTTCATACCGGCCGCGCCAATTTTGTTACATAACCAGTATACTCTATGTATACTGGTATGAACTGGGAGAAAAATTATTATTCAACTCATTCATGTAGCTGCAAACAATTCCATGAGTAATTTAAAAAAAGCTATCGGAGCCATCCCAAAAAGTGATCGATATCCGCGCGACGTAATGAAAAGCTTCAATGTACAGCAAATTTGTCATATAGATTTTCATTAAATTGATGTGAAAAGGGTGAAATGATCCAATTAAAGTTTAGCAAATATAAATCCATCATTTGAAGCATAACTAATATCATCATAACTTTAAAAACACAAAAAAAATATTTTTCAGAAATGCACAGACCACTATTCAAGTCAGGCACTCCAGGTACTGAAGCCCAACAAATCTAAAATTGAAAAGTTTAAACTAGAATAAAAAACAATCAAAATCAAGCTATAACCATGAGGAAACCATAATTTGGGCGCCAACTGTTGCAACCGCGGAAGTCACCGCAGTTGCAGACATTAATTTCTAGCAGAGGGGTGTGTAGCCCGGGGTGGCATGCTGAGGCCGGCTAGCGCTCAGTCGTGTCGTGGGACTTCCGGGATACCCTCTGCATGTGCTGAGCCACCCTACATAAAAACACTAACACGAAGGGAAAAGGACGGGAAAGGAGGATGTCATTTCAAGAAAATAATAATTACTTTAGCATTTCATGTCTTATATTTTTATTCGATTTGATCACAAGGCACCAATTTATCCTATAGAAATAATATACAAACAAAAATTCAATTCAATGAGCCCGTTTTCTTCTTTTAACAAATTTTTTTGTGATTTGAAAAAGAATATTACTAATAAATGAAAATTTACTTTCAATTAAATACTACTTCAAGAATTTACACAAAGAAAACAATTAATTAATGGATTCACGTCGTCATAAAATGAGAGAAACCAAAAAAACACAAAAGAGTTCAAAACTACTCACCCTTTTTAGGTCTTTGTAAAAATTTTTTTTACAAAGACATACTAGTTTTGCGACCTGTCTGTCTGTCTGTCCGTGCGTCACAGCTAATTTCCTCAGAAACTATAGAAGCGAGAATGCTCAAACTTTGTGAAAAGGTCAGAAGTGATGGTCTCTCAAAAGTTAAAGCCTTAACAAAAATTTAAAAAATTTTTAAGGGGGGCCCCCCTAATAACGAACTGGTCCTTAAAATTTTTTTTTAATCAAAGGTAGTTGAGTGGGGTATCAAATGAAAGGTCTTAATTAGAACTTTTAGAATCTGAAATAAAAACGTCATTTTATGGATTAGGGAGTCCAGGGGAAGGCAAAATGTACCCAAAATTTGTGTACCCCCCCCCCCCCCACGCGATTGGACACCTTTCAGCCGAAATATCTGCAAATTTTCACGAACGTGGGCTTTTATGAGTACAAGGGCAACAAATACCTAATAAATCGAAATTCACTCAACTTTGATAAAAATAGTATGATTTGTAGATTTTACATTTTTGCCCATAAAATCAAAATGGTACCTTTAAACTTCTTGAAATTTTGCAATTATATAGACTGACATAAGATAAATATGTCCACAAAATTTAATTGAGGTCGAATCATAATCAAGTGAGTTATAGCCATTTCAATTATATGGAATCACAACAACAATAACACGTGTTTATGGTTGATATAGGGTTTTCCAATAAGAGGTGTTATTTTGATAAAGTAAATGCCATTTTTATTTTAATATAAATTATCGGATGTTTATTTCATTATAAAGAAGAAGATATTCCGTTAATAGCAAATATTAACATCAGGCAAATAACCACTACGATACGCTTACAGGACCATATCCTCTTCATGAAATTTTCCATAACCAAATCTCGAAGTGACTGCCCTATGTCCTCGATAGCCTCACGAATTTCATCTTTGAGATCTTGAATCAATGCTGGGCTATTGACGTAGGCCTTCTCTATCAGGTAGCTCCAAAGGAAAAAGTCGCAAGATGTTAAATCGCAAGATCTATTCAAAATAACACCTCTTATTGGAAAACCCTATATATATTTAAAGTTGACTTAGGCACTTTTATTTTCTTTCGATTTTCATGAAAATTTAAGGAAAAGTGTTTAACTTGAACATGTTCAATCGGCCAAGCATTCAGAAAAATCATTTAAGCTAGATCGAAATGGCGGCTGCACTGTGCAGCGATTTCATATCCAAGTATTGCATGAATAATTCAAGTTATCGATTCACGCCATTAGAAAACTTGCTTCTAACCCTAGGATGTTTACAAAGACCTTCTGGTAGGAGCACTCTCCTGCTTACTCAACTTGTTTTACAGCTGCGGAGCGCTCTGCATCAGAAGGGTAACAGGGCAACTATTAAAATATTGAAAAATTAATAAATTACTTTAATTCGTTTATTACTATTGTCTATTGTTAAGGGACGTTTGATCACGAGTTGCTTTAATTATTAAACGTTCAAAATATTTCCGAATAGATGAAACTCCACAAAGGGACACAACCAGATCCATCCACATTAATTAATGATAGTAAAAATAAGGAATCTCCTTGTTAACGTATTGATACACTTTCTGACCACTTCTTCGCAATTTTATACGGATTCATCCATTATTTACGAGCCCCCCTTGAATCGCAAATCTTATGCTGCACAAAATCACTTCTAGCACAATGAATTGCACTCCGTTTCTTAGTATATTGGGCACCTTCACGCCCGCGAATCACTTTGGGTCATTAATCCCTTTTCAGTCACTTCAACCAAACTTTATCTTCCTCACCACTGACACACAAACATTTCCTTATTTTTCCTCCTTAAAATCTTTAATGATATCTTCTTCTTCGAATTGTTAATTCCCAAGATCACTTTGACGAAAAAAAAACGCAAAAACTCCCTTTTTTCTTCAAGACCACATGCCGAGCCATTCATTCCGCAAATCACCTCCACAAAAAAAAAAAACGCGAAATCTCCCTCTTCCTTTCAAGATCAAACAACGAGTTCTTTCCTCCCCGAATTAAAAATTAATGCACCACCAAAAGCAATCCCTCTTGTTTTTTTCCAAAGTCAAATACCAAATGCCCTAAATCCAAGAACCCAGTCCAGCATTTCACATCCAGCAAATCTGATCCCACAATCATCTCCCGCTGCCGCATCTGCGTATCGTAATCGAAGTTCAATGCACTTCGATCCCACTTCCCACACATCTTTTTTCGTATCGACAAA
Source organism: Odontomyia ornata (assembly GCA_963969285.1). Taxonomy (NCBI): domain Eukaryota; kingdom Metazoa; phylum Arthropoda; class Insecta; order Diptera; family Stratiomyidae; genus Odontomyia; species Odontomyia ornata. The sequence continues at coordinate 230,362,964 of OZ017738.1, read as the reverse complement.
CGCAACAATTTCCATTTGCATATATGGCAATTTGCAGAACCACGGAAGCGTTTGATTAGATGCAAATTATCATAAATATACGGAAACAATTGTTTTTGCCGATACTCAAAAAAGAGTGCTTCCATGCACTCGGGGAACTTGAACCCAGGGTTCCAGCGGACCCCCGGTCCAGAATCCACGACACTACCAACGGAGCCACCTTGTGTTGATTTCCCATTCATTGTACTAGCAACTTCAACTATTAGGGAAACGTGAATGCATTTTTGTTAGTATGAAAATTAAGATTTTTACTGGAAGCTAATGAATAAAATTAGTTGGTATGAAGGAAGGAATTCGGTGTTGTTAGGAAAAATGTATCGAATGAAATTTTGTTAATGGGAATCAATGAATAGAATGTTGTTAGCGGGAAAATTAAAATTATTATTGTATACTGTTTTTTTCTAATTGAAAATAAGGGAGAAGGGTAGGATGGAGATGGCAGGGAAATAAAAACTATAGGGAAATTGTTAAATGATAATAAAAATCAATAAATTTACTAATGAGAAGGGTATATGCACCCAAAGGACGGGGGAAATGTTACGGCGGCAATTTAAAGTTGTGAATGGGAGAAGGTGTCGGTATGCCGGAATTCACAACAACCGTGGGGACGACCCAGACCTTGAGTGTTTCATTCAGCCGTGCAACAAAGGGATGTCAGCAGGGGTAATTATGAGTTGGATCAGATGTCTTTAACGTGAAATGTCCCAAGCAGCCTGTCGGACTCATCTTCAAGATCGTATGCCACTTGTCCAATACGACGATGGACCACTGCAGGAGTGAATCGTGAACCGTGGAGCGAATTTGGCAGCAAAGCGATCGGCTGCATTGCTTACGGTGAAATTACGCACGAAAACCTTTCGACCTTGAAGAAGCTCACGAGGACGAACACGAAGGTTGTAGCGTTGAGCTCCCTTTTGGAAGGCTTCTTGTGATTTACATATGACTTGGTCCTGTACAGCTCGCAGTCGATCACTGCTAGCACTTAGCTGTACCTCACCATCCTCAAAGGCATTTGGACTCCTCAAGAGGGCGTACTCAGAACCATGTTGGATAGGGTGAACCCGAACATAAGAAAGTAGGGCAAATACCCCGTGGACTCGTGAATCACCTCGCGGAAGGCAAAACATGAGGCTGGAAGATTCTCGTCCTGCTTGCCATGATCAGATCCTATGTAGGCTCTGATGACGTTCAGTGTCGACTGGTTTGACCTCTTCGAGCCATTCGCCTGCAGTCAATGATATGGGATGAAACAATCCTGCACTCCATAGTCATTCATAAGCTTGCAGAATACCTTGGAGGCAAAGTGTACACTATTATCAGAATGCAGCCATTCAGGAACTCTAAAGGTCAAAAGGTTTTGCACTCCAAATATCGCACGACTGACTCCGCATTAGCTTTCGTCATGGGCTTGAGCCATTCGAAATTTGTGTAATGATCCAGGACCATGAAAAATTGGGTATTCCCTGATCTTGAACGAGGGTATGGGCCCATGAAGTCCTCAAACAGGCACTGCATAGGTCGTACAGAGTCTCGTGCACATCAAGCTATTATTGATGTGCTGAATCACATCTTGACGCAAACGCGGCCAATAATAATACCTTTGCAAAATTTCAGTTGTTTTGCAAATTCCACAACGAGAGCCCCGGAGATCATCATGAGCTCGTACTATGAGAGCCCGTTGGTGACCCTCAGGAACCCATAGTGTTGTTCTGAAAACATCAGTAGTTGACGTTGCAGGAGAACCCGTACTAATATATATTCGACCATCTGCAAGGTGCAAATTCTAAAATTGATCAGGTTGTTTCAAGATTTTCTTCTTGAGATGCTCATACTCAGGTCCCTTAAACGCAAACTCCGGGATTGAACCATCAACGTGCCCGTGCTCCGGGAGACAGGGAATGATCGAGTTCACCCACTCGTCCTTCGAGCAGGTTCTCGCCAACGCATTGGAAATAACGTTAAGGGCACCTTTCCGGTGTTCAATTTGGAAATTGAACCCTTGCAATTTTAGACTTCAGCAAGCCAATCGACCAGAAAGTCCGACTGTTGCATCAGCCATTTTAGACTGGCATGGTCGGTTATGATGGTGAAGGGCAACCCTTCAATATATGCACTGAATCTCTTTACGCTCTGCACCGCAGCGAAGCATTCCAATTTAGTAATGCTATAGTTACATTGCGCAGCGTTGAGTTTCATAGATATATATGCGATTGGATGCTCTCCACCCTCATCGTCCTTCTGAAACAAAACACTTCCAATATCCACTGTACTTGCGACACACTGGATATAGAAGTGCTTCGTAAAGTTGGGGTTGGCCAGTACTGGAGCAGAAATCAACAAGTGCTTCACTTTATTGAAGGCACTATTGGCAGATGCAGACCACTTGAAGGCACGTTTGCCCTTTAGCAAATCCATTAGATGGGCTGTAACCGAGGTGAAGTTTGAAATAAAATGCCTGTACCATCCGACCATGCCCATGAACCGTTCGGGGTTCAGGATAGGAAACTACACCTGAAACCTTCTCCGGGTCAGTGCGCAGAATACCACCACTCACTACAAAGGCAAGATATTTGATTTCCTTCTTGACGAACTTGCTTTTTTCAACATTGATGGTCAAGTTGGCGACCCTGAGCAGTTTTGCAACAGTACTTAGGAGCTCCAAGTGCTCATCAAATGTTGAACTTGTCCTGCCGCTCATGTGGTATTATTTATGCATCAACCGACACATCGTTTGGGGAGCACTACATAAACTGGATGGCATGACCTTGAAATGGTACAAGGGCCTGCCAGGGAGAGTAAAGGCCGTTTTCTCCTTACTTGCCTCATCCAACGGTATTTACCAAAAGGCATCCTTCAGGTCCAAACTGGTAATGAACCTGGTACTCTGCAGCCGCACCAAAATCATAGATATAGAGAGTACTGGATCCGCAACCGGTCGTGAGAGCCGAAGCAATTGGCAACCTGCGCTAAAATTGTGTGAAGTTGAGGTTTGAGGCGATCTGCTTTTAATTTAGTACTCTATTCACGGCGAAACACGTTCACATTTAAAAAGTTTTTAATTTTAAAGATCGCGCGTACGTAATTGGAACTTTAATTCACTGTTTTAATTAAAAATTTATGAAATTTCCATCCGCTTTGACACATGAGTTTTCCCGCGTGGTTCGCGCTCTTTTCGATTTTCTTTTGCTTTGACGTTCGAGTTTTCCGTGAGAGTTGTTTGTTGTTTATACTCAAATTGAAATGAAATTTCGTTGGTGTGCGCGGGTGTCAGTGGGGGAAGCGATTCTTCTGAAGAGAGAAAAGAAAAACCTGTCTGGAAAAAAAGGGGAACAAAAAGCAGAGGGAATCATATAGTTTCGAGAGCGTTAGTTATTTATAACTTATTTATGTGGCAAATTTGCTTCTCACATGGACGAGTACACAGATTCTCGTTGCTTGTCCATTTGTTTATATCGCTTTGGCCAAAATACCTTCAATCAGCGGCAATGGATAGGCGTCTTTAATGGTCACCTCGTTGAGGCGTCTAGCGTCAGGGCATAAACGCATCTTGCCGGGTTTTCTGATAAGGGTCGCAGGAGAACTCCACGAACTCTGACTTTCCTCTATAACATACGATCGAGTTTGTCATACAACAGTTTCTGTATAACAGGCGAGACAGGGTAATACCACTGCTTAATGGGTCGTGCAGAACCAGTGTCAATGTGATGAGACACGAGACTGGACCTACCCAAGCTTTTCGCGTTATACGACGGAAACTGTTGTTTGACGAAGTCCAGTCGTTGCTGATCTTTTGGGGACATCAGATGGAATTCAGGGCACGGAAGCTCTGCGGCTGCTTTGATAGCGTTGTCCTGGATGAGATCCCAGAAGTCAATTCCAAGATACACTGCATGCGTCAAGGAAGGAACAACCAGGAATCTCATCAATTTGGCGGCAGGCACGCTTCAAGAGACGAAATATCTCCAGGGTCTCCGGAAGCGATCCCGGAAAGGTCGTGCTCTAAAGCTAGCGGGTGGTACTTGAGCATTGCCTGCCATTTGATTACCTTGGACGAAGTTGAGACCAGCGTTAGAGGTGTCCGGACCGACAGAGGAAGCAAGCTCACGAACTTCTATAGACGGTGTCTCAATTCGGGGTCTGTATTGGTGGCGCTGGTCTCGAAGGTTATTGGGGCGGGTGCGGATGGTTCCCCTGATTTGGCACACCCCGTCTGATGTTTCCTGACATTTGGCAATGAGGGCAGTTGGGACGAAGGACGTTTTGAGCTCCGCATCTGAAACAGAACATGCGCTGGACTACTGAAGGGCAATACTGGTAAGTATATCCAAGGTCTAGGCAATTCCAACAGACGCTAAATTCATATTTGGCCCACGGATGGGCTAAAGAATGAGCTTGAGCAGCGGCTGGGGACATTTTTATGTTTATCTTGCTCGCCCAGGTAACCTTTGGGGTCACTGGAGGCTCTACTGCTGCTATTTTGGACTGCGCCGGGATCGGGACTGAGTCATACAGGTCGGCGTTATGGAAGGGTGGTGGTGTTTGATTACTCATGCATTCCTTGCGGATGATTGCGAGTTTACCGCAGATAATTCGGGATATTGTCCACTGGGTGTAAACTCAGCATGTTCGGTATACTGCCGAGTTTGTGGTATATTAAGTGAATAAGGGTTGTACGGTTGTGCCTTGGCCTTGGCCTTCCCATCATATTTTCCGAACACCATCTATCTACCTCCCAGGAGACTTCATGAAGTTTACGGGTCCCACGCATTATATTTCGTGGCTCTGGGATTCCATCAGGGAACCAGACAGCCTCTATAGCTCAACTCCCTTACCAAAGAGAAATCAATGCCCATCAAACGATCCCACAGACGCTGGCTCACGTTCAGACTGAGTATGCGCTGGAGGTCACAGTCGGAGAGGCAATTTTTCAGTCGTACCACCTTGGCCATAATATCGTCAAAAACGGTTTGGAAAGCCTCTCCGGGTTTTTGTTTACGGGTGTCTATTTCGCGACGAATATGTATGTCCATGTAATGGCCAACGAACCGTTCTTTAAATGCGTCTAGCAAAGGGGACTATAGTATTATGGAGTAGCTTTGGTAGACGATCCAATACCAATCCTCAGCGGGTCCCTTGAAGAGAAGATGGAAATCCATGGCCAAAGTTTCGGAGGATATCCCGTAATGATGGGCTAGAGTCTCCACTCAGAACAGAAATCACTCTGCATCCAACCCTTGCGGGATTCCGTCAAAACTCACCGTCCATTTGTTCACCGGCAAGTATCTTGAAGGCTGTCTCTGAGGCTCAGCTGTTTGCCTATGGGTACTCGATAACATGCGGGTTTCCATACTATGCGGTGATGTTCCAGGAACTGCATCAGTAGCTGGGTGCAATTTCTATAGCGAAGGAGGTGCGAGATTGTCCCCAAATCTGTAAGGCGTCCTGCAGGACGTGGTGCTGACAAAGTCAGGTGATCTAGACCTCGCGTAAGATGCTCCAGCCCAGAATCATCTGGGCATCTTACCGTGTTTGGCACTATGACACGGAATTGGCCGGTGACTAGTATATTTTTTTTTTTGAATAAATCGCTAAAAGCAAGAGAATATTAAAAACAAGATATTGTACCAAATACGGCGTACAGCAAACCTCGCACAATTCCGTCAACAAAAGCAATCTACTAGCACGATGTTAAATAAAAGATTCAATGCGATGATTATTAATAAAGGATGAATATAATAGACATTTTTCATTTCTCAGAAATGATCCTCCGTGAGTGGAAATAGGGCCTAGCAAAAGGAATTTAAAGTTGGGTTAAAGTTTAGACAATACAAAGCCGACAAACCGCAACAATAACTGGCATGGCTATGGAGTTTGAAGGCGGAATCTGCTCTAATGTCACCACAAAGGCCGACTATGACACCATTATGAAACTCTACGGACTTTATAATGGCTCGGACAAGAGCCGCACAAGTCCCGAAAGCTAACACCAGATAGATGATGGAAAGGCCGAAAGCGTTGGCTAATTCAAAGTGTTGGATCCAAGTCCAACTATCCCGTGCAGGGAAATATAACCAATGACTTGAAATTCGGTTGATCCCAACCAACATCTACATTGCCACAGCTTATCCACTGTCATAGCCGGTGGAGACTATCAAACACAAATTCAGCACAGTGGGCGCCACTGCAACTACTGTTACGAACGAGCGAGTAGAACTCCCGCCTACCTTTGAGCTCTAAAAGCGTCAGCCAATGATGCCCGTGTACATTATGGCAGATAAAAAACACCATGATAACAATGTACGTTGCGGCCAATATGCCACGGTGAAGCTTCAGCATATGGATGTGCATTACGGCGAATAAACAACTCAGGAGTCAGCATAGGTAAACGCTAGTACAGGATAGCCATGTACGTTTCAGCCAATTTGCCACTGTGAAGTTTCAACATATGGATGACGCGTACACGGCCGCGATTAACCACAAGCGAGAAGCTCTATGTATGAGCAAGCTAATGGAATAGCGATCATGTAAAAGTTTTCGCCAGCAGACTGAGAGCTGTGGCGAATATGGGGGCGAAAAGCTTTCCTCGCTCATATGCGAAGTATTTTCCCCAAGCTGGCTACGATAATATCGTAAATATTGCAGAATGGCTCTCATCATCTTTAAATTGATAATGTGAAGTGGAGAAAGAAGTTCCCAGTAAATGAGAACTCACGTTCTCATCGTCTCAGCGATTTTAGCGGCAAACTAAATCAAAAGCTCGTACTGGATTAATATTTATAGTCGTGGAGAAACTTTTGGCATTCATTGTGTATTCAAGTCCAAAAGGGAGCGTGCTGCTACCCAATTATCATCTACAACATTTAAGTGTTCGCGTTTAAGTTTAAGTTGAAAGTGCTGTCCAGTATCCGAAGAAATGGTGAGGGGTGAGGAGTTGGCTTGTGCCGCGGTCCTCAATCGGCCTTTCGGCATTTCACGCCGTATAGCCACCCCGATCCACTAGCTCGCCCAATTGTCACCCTCTTCAGGAGGTTTTTAGTAAATAAATAAATGTGAAATGTAATTCATCAATTGGATTGTAATTGTAAATGTCTTTTAAAAAAAATTAATAATACAATAAAAGTAAGCCTTTAAAATAAACGCTCGTCTTTTGTTAATTTGGTTTGAATGGATAGAGTAGCAGGTAAATAGTTTCACGGCGAGTTCTCTGTCCGGGAGCCTTGATGATGTATATAGGATACACATCAAATGAGCTCCCACTTCATACTAGTATACATAGAGTATACTGGTTATGTAGCAAAATTGGCGCAGCCGGTAGGATATCGGTTTTGCATAGACAAGTGTGTATTGCACTGTGTAGCAAATTTAAATGGGCTGGAAAATCTATTCACCTAGCCGATATCTGAAACCATTCAACTCCTGTATGACACCATTGCCACTCATACTGTCCATCAAACTGGATCAACCTTCTTAAAAAAATCAAACAATAATTTTAATATTTAAAAAAAAAAAATTTATATTAATATTCAAATGTAATATTGATGCCACATATACTGTGCCTAAAATTAGATCAATTTCCTCAACAAAATAAAAAGCAAATAGTCATATTAATCATTTAATTAACAAATACAAACGCTACTCATACTGATCATCTACCCAGGTTGGCCTCTAAAAGAAACAGATAAGATTATATTAATCATTTTAATAACCAAAATATAATATCAATATTCAAATATAATATTAATTCTACTCATACTGTCCATCAAGTAAGATCAGTCCTAACATGAAATAGTCATATTGAACATTTAATTAACCAAAATTTAATATTAATATAAGTACAGAAACCTTCAATCCATAATCTTCATTCATATATCTTAAATCTCATCTTACTTACCTAGAGGTCGTTCAAACTAACTCCTCACTCATTCAAGCATAACGTACAATTTACAAAACATATAAAGTTTCAATCAACTAACATGCAAAACACAAAACATTACAAGTAAATATAAAACACAATTAAACAAAACGAAAACTTAATAGCAAGAAAACAAACGCGTGCCCATTGCTATCGAAATATGATACCATTTATCACTCCAACTACTTAAACAATACGCGTACCTACATGCATAAAAAGTCTTGAATGAGCATTCAAATTGCCCGAGATGCAATTAAAAGAGCAAACAAAAACAAACATTTAAGTACGAATTGAAGAGATAGACGTCTGGGCAATAATTTTCAAATGCAATAACATTAAATAGCAAACGGAATAAATAAACTGCGCGAAACAAAAATAAAAAATAATTAACATGAGAACGGCAATTTTCCAACGCAAATAAACATGAAACTAAGTTAATTTCAAGTTACACGGAAGTAATTTAAGTAGGTGAACTATGACATAAAAGAATTTCAGTTATAAAAACAATACAACAATGCAAACAATTTTACCCAAATTCAATTATCTCTTTCAAGTTCCACTGCAATTCACTCTCAAATCACCAAATTTACCTCCAGCACTAAATGTGCCCTTTCATAATGTTAGCAGTAAGGAAACGGAAAAAGTGGCGGTCAAGTCGGTAAGCCCCGGCAAAACTCCAAACCAAAACAATCAGTAGACACGCTTTTTCTATGTCTTAATTGCACGATCACTGGAAGAAAAACCATTAGATTTAACAACAGCCTCTGAGCCGTTGACATAAGCTATTATAAGTTATGTCCCTAAAGAAACAAATAATAGCCTCTGAGCTGCCCAGTTTCAACTTTTGGCAGACACGCTACATTTAATATTAGGTCATATGCAAAAGAGACATCAATTTACCATCCATTCATAGCCTCTGAGCTGTTGATCCAAAATGGTTTGCAAATACTCTATTAACCAAGTATCCTTTAAACAAGCCACTACGTTTCCTTGTACAATAAAGACATTATAACAGCTAACTATTTAAAAAAAGTCACCAATAAAACTCTTGTGGAAAAGGCAAGACAATTCAAAAACCCACCGATTTTCCACCCTTTAACGTTACATGTGCCAACGATATCAAATTGCATTTTAAAATCCTATAATGTATACTTTAAAATTCTTTAAGCAATCGAAATATTCTCGAGATCGAGATGAAAAATTTTATAAACGGCTAATGAAGTGACCTCGCACGGCAATGTACTGTCTTCCAGCAAGGTCTAGGACAGCATGACGCCAAACCAATTAGACACTCACTAAGGAGAAATTAGACGGGGGGTCTTGAATGAAGGCCGAAACTATATATTACCAAGCCCAGCATATAGTAATAGTGTCGCTTCTATCATCTTTTACAAAAATCTTTCTCGCTGATATTTTTCGCACTATTTCTGCTCAACAGTTCACTAAAATCAATAAAAGTATACTCGTATACCAGAACTTTTAAGCTAAGAAACGCTTCTTCTAATTTCAATTTCAGAAAAAGATCGACTTAATTTACATTAACTCATTAAAAATTTCTAAACTTAATAAAAAAACCTTCATAATAAATAGTAGATTCCGATTTATAAATAATCCACAACTATTTACACATACTGCTGAATGCATTTCTAATAACCCTCTCTTTTACCACCACAAATGGCTTAAAAGTATGTAATAGACAACTTAAGCCAAATAAATGCATATACATTAAAAGCTCTTCCTCATACACAATTCCACAGCATAGATGGATTAAAAGCCCTACCCACTACGAAATGCATTAAGCCGACTTAATTAAAAACAAATGCTCTTCAAGGCAATTACCAGCCAACCACTAATTAGTACATACATTTCATATACCTCATATACTTCCTAGCAATGAGCGCATGTGAAAGCTACAATATATCGCTTCATTTAATTTTCTCATGCGTCATTGCAGAAGCAATGCTAATCATATCTTCTAAGCTCGTTAGCAGCGAGCAAAAACAATCACATAAACCTTCAATCCATTATTCCCCCTCCCATTAACAACATTATCCATACATATTAAGGGGAAAGTGTATTTATCACACTCATTATCTCACACCCTATAAAGCCAAGATAGCTTATACTAAAGTCTTGGGAATACAATAACAATGACTCCCAAGCTATATCAATGGAAAGCGATTCTCTCGGCAAAACTTCTTCCGAAGCGAGTCAATTCCCGAACGTAATGATCGTGTGAAATATTCATTCCCCATTTACATATTAACTCGTCCCCAATAAATAACGCTAAAGCTTTAAAAATATTTAATATTGAAACTTCCCTACTCACCTATTCGCACGATAATTTAAGAGAATGGTAGCAAAAGCATACATAAAGAGCTTTTGTTATAGCATTCTATTAAATTGATTATTAATAAACCATGAACGGGATAAACAAACGAATTTCTTTGCACATTTAAACTATTTTCAAAATCGTTCACATTAGATCCTCACCAACGATAACTGTTTAAAATTTACTAAACCCTGCCCTAATCAAATAGTAACACCCTAATACAAGTAATAACCACCAACCAAAAGAAACATCGAATTAATTAGTAATTACAATATTTGAAAAAGAATATACGCAAGAAAACACACTATAATACTACTTAAAAGAAATGAAGAAATGAAAGGCCAAAACATATACGAGTAGAATAAAAATTCCAAAAATAGAAAATGCAAAATACAATATATAGCAATGGATATCAAAAGTAATTTTGAGCTAAGTAATGTTAAAATTCCAAGAGATCTAGAATATCTAAAATAAAGAACGAACGCCACAGAGCAGAAACTGCAGAATATGTAACAATAGATATCACAATAATTTTGAGCTAAATAATAAGTAAACCATTGATGTATACCTTTAATTAAAAAGGAAAATTGGCACTGAGTGTGGACGTTAAAATGAAGTGTAAAGCCGATTACAGACCTATTGCAAAGAAGAAATTGAATTCCGGTATTTTTCAAATGTAAATAAAAATATATATAATAGTTTATTGTCAAGAAAAAACAATTTAAGAACGGAAAATATGTTCAGTATATTCATCAACATTATAGTAAAACGAAATAAGCTTTAATCCTGCAGTTTACGGCGGAACCAAACGTAACACCATTCTTTTATTTTGTAGAATCAAATGAAATATTAATATCTTACGAACGAGCGAGTGGATTGTTTTTTATTCTAGTTTAAACTTTTCAATTTTAGATTTGTTGGGCTTGAGTACTTGGAGTGCCTGGTCTGTGCATTTCAGGGTCTGTGCATTTCAGGGAAATATTTTCTTTTTGTTTTTGAAGTTATGATGATATTAGTTATGCTTCAAATAATGGATTTATAGTTTTATTAGCCTTTAATTAATGGTATATGAGTTTAGTTTTGTTTTTTGATGTTTTGTTAATAGATTTTTGATCACCGGGTTCGCCGGAGTGTTACGAACGAGCGAGTGGAACTCCTGCCTACCGTTTAGCGCTAAAAGCGTCAGCCAATGACGCCAATGTACATTACGACAGATAAACAACACCATGATAACTATGAACGTTGCGGCCAATATGCCGCTGTGAAGTTTCAGCATATGGATGTATATTACGGCGAATAAACAACTTAGGAGTTAGCATGGGGAAACGCTAGTACAAGGATAGCCATGTACGTTGCGGCCAATATACCGCTGTGAAGCTTCAGCATATGGATGTACATTACGGTGAATAAACAACTTAGGAGCTAGCATGGGTAAACGCTAGTACATGATAGCCATGTACGTTTCGGCCAATATACTGCTGTGAAGCTTCAACATATGGATGATGCGTACACGGCAGCGATTAACCACAAGCGAGAAGCTCTACGTATGAGCAAGCTAATGGAATAGCGATCATGTAAAAGTTTTCGCCAGCCGACTGAGAGCTACGGCGAATATGGGGGTGAAAAACTTTCCTCGCTCATATGCAAAGTATTTCCCCCAAGCTGGCTACGATAATATCGTAAATATTGCAGGATGGCTCTCATCATCTACAAACTGATAATGTCAAGCGGGGAGAGAAGTTCCCAGTAAATGAGAACTCACGTTCTCATCATCTCAGTGATTTTAGCGACAAACTAAATCAAAAGCTCTTACTGGATTAATATTTAAAGTCGTGGAGGAACTTACACCAGTCAGTGTGTATCCAAGTTCAAAAGGGAGCGTGCTGCTACCCAATTATCATCTACAACATTAAAGTGTTCGCGTTTAAGTTTAAGTTGAAAATGCTGTCCAGTGTCCGAAGAAATGGTGAAGGGTGAGGCGTTGGCTTGTGCCACGGTCCTTAATCCACCTTTCGGCGGTTTCACGCCGTATAGCCACTCCGATCCACTAGTTCGTCCAATCGCTACACTCTTCAGGATGGCTGATAGTTGGAGGTTTTTAATAAATAAATAAAAGTGAAATGTAATTGATCAATTGGATTGTAATGTAAATGTCTTTTAAAAAAAATATAATAATACAATAAAAGTAATGCTTTAAAGTCAGTTCTCGTCTTTGTTGTTCTCGTTTGAATGGATAGAGAAGCAGGTAAGTGGTGTTGCAGGTAGATCTCTCCCCGGGAGCCTTGATGATGTATATAGGATACGCATCAAATTGAGCTCCCAGTTCATACCGGCCGCGCCAATTTTGTTACATAACCAGTATACTCTATGTATACTGGTATGAACTGGGAGAAAAATTATTATTCAACTCATTCATGTAGCTGCAAACAATTCCATGAGTAATTTAAAAAAAGCTATCGGGGCCATCCGAAAGAGTGATCGATATCCGCGCGACGTAATGAAAAGCTTCAATGTACAGCAAATTTGTCATATAGATTTTCATTAAATTGATGTGAAAAGGGTGAAATGATCCAATTAAAGTTTAGCAAATATAAATCCATCATTTGAAGCATAACTAATATCATCATAACTTTAAAAACACAAAAAAAAATATTTTTCAGAAATGCACAGACCACTATTCAAGTCAGGCACTCCAGGTACTCAAGCCCAACAAATCTAAAATTGAAAAGTTTAAACTAGAATAAAAAACAATCAAAATCAAGCTATAACCATGAGGAAAGCATAATTTGGGCGCCAACTGTTGCAACCGCGGAAGTCACCGCAGTTGCAGACATTAATTTCTAGCAGAGGGGTGTGTAGCCCGGGGTGGCATGCTGAGGCCGGCTAGCGCTCAGTCGTGTCGTGGGACCTCCGGGATACCCTCTGCATGTGCTGAGCCACCCTTCATAAAAACACTAACACGAAGGGAAAAGGACGGGAAAGGAGGATGTCATTTCAAGAAAATAATAATTACTTTAGCACTTCATGTCTTATATTTTTATTCGATTTGATCACAAGGCACCAATTTATCCAATAGAAATAATATACAAAAAAAAAATTCAATTGAATGAGCCCGTTTCCTTCTTTTAACAAATTTTATTGTGATTTGAAAAAGAATATTACTAATAAATGAAAATTTACTTTCAATTAAATACTACTTCAAGAATTTACACAACGAAAACAAATAATTAATGGATTCACGTCGTCATAAAATGAGAGAAACCAAAAAAACACAAAAGAGTTCAAAACTACTCACCCTTTTTAGGTCTTTGTAAAAATTTTTTTTACAAAGACATACTAGTTTCGCGACCTGTCTGTCCGTCTGTCCGTGCGTCACAGCTAATTTCCTCAGAAACTATAGAAGCGAGAATGCTCAAACTTTGTGAAAAGGTCAGAAGTGATGGTCTCTCAAAAGTTAAGGCCTTAACAAAAATTTAAAAATTTTTTAAGGGAGGCCCCCCTAATAACGAACTGGCCCTTAAAAATTTTTTTTGAATCAAAGGTAGTTGAGTGGGGTATCAAATGAAAGGTCTTAATTAGAACTTTTAGAATCTGAAATAAAAACGTCATTTTATGGATTGGGGAGTCCAATGGAAGGCAAAATGTACACAAAATTTGTGTCCCCCCCCCTCACGATTGGACACCTTTCAGCCAAATTTGCTCAACTTTGTTAATGATAGTATGATTTGTAGATTTTACATTTTTGCCCATAAAATCAAAATGGTACCTTTAAACTTCTTGAAATTTTGCAATTATATAGACTGACATAAGATATATATGTTCACAAAATTGAATTGAGGTCGAATCATAATCAAGTGAGTTATAGCCATTTCAATTATATGGAATCACAACAACAATAACACGTGTTTATGGTTGATATAGGGTTTTCCAATAAGAGGTGTTATTTTGATAAAGAAAAATGCCATTTTTATTTTAATATAAATTATCGGATGTTTATTTCATTATAAAGAAGAAGATATTCCGCTAATAGCAAATATTAACATCAGGCAAATAACCACTACGATACGCTTACAGGACCATATCCTCTTCATGAAATTTTCCATAACCAAATCTCGGTGTGACTGCCCTATGCCCTCGACAGCCTCACGAATTTCATCTTTGAGATCTTGAATCAATGCTGGTCTATTGGCGTAGGCCTTCTCCATCAGGTAGCTCCAAAGGAAAAAGTCGCAAGATGTTAAATCACAAGATCTATTCAAAATAACACCTCTTATTGGAAAACCCTATATATATTTAAAATTGACTTAGGCACTTTTATTTTCTTTCGATTTTCATGAAAATTTAAGGAAAAGTGTTTAACTTGAACATGTTCAATCGGCCAAGCATTCAGAAAAATCGTTTAAGCTAGATCGAAATGGCGGCTGCACTGTGCTTATGAAGGAAACTGTGCATCTTTTGCATAAATTTGAACGATTTCATATCCAAGTATTGGATGAATAATTCAAGTTATCGATTCACGCCATTAGAAAACTTGTTTCTAACCCTAGGATGTTTACAAAGACCTTCTGGTAGGAGCACTCTCCTGCTTACTCAACTTGTTTTACAGCTGCGGAGCGCTCTGCATCAGAAGGGTAACAGGGCAACTATTAAAATATTGAAAAATTAATAAATTACTTTAATTCGTTTATTACTATTGTCTATTGTTAAGGGACGTTTGATCACGAGTTGCTTTAATTATTAAACGTTCAAAATATTTCCGAATAGATGTAACTCCACAAAGGGACACAACCAGATTTACCCACATTAATTAATGATAGTAAAAATAAAGAACCTCCTTGTTAACGTATTGATACACTTTCTGACCACTTCTTCGCAATTTTATACGGATTCATCCATTATTTACGAGCCCCCCTTGAATCGCAAATCTTATGCTGCACAAAATCACTTCCAGCACAATGAATTGCACTTCGTTTCTTAGTATACTGTGCACCTTCACGCCCGCGAATCACTTTGGGTCATTAATTCCTTTTCAGTCACTTCAACCAAACTTTATCTTCGTCACCACTGACACACAAACATTTCCTTATTTTTCCTCCTTAAAATCTTTAATGATATCTTCTTCTTCGAATTGTTAATTCCCAAGATCAATTTGACGAAAAAAAAACGCAAAAACTCCCTTTTTTCTTCAAGACCACATGCCGAGCCATTCATTCCGCAAATCACCTCCACAAAAAAAAACGCGAAATCTCCCTCTTCCTTTCAAGATCAAACAACGAGTTCTTTCCTCCCCGAATTAAAAATTGATGCACCACCACCACCAAGCAATGCCTCTTGTTTTTTCCAAAGTCAAATACCAAATGCCCTAAATCCAAGAACCCAGTCCAGCATTTCACATCCAGCAAATCTGATCCCACAATCATCTCCCGCTGCCGCATCTGCTTATCGTAATCGAAGTTCAATGCACTTCGATCCCGCTACCACACATCATTTTTCGTATCGACAAACGCAACAATTTCCATTTGCATATATGGCAATTTGCAGAACCACGGAAGCGTTTGATTAGATGCAAATTATCATATATACACGGAAACAATTGTTTTTGCCGATACTCAAAAAAGAGTGCTTCCCTGCACTCGGGGAACTTGAACCCAGGGTTCCAGCGGACCCCCGGTCGAGAATCCACGACACTACCAACGGAGCCACCTTGTGTTGATTTCCCATTCATTGTACTAGCAACTTCAACTATTAGGGAAACGTGAATGATTTTTACTGGAAGCTAATGAATAAAATTAGTTGGTATGAAGGAAGGAATTCGGTTTTGTTAGGAAAAATGTATCGAATGAAATTTTGTTAATGGGAATCAATGAATAGAATGTTGTTAGCGGGAAAATTAAAATTATTACTGTATACTGTTTTTTTCTAATTGAAAATAAGGGAGAAGGGTAGGATGGAGATGGCAGGGAAATAAAAAATATAGGGAAGTTGTTCAATGATAATAAAAATCAGTAAATTTACTGATAAGAAGGGTATATGCACCCAAAGGACGGGGGAAATGTTACGGCGGCAATTTAAAGTTGTGAATGGGAGAAGGTGTCGGTACGCCGGAATTCACAACAACCGTGGGGACGACCCAGACCTTGAGTGTTTCATTCAGCCGTGCAACAAAGGGATGTCAGCAGGGGTAATTATGAGTTGGATCAGATGTCTTCAACGTGAAATGTCCCAAGTAGCCTGCTGGACTCATCTTCAAGCTCGTATGCCACTTCTCCAATACGACGGTGGACCACTGCAGGAGTGAATCGTGAACCGTGGAGCGAATTTGGCAGCAAAGCGATCGGCTGCATTGCTTACGGTGAAATTACGCACGAAAACCTTTCGACCTTGAAGTAGCTCACGAGGACGAACACGAAAGTTGTAGCGTTGAGCTCCTTTTTGGTAGGCTTCTTGTAATTTACATATGACTTGGTCCTGTACAGCTCGCAGTCGATCACTGCTAGCACTTAGCTGTACCTCACCATCCTCAAAGGCATTTGGACTTCTCAGGAGGGCGTACTCAGAACCATGTTGGATAGGGTGAACCCGAACATAAGAAAGTAGGGCAAATACCCCGTGGACTCGTGAATCACCTTGCGGAAGGCAAAACATGAGGCTGGAAGATTCTCGTCCTGCTTGCCATGATCAGATCCTATGTAGGCTCTGATGACGTTCAGTGTCGACTGGTTTGACCTCTTCGAGTCATTCGCCTGCAGTCAATGATATGGGGTGAAACAATCCTGCACTCCATAGTCATTCATAAGCTTGCAGAATACCTTGGAGGCAAACTGTACACTGTACGCTATCGGAGCCATCCGAAAGAGTGATCGATATCCGCGCGACGTAATGAAAAGCTTCAATGTACAGCAAATTTGTCATATAGATTTTCATTAAATTGATGTGAAAAGGGTGAAATGATCCAATTAAAGTTTAGCAAATATAAATCCATCATTTGAAGCATAACTAATATCATCATAACTTTAAAAACACAAAAAAAAATATTTTTCAGAAATGCACAGACCACTATTCAAGTCAGGCACTCCAGGTACTCAAGCCCAACAAATCTAAAATTGAAAAGTTTAAACTAGAATAAAAAACAATCAAAATCAAGCTATAACCATGAGGAAAGCATAATTTGGGCGCCAACTGTTGCAACCGCGGAAGTCACCGCAGTTGCAGACATTAATTTCTAGCAGAGGGGTGTGTAGCCCGGGGTGGCATGCTGAGGCCGGCTAGCGCTCAGTCGTGTCGTGGGACCTCCGGGATACCCTCTGCATGTGCTGAGCCACCCTTCATAAAAACACTAACACGAAGGGAAAAGGACGGGAAAGGAGGATGTCATTTCAAGAAAATAATAATTACTTTAGCACTTCATGTCTTATATTTTTATTCGATTTGATCACAAGGCACCAATTTATCCAATAGAAATAATATACAAAAAAAAATTCAATTGAATGAGCCCGTTTTCTTCTTTTAACAAATTTTATTGTGATTTGAAAAAGAATATTACTAATAAATGAAAATTTACTTTCAATTAAATACTACTTCAAGAATTTACACAACGAAAACAAATAATTAATGGATTCACGTCGTCATAAAATGAGAGAAACCAAAAAAACACAAAAGAGTTCAAAACTACTCACCCTTTTTAGGTCTTTGTAAAAATTTTTTTTACAAAGACATACTAGTTTCGCGACCTGTCTGTCCGTCTGTCCGTGCGTCACAGCTAATTTCCTCAGAAACTATAGAAGCGAGAATGCTCAAACTTTGTGAAAAGGTCAGAAGTGATGGTCTCTCAAAAGTTAAGGCCTTAACAAAAATTTAAAAATTTTTTAAGGGAGGCCCCCCTAATAACGAACTGGCCCTTAAAAATTTTTTTTGAATCAAAGGTAGTTGAGTGGGGTATCAAATGAAAGGTCTTAATTAGAACTTTTAGAATCTGAAATAAAAACGTCATTTTATGGATTGGGGAGTCCAATGGAAGGCAAAATGTACACAAAATTTGTGTCCCCCCCCCTCGCGATTGGACACCTTTCAGCCAAATTTGCTCAACTTTGTTAATGATAGTATGATTTGTAGATTTTACATTTTTGCCCATAAAATCAAAATGGTACCTTTAAACTTCTTGAAATTTTGCAATGATATAGACTGACATAAGATATATATGTTCACAAAATTGAATTGAGGTCGAATCATAATCAAGTGAGTTATAGCCATTTCAATTATATGGAATCACAACAACAATAACACGTGTTTATGGTTGATATAGGGTTTTCCAATAAGAGGTGTTATTTTGATAAAGAAAAATGCCATTTTTATTTTAATATAAATTATCGGATGTTTATTTTATTATAAAGAAGAAGATATTCCGCTAATAGCAAATATTAACATCAGGCAAATAACCACTACGATACGCTTACAGGACCATATCCTCTTCATGAAATTTTCCATAACCAAATCTCGGTGTGACTGCCCTATGCCCTCGATAGCCTCACGAATTTCATCTTTGAGATCTTGAATCAATGCTGGTCTATTGGCGTAGGCCTTCTCTATCAGGTAGCTCCAAAGGAAAAAGTCGCAAGATGTTAAATCACAAGATCTATTCAAAATAACACCTCTTATTGGAAAACCCTATATATATTTAAAATTGACTTAGGCACTTTTATTTTCTTTCGATTTTCATGAAAATTTAAGGAAAAGTGTTTAACTTGAACATGTTCAATCGGCCAAGCTTTCAGAAAAATCGTTTAAGCTAGATCGAAATGGCGGCTGCACTGTGCTTATGAAGGAAACTGTGCATCTTTTGCATAAATTTGAACGATTTCATATCCAAGTATTGGATGAATAATTCAAGTTATCGATTCACGCCATTAGAAAACTTGTTTCTAACCCTAGGATGTTTACAAAGGCCTTCTGGTAGGAGCACTCTCCTGCTTACTCAACTTGTTTTACAGCTGCGGAGCGCTCTGCATCAGAAGGGTAACAGGGCAACTATTAAAATATTGAAAAATTAATAAATTACTTTAATTCGTTTATTACTATTGTCTTTTGTTAAGGGACGTTTGATCACGAGTTGCTTTAATTATTAAACGTTCAAAATATTTCCGAATAGATGTAACTCCACAAAGGGACACAACCAGATTTATCCACATTAATTAATGATAGTAAAAATAAAGAACCTCCTTGTTAACGTATTGATACACTTTCTGACCACTTCTTCGCAATTTTATACGGATTCATCCATTATTTACGAGCCCCCCTTGAATCGCAAATCTTATGCTGCACAAAATCACTTCTAGCACAATGAATTGCACTTCGTTTCTTAGTATACTGTGCACCTTCACGCCCGCGAATCACTTTGGGTCATTAATCCCTTTTCAGTCACTTCAACCAAACTTTATCTTCGTCACCACTGACACACAAACATTTCCTTATTTTTCCTCCTTAAAATCTTTAATGATATCTTCTTCTTCGAATTGTTAATTCCCAAGATCAATTTGACGAAAAAAAAACGCAAAAACTCCCTTTTTTCTTCAAGACCACATGCCGAGCCATTCATTCCGCAAATCACCTCCACAAAAAAAACGCGAAATCTCCCTCTTCCTTTCAAGATCAAACAACGAGTTCTTTCCTCCCCGAATTAAAAATTGATGCACCACCACCACCAAGCAATGCCTCTTGTTTTTTCCAAAGTCAAATACCAAATGCCCTAAATCCAAGAACCTAGTCCAGCATTTCACATCCAGCAAATCTGATCCCACAATCATCTCCCGGTGCCGCATCTGCTTATCGTAATCGAAGTTCAATGCACTTCGATCCCGCTACCACACATCATTTTTCGTATCGACAAACGCAACAATTTCCATTTGCATATATGGCAATTTGCAGAACCACGGAAGCGTTTGATTAGATGCAAATTATCATATATACACGGAAACAATTGTTTTTGCCGATACTCAAAAAAGAGTGCTTCCCTGCACTCGGGGAACTTGAACCCAGGGTTCCAGCGGACCCCCGGTCGAGAATCCACGACACTACCAACGGAGCCACCTTGTGTTGATTTCCCATTCATTGTACTAGCAACTTCAACTATTAGGGAAACGTGAATGATTTTTACTGGAAGCTAATGAATAAAATTAGTTGGTATGAAGGAAGGAATTCGGTTTTGTTAGGAAAAATGTATCGAATGAAATTTTGTTAATGGGAATCAATGAATAGAATGTTGTTAGCGGGAAAATTAAAATTATTACTGTATACTGTTTTTTTCTAATTGAAAATAAGGGAGAAGGGTAGGATGGAGATGGCAGGGAAATAAAAAATATAGGGAAGTTGTTCAATGATAATAAAAATCAGTAAATTTACTGATAAGAAGGGTATATGCACCCAAAGGACGGGGGAAATGTTACGGCGGCAATTTAAAGTTGTGAATGGGAGAAGGTGTCGGTACGCCGGAATTCACAACAACCGTGGGGACGACCCAGACCTTGAGTGTTTCATTCAGCCGTGCAACAAAGGGATGTCAGCAGGGGTAATTATGAGTTGGATCAGATGTCTTCAACGTGAAATGTCCCAAGTAGCCTGCTGGACTCATCTTCAAGCTCGTATGCCACTTCTCCAATACGACGGTGGACCACTGCAGGAGTGAATCGTGAACCGTGGAGCGAATTTGGCAGCAAAGCGATCGGCTGCATTGCTTACGGTGAAATTACGCACGAAAACCTTTCGACCTTGAAGTAGCTCACGAGGACGAACACGAAGGTTGTAGCGTTGAGCTCCTTTTTGGTAGGCTTCTTGTAATTTACATATGACTTGGTCCTGTACAGCTCGCAGTCGATCACTGCTAGCACTTAGCTGTACCTCACCATCCTCAAAGGCATTTGGACTTCTCAGGAGGGCGTACTCAGAACCATGTTGGATAGGGTGAACCCGAACATAAGAAAGTAGGGCAAATACCCCGTGGACTCGTGAATCACCTTGCGGAAGGCAAAACATGAGGCTGGAAGATTCTCGTCCTGCTTGCCATGATCAGATCCTATGTAGGCTCTGATGACGTTCAGTGTCGACTGGTTTGACCTCTTCGAGTCATTCGCCTGCAGTCAATGATATGGGGTGAAACAATCCTGCACTCCATAGTCATTCATTGCAGAATACCTTGGAGGCAAACTGTACACTATTATCAGAATGCAGCCATTCAGGAACAAATATCGCACGACTGACTCCGCATTAGCTTTTGTGATGGGCTTGAGCCATTCGAAATTTGTGTAATGATCCAGGACCATGAAAAATTGGGTATTCCCTGATCTTGAACGAGGGTATGGGCCCATGAAGTCCTCAAACAGGCACTGCATAGGTCGTACAGAGTCTCGTGGTACCCCCGTAGGGGGCCTCATTGTGGAAATGGATGGCTTGATCTGTTTGCACATCAAGCAATTATTGATGTGCTGAATCACATCTTGACGCAAACGCGGCCAATAATAATGCCTTTGCAAAATTTCAGTTGTTTTGCAAATCCCACAACGAGAGCCCCGGGGATCATCATGAGCTCGTACTATGAGAGCCCGTTGGTGACCCTCAGGAACCCATAGTGTTGTTCTGAAAACATCAGTAGTTGACGTTGCAGGAGAACCCGTACTAATATATATTCGACCATCTGCAAGGTGCAAATTCTAAAATTGATCAGGTTGTTTCAAGATTTTCTTCTTGAGATGCTCATACTCAGGTCCCTTAAACGCAAACTCCGGGATTGAACCATCAACGTGCCCGTGCTCCGGGAGACAGGGAATGATCGAGTTCACCCACTCGTCCTTCGAGCAGGTTCTCGCCGACGCATTGGAAATAACGTTAAGGGCATCTTTCCGGTGTTCAATTTGGAAATTGAACCCTTGCAATTTTAGACTTCAGCAAGCCAATCGACCAGAAAAGTCCGACTGTTACATCGGCCATTTTAGACTGGCATGGTCGGTTATGATGGTGAAGCGCAACCCTTCAATATATGCACTGAATCTCTTTACGCTCTGCACCGCAGCGAAGCATTCCAATTTAGTAATGCTATAGTTACATTGCGCAGCGTTGAGTTTCATAGATATATATGCGATTGGATGCTCTCCACCCTCATCTTCCTTCTGGAACAATACACTTCCAATATCCACTGTACTTGCAACATACCGGATATAGGAGTGCTTCATAAAGTTGGGGTTGGCCAGTACTGGAGCAGAAATCAACAAGTGCTTCACTTTATTGAAGGCACTATTGGCAGATGCAGACCACTTGAAAGCACGTTTGCCCTTTAGCAAATCCATTAGATGGGCTGTAACCGAGGCGAAATTTGGAATAAAATGCCGTCTTTGGCCGTTCAAGGTTCAGGATAGGAAACTACACCTGAAACCGTCTCCGGGTCGGTGCGCAGAATACCATCACTCACTACAAAGGCAAGATATTTGATTTCCTTCTTGAAGAACTTGCTTTTTTCAACATTGATGGTCAAGTTGGCGACCCTGAGCAGTTTTGCAACAGTACTCAGGAGCTCCAAGTGCTCATCAAATGTTGAACTTGTAACAAGCAGGTCATCTTGGTAAACAAATATCTTGTCCTGCAGCTCATGCGGTATTACTTTATGCATCAACTGACACATCGTTTGGGGAGCATTACATAAACTGGACGGCAAGACCTTGAAATGATACAAGGGCCTGCCAGGGAGAGTAAAGGCCGTTTTTTCCTAACTTGCCTAATCCAACAGTATTTGCCAAAAGGCATCCTTCAGGTCCAAACTGGCAATGAACAAGATACTCTGCAGCCACGCCAAAATAACTTCAACCAACGGCAATGGATAGGCATCCCTAATGGTCACCTCATTGAGGCGTCTAGCGTCAGGGCATAAATGCATCTTGCCGGGTTTTCTGATAAGGGTCACAGGAGAACTCCACGAACTCTGACTTTCCTCTATAACCCCCAAAGACAACATACGATCGAGTTTGTCATATAACAGTTTCTGTATAACAGGCGAAACAGCGTAATACCGCTGCTTAATGGGTAGTGCAGAACCAGTGTCAATGTGATGAGACACGAGACTGGACATACCCAAGCTTTTCGCGGAAACTGTTGTTTGACGAAGTCCAGTCATTGCTGATCTTTTGGGGACATCAGATGAAATTCAGGGCACGGAGGCTCTGCGGCTGCTTTGATAGCGTTGTCCTGGATGAGATCCCAGAAGTCAATTCCAAGATACACTGCATGTGTCAAGGAAGGAACAACCAGGAATCTCATCAGTTTGGTGCTGTTGTTAAATCGCACCAATGTGGTGACGTATCCCAGAACTGGATCCTTATGCCCTGATGCAGTCTGGACATGAGCATGCATGGAATGCTTATGCAAGCCCAAGTCTGTCAGCAGGTCCAAGGGACCGGTTCCGAGGTTGCTGACACTGGCTCTGCTATCAAGCGAGCCCGTCAATTTGCGTTCCTTGACGGAAATCTTTGCGTAGGGCCTATTGTCACCAGAAGTTGTAAAAATTGATTCCACGCAGCCACGCTTCAAGAGACGCCTGGCAAAGAAATATCTCCAGGATCTCCTGAAGCGATCCCGGAAAGGTCGTGCTCTAAAACTAGCGGGTGGTACTTGAGTATTGCCTGCCATTTCATTACTTTGGATGAAGTTGGGACCAGTGTTAGAGGTGCTCAGACTGACAGAGGAAGCAAGTTCACGAGCTTCTATAGACGGCGTCTCAATTCGGGGTATGTATTGGTGGCGCTGTTCTCGTAGGTTATTGGGGTGAGAGAGGTCGGAGGGTGTGGGTGGTTCCCCTGATTCGGCACGCCCTGTCTGATGTTTCCCGACATTTGGCAAAGAGGGCAGTTGGGACAAAGGACGTTTTGAGCTCCGCATCTGAAACAGAACATGTGCTGGACTACTTGAGGGCAATACCCGTAAGTACGTCCAAGGTCTAGGCACTTCCAACAGGGCTGAATTCATATCCGGGTCACGGAGGGGCTAAAGAATGAGCTTAAGCAGCGGCTGGGGGCAGTTTCACCTTTGTCTTTCTCGCCCAGATAACCTTTGGGGTCATTTTAGGCCCTACTGCTGCTAATTCGGACTACGCCGGGATCGGGACTGAGTCATACAGGTCAGCGTTATGGAAGGGTGGTGGTGTTTGATTACTGCCAGTGGCAAGAGAAATGTTTGAGATACCGTGGTTATTTGCTACCAATGCACTTCTTGTGGATGATTGCGAGTCCACCGTAGATAATTCGGGATATTTTCCACGGGGTGTAAAGTCATAATTGTTCGGTATACTGCCGAGTTTGTGGTATATTAGGTGAATAAGGGCTGTACGGTTGCGCTAGTCTTGGTCTTCCCGTCATATTTTCCAAACGGCATCTATCCTCCTCCCAGGAGACTTGATGAAGTTTACGGGTCCCACGCATTATATTTCGTGGCTCTGGGATACCACCAGTGTATCAGGCAGCTTCTTTAACTTGACACCGCCGAGAAAGGTCCCTTACCGAAGAGAAATCAATGCCCGCCAAACGATCCCACAGACGCTGGCTCATGCTCAAACTGAGTATGCATTGGAGGTCACAGTCGGAGAGGCAATTCTTCAGTCGTAACACCTTGGCCATAATATCGTCAAAAACGGTTTGGAAAGCCACTCCGGGTTTCTGTTTACGGGTGTCTATTTCGCGACGAATATGTATGTCCATGTAATGGCCAGCGAACCGTTCTTTAAATGCGTCCAGCAAAGAGGACTATAGGATCATGGAGTAGCTTTGGTAGACGGTCCAATACCAATCCTCAGTGGCTGTTTGCCTATGGGTACTCGGTAACATGGGGGTTTCCATACTATGCGGTGATATTCTAGGAACTGCGTCAGTAGCTGAGTGCAATTCCTATAGCGAAGGAGGTGCGAGATTGTCCCCAAATCTGTAAGGTGTCCTGCAGGACGTGGTGGTGACAAACTCAGGTGATCTAGACCTCACGTAAGACGCGCTAGCCCAGAATCATCTAAGCGTCTTACCGTGTTTAGCACTACGACATGTGATTGGCCGGTGACTAGTGTATTTTTTTTTTTTGAATAAATCGCTAAAAGCAAGAGAATATTAAAAACAAGATATTGTACCAAATACGGCGTACAGCAAACCTCGCACAATTACGTCAACAAAAGCAATCTACTAGCACGAGGTTAAATAAAAGATTCAATGCGATGATTATTAATAAAGGATGAATATAATAGACATTTTTCATTTCTCAAAAATGACCCTCCGTGAGTGGAAATAGGGCCTAGCAAAAGGAATTTATAGTTAGGTTAAAGTTTAGACAACACAAAGCTGACAAGCCGCAACAATACTTGGCATAGCTATGGAGTTTGAAGGCGGAATCTGCTCTAATGTCACCACAAAGGCCGACTACGAGACCATTATGAAACTCTACGGACTTTATAATGGCTCGGACAAGAGCCGCACAAGTCCCAAAAGCTAACACCAGATAGATGATGGAAAGGCCGCAAGCGTTGGCTAATTCAAAGTGTTGGATCCAAGTCCAACTATCCCGTGCTCGGAGATATAACCAACGACTTGGAATTCGGTTGATTCCAACCAACATCTACATTGCCACAGCTTATCCACTGTCATAGCTGGTTGAGGCTATCAAACACAAATTCAGCACAGTAGGCGCCTCTGCAACTGCGACGAACCCAATGAAAGGCTAATGAAACTATAAACCCATTATTCAAAGCATAGCTAATATCATCATAACTTTAAAAACACAAAGAAGTATTTCCCAGAAATGCACAGACCACTATTCAAGTCTAGCACTTCAGGTACTCAAGCCCAACAAATCTTAAAATTGAAAAGTTTAAACTAGAATAAAAAACAATCAAAATCAAGCTATAAACATGAGGAAACCGTAATTTGGGTGTCAACTGTTGCAACCGCGGTGGTCACCGCAGTTGCAAACATTAATTTCTAGCAGAGGGGTGTGTTGCCCGGGGTGGCATGCTGAGGCCGGCTAGCACTCAGTTGTGTCGTGGAACTTCCGGGATACCCTCTGCATGGGCTGAGCCACCCTACATAAAAACACTAACACGAAGCGAAAAGGACGGGAAAGGAGGAGGTCATTTCAAGAAAAAAATAATTACTTTAGCACTTCATGTCTTATATTTTTTCAATTTGATCACAAGGCACCAAATTTTTCCAATAGAAATAATATACAAAAAAAAAACATTAAATCAATAAGCCCGTTTTCTTCTTTTAACAAATTTTATTTTAATTTGAAAAAAAATATTACTAATAAATGAAAATTTACTTTCAATTAAATACTACTTCAAGAATTTACACAAAGAAAACAATTATTTAATGGATTCGCGTCGTCATAGAATGAGAGAAACCAAGAAAAAACAAACAGAATTCAAAACTACTCACCCTTTTTTTACGGCTGCGGAGCGCTCTGCAACAAAAGGGGAACTGGGCAACTATTAAAATATTGAAAAATTAATAAATTACTTTAATTCGTTTATTACTATTGTCTTTTTTTAAGGGACGTTTAATCACGAGTTGTTTTAATTATTAAACGTTCAGAATATTTTCAAATAGATGTAACTCCACAAAGGGACACAACCAGATTTATCCATATTATTTAATGAAAGTAAAAATAAGGAATCTCCTTGTTAACGTATTGATACACTTTCTGACCACTTCTTCGCAATTTTATACGGATTCATCCATTATTTACGAGCCCCCCTTGAATCGCAAATCTTATGCTGCACAAAATCACTTCTAGCACAATGAATTGCACTTCGTTTCTAAGTATTTTGTGCACCTTCACGCCCGCGAATCACTTTGGGTCATTAATTCCTTTTCAGTCACTTCAACCAAACTTTATCTTCGTCACCACTGACACACAAACATTTCCTTATTTTTCCTCCTTAAAATCTTTAATGATATCTTCTTCTTCGAATTGTTAATTCCCAAGATCACTTTGACGAAAAAAAAGCGAAAACACCCTTTTTTCTTCAAGACCACATGCCGATCCATTCATTCCGCAAATCACCTACACAAAAAAAACACGAAAACTCCCTCTTCCTTTCAAGATCTCCCCGTGTTTTTCCCAAAGTCAAATTCCGAATGCCCTAAATCCAAGAAACCAATCCAGCATTTCACATCCAGCAAATCTGATCCCGCAAGCATCTCATTTTCAATTACCGCTGCCGCATCTGAGTATCATAATCGAAGTTCAATACACTTCGATCCCACTACCCACACATCTTTTTTCGTATCGACAAACGCAACAATTTCCATTAGCATATATGGCAATTTGCAGAACCACGGAATCGTTTGATTAGATGCAAATTATCATATATATACGGAAACAATTGTTTTTGCCGATACTCAAAAAAGAGTGCTTCCCTGCGCTCGGGGTACTTGAACCCAGGGTTCCAGTGGACCCCCGGTCGAGAATCCATGACGCTACCAACGGAGCCACCTTGTGTTGATTTCCCATTCATTGTACTAGCAACTTCAACTATTAGGGAAACGTGAATGAATTTTTTTTAGTATGAAAATTAAGATTTTTTGCTGGAAGCTAATGAATAAAATTAGTTAGTGTGAAGGAAGGAATTCGGTTTTGTTAGGAAAAATGTATGGAATGAAATTTTGTTAATAGGAATTAATGAATAGAATGTTGTTAGTGGGAAAATTAAAATTATTATTGCATACTGTTTTTTTCTAATTGAAAATAAGGGAACAGGGTAAGATGGAGATAGTAGGGAAATATAAACTATAGGGAAATTGTGAAATGATAATAAAAATCAATAAATTTACTGAAGAAAAGGGTATATGTGCCCAAAGGACGGGGGAAATGTTACGGCGGCAATTCGAAGTTGTGAATGGGAGAAGTTCGGTACGACGGAATTCACCACAATATATTGTAGCATTTATTCATAGACACTTTGTCAGCAAATTCTACGTTCAATGTAACTTAAGATCCATTGTTGATAATAAGCTTCCAGCTCAAATTGTAATCCAATATGTATTATGTTTTGGGTCTCTAGAAAATTTAATTGCTTTTACAGGTCAGCACGTTTCGATTTGTAATTATTAGAATAAGTAATTTTTATCTTGTTTGAGTCAGAGAAATAAATTTTATATGCATTGTTAATTCAATCACGAAGCGGACCACAGCATTTTCTTTCACTGCAGGCATAATATGGGGAGAGTTGGAGAAGCACCAAATCTCCGCAGTATTAATTACATTGGTTGGTTTGCACCCAACAATCCATCGGTGAAAATTTATAGGTAAGTGAAAATTTAGTGCAGTATAACTTGTAAAGGACAATTTGAAGTGAAAGAAATGGATCAGTCAGATAAGTTGTGAATGACGTCGGCACATCAATGATACATCAGTGTAGCACTGAAGTATCAACCAAAAACAGATTGGGTGTAGTAGTTGGTCGACGGCAGGAAAGCGGAAGGCATTGGGCTTGCCACTATACAAACATTTCTGGTGAACCCGACGTGCTCAACGGCTACAGCTATTCGAAAATCAGCATCCTAGGAGCATCCCTGCGATCTGTCCTGTGAAGTTTGGAATCCGTGAACGTTATTCGGTCTCACCTGAATGATGGAAACGATTCGTGACAACTTGAACGAGCTAACGAAGCAGCAAGGTGCAACCAGTCAGGAGTTACAGTGCTGTTTTGCCCAAGACTCTAGGTTTAATCCGGCAACAACGCTCAACCCTGCGTGCGATAGAACACATCATAAAAAATATTGACGCAATTGAAGAAGCTCAACCAAAGGGCTTCTACTCGATTAAAACCACTCTAATCTCCAAGCACTGGGAAGAAATGTGAAGACTTCATCAAGAAATCTGGAAAAGTTCGAGTGATCCGGCTGCGTTAAATTACAATGACGAGGAGCATTATGCTATGGAGGAACGTGTGCATGATGTTTTAGTGTTTTTGGATGCCTGCCAGGAAAAGATTGTCGCGAATCCGGTGGTAGAATTCAAATCGTCAGCTGTCAAGTTGCCGGATATGAAGATTCAAATTTTCGATTGGGGTTATGCTCTGTGGCAGGCTTTCTATGAACTTTTTCGTTAGATCGTGCACTCGCAGAACCTTGGAGCTGTGCAAAAGATGTGGTATCTCAAAGGCAGTCTCAAAGGTGGGCCAGAATGGCTACTGCGTCACTTGCCAATCGGGGACGACACCTACAAAACTGCGTGGGAAATTCTAAAGGATCACTATAGCAACAAGAGGCTAATAGTGTCTATACTATTAGACACATTAATACCGTGGGCACCTGCAACAACCGAATCACTTAGCACCCTGAAAAGACTCCATGACGTAACAAGGGAATGTCTGTTAAGCTTAAAAGACCATGGGACTGACATAGAATATCGAGACCCAATCCTACTACAAATACTGGTGAAGAGATTGGTCAGGATTCCACATATTTTGTATGAGCAATCATTGAAGGCTCCTCGTGAACTACAGAGTGTAGACGAGTTTCTGTCCTTGCTTGAGCGTCGATTCCAGGTCTTGGAAGCAATATGTGCCGAAAAGATGTCTGGACAAACGAAATTGGCTTCTCATCGCACGTCGGCTCTGATGTCGACAAGTAAATCCTTAGTAAAGTGCAGTCACTGCAATGGAGATCACCATATTTACGCCTACGAAGCCTTTGTGGGATTATCCCACCAAGCTCGCACTGAGAAGGCCAGGCATCTTAAACTCTGCTTTGATTGTTTAACAGAGGGGTATCGAACGGCTGATTGCCGTGCAAGAACTTGCCGTAAATGCAAAAAAGATGCACCATACCTTATTACATTCAGAAGGTAAAGTTGCAGCAAATCCCACTACGAGTCATTCTGTGGCAAGCAATAATTCATCCAACCAAGTGATTTAAGCTAACGAAATTCCACCATTCATTGCCTTGTCCATGGAAACAGCTTGACATAAAGGCTCATTCGTGATGCTGAGTGCAGCGATAGTCCAGGTAATTGATCAGTATAGATAATTAAGGAGGCTTCGAGCGATACTTGTCATCGGTTCACAGATCGACATAATAACAAGCGAAGCGATCAAGAAGCTTGGATTGCAAGGTGTTGAGCACAATATGTCCATTAAAGGCCTTGGTGTGTCACAACAACCACAACTCATGGCAAGGCTGGTACTGCAGTCCTGGGTTACGTCTTTCCAATGTGACCTTAACGCGATCGTCTTGAAGCAAATAACATCATTCCAACCTGCTTTGGAACTACACACAACCTCCTGAGCCATACCAAGGAATATCGATTTAGCAGATCCTGGGTTTCATGAACCAGTCCGAGTTGATCTGCTGCTGGGCTCAGATTTCTTTTGTGAAACCCTCGCTGATGAACAGATCAAATCGGCACCCAAACTGCTACATTTACAAAACACCGTTATGGATGGGTCCCAAACCAATTGATTCCTCTGTGTACCATTTTTAACACCAAGGACGATGAACTAGGCGAAAGAATGGAGCGGTTCTGGAAATTGGAAGAAATCCATGTAAGAGCACCCTCCATGACATCACAAGAAATACAGTGTGGAAACGAATTTGCGAAGGGCTGAAAGCGAACTGCTGATGGGCGTTTTGAGGTGAGGCTTCCATGCCGTGATAGTACTCGAAAATTGGGGCTCGTATATCACAGCTGTTGCTCTAAGTCAAACGGAAGCTATTAAAAAAATAAAACACTGCATGATCAATCTCACGTCTTTATGCGGAAGTACGAGGACCTGGGACACATGCGTGAAGTCAACTTTAACTATATCCCATCACCACATTACGTCCCCCCACACCATTGCGTTTTCAAGCCGGATGGCATCTCAACCAAATTAAGGGTGGTCTTTGATGCGTCAGCTAAAACCACTTCAGAGGTGAGTTTGAATAAACTACTGCATGTTGGGCCTACCATTCAGACGGAACTTTTTACCATCTTGCTATGATTCCGTTTCCCTTGATATGTATTTACGGCAGATATAGAGAAAATGTATCGCCAGGTGCTTGTAGCTGGACCAGATCGTAATTATCAGCTAATTGTGTGGAGATATAAGCCCAGTGAAAGTATAAGATGTTACCAATTGAACACAGTTGAATATGGAACGTCATCAGCACCATATTTGGCAACCAAATTTCTTCAGAAACAAGGATTTCAGACTGTGAAGGAGTACCCACTTGGGGCCCAATCGTTAGCCGAAGATTTTTATATGGATGACCCGATGACAGAAGCTGATCTTCTATCAGAAGCATTGGAAAAACAATCAGAATTGTTATCAATATAAGACCTGGTTGGATATAAACTTAGAAAGTTTACGGTAGAAGAAGACTGTGCACTTCAGTTGAACGTTGCAGATGAACGGGATGGCCACATTCAGATGTTGGGGTTGATATGGACCCCCAAGGAAGATGTATTCATGGTCAAGTGCCCTGCAATGACAACAAAATATACAAAAAGATCTATCTTGGCAGATATAGCACGGCTCTTTGACCCACTGTGCTTGGTAACTCTGGTGACAGTGACAGCAAAGATCTTTTTGCGAAAATTGTGGAAGCTCAAGATTGATTGGGACGCTGCAGTACCAGTGGAATTGACTGCAGAGTGGAAAAGATATGCTGAAAGATGAGATGAGCTTAGCAGCGTGAAAATCCCTCGCCACATCTATGGAGACAGGTTGCCGAAAACAATGTAACGCTGATGCGTCAGGGGAAGCCTATGGTACAGTTGCCTATATTCATACAATTAGTATGGATGGTCTATGTATGGTATGACAATTGTGTGCAAAATCAAGAGTGGTCCTTTTGAAGAAGATCACCATTCCAAGACTGGAACTTTGCGCAGCAAGACTAGCCGGAGGATTGGCTGATCGGCTTGGTCGTGATTTGGGCGGAACAAGGCTTAAATGTTTTTCTGGATGTATTCTAAGATAGTTTTGAACTGGATAAATGCAGATTTATCATTCCATCACACGTTAGTTGCAAATCGTGTGGCAGCCATACAGCAAATTGCAATCGCTGATCAAAGGCGGCACGTGGACTCTAAACAAAATCCAGCCGATCTTGCATCAAGAGGCGTAGCCCCCAAAAAGTTGAAGGATTGCAACTTGGACCCGTGTTCCTTCACGGGTTGAAGACGTAAAGGTTTTCTTTGATGTTACAAAAACTGCGGTAAGTTTCCTACACCAAATAGATCATCGTAACTCATTTCGACGATTTTAATGGTTAATAGCATACATTCTACGTAAATAACTTTCACAAGCAGACAACAGGGAAAAAACCTCTACGTTAACGGTTGACCAATCGGAAAACCTACTTCAAGTAATGCTACTCGAGGCTCAATCGGATGCGTACCGCCAATCTATCCAAAAATTGGAGACTACCGGACAAGTTGGCCCAAGGGATCCACTAAGAGATCTCTGCCCATTTTTGGATGAACATGGGATCCTTCGAGTTGGCGGCAGACTAGAGGCTTCGAATCTATCCTGTGACGCAGGACATCTGACCATCCTTCCGTATGCGCATTTCATCACCAGGCTAATATTTGACGATTTGCATGTTCGCCATCTGTATGGCGGTCCACAGATATTGCCGGCTGCAGCCAGGTAACGGTTTTGGCCAATAAACGGAAAAACAGCTGCTAGATCCGTCGTTAAGAAGTGTGTCAGATGTAGTCGTGTGAGGGCAAAGCAGAGCATATATACTAACTAGCACCTGCAATTGATAAGCAATCAAAATGAAAAGAGAGGCAAACAAACGAGTAAAATATGGATTAAAATTTACCATGTGTTGTTTAAATTGCTTGCAAAATCAAGTTCTTGTTTACCATATATACGTAAAAAATTAAATTTATTCTAATTGCAGCTGCTATTTAGTAGATATGCTTTGGCCAAAGTTAATGTCACAGCTTATGGGTAACTTGCCAACCGATGGAGTGCAACCAGCCAGACCTTTTTTAAATCCAGGCGTTGATTTTGCGGGACCATTGTGGATGCACTTCAAGACTCGAGGCAAGCATCCTCAAAAGGCTTATCAAGCGGTAGTTTGTTGCTTCGCCATAAGGGCAACGCACTTGTAACTCTTTGCCGATTTAACTACAGAAGTATTTATCAATACCTTTAAAAGATTCGTTTGCTGGAGGGAATATTGTAGATGACTGTATTGCGACAGTATTGTAGCAGGAACCAGCTAGCTAAACTGAAAGAGAACATATTATCTGAGGCCACCCAACAAAAGGTGATTGGAATTTGTACATAGAAGGGCATCGAGTTCAAATTTCTTCCGTCGAGATTTCCCCGATTTGGTGGCCTGTGGAAGGTTGCAGTGAAGTTGGCTAAGCATTTCCTGCTTAGAAACGTAGCTCCAACATCTCTCACATGTGATGAGCTAGAAACCGTAATTGTAGAGATAGAGGCCATATTGAATTCAAGACTGCTCACTGCAATGTCTTCGGATGCAAATGATCTGACAGCATTAACACCGGGTCACTTTCTGATTGATGTGCCATCGACTTCTATGGTGGACCCAGATGCACAACCAAGTTCCATGAGCCTGCTGAAACGATGGAAGGAAATTAATGGCATTAAAAACAAGTTCTGCCAGCGATGGACATCCAAATATTTAGCGGAACTACAACAGCGATACAATTGGAAGCAAGTATGCACGGAAGCCAAACCAGGGTTGTTGGTGATCATCACGGAAGACAATATACCAGTCTTAAGATGGCCCCTGGGATGTATCATCGATTGCACTCGGGGTCCTGATAACCTTGTTAGAGTGGTGGACCTGAAAACGTCCTTCAGAGTCCAAAGAAGAAGTGTGCACAAACTAGCACCCTTGCCAGAGGAAGAGGCCAGGAGATTCTTCCCATATTGAGGTCCTCAGTCGAGATACAAGGATCCTCCACTCTGCCTGGTTTGTATCTCGAAAGCTTGGGATCAACCAAACTAAATCAAAGTGAATGGAATTTGAAGGTGTACTACAATCTGACTAGCTGTTGGCAGGAATTTCATCTCATGCAGGAGGGAGCTCTTCACTTACGTAATATTTGTGGAAAATTAATAAACCACCAGCCTTGTGCCGATACAAATGAATAGCTGGCCCATGCGTTGGGTGACATAGTAGCTAATAATAAGTTACTTCGCCCCACCATCAGGCCAGGCCCTCTACGCAAGAAGAGAGAGGCAATAAGTATAGTGGGCAACATAGTAAACTCTCTCTGTGGCGTAATGGATTCAGAATATGCGAAGGATATGGATGCTACCATCAACGGGTTGCGAGCCAACGACGAGCATCTTCTGTCCCTCATTCGAAATCACACCTCAATCATAGATTCGACAGTCAATTTGATGATTAATTTAGACCGATTTACTCATAAAATGCTATAAGGACATCAGCTGGTATTGAATCAAGTTACTGGAAGAATAAACAGTATAACTAAGGATCTATGGGAACAGGGCCACACCAAATGTGTGATCTATGGGAACAGGGCCACACCAAATATGCGGGGACTCACATCAGCGGCACTTTTGTTACTACTAGTCCTAAACAACTACCAAAAGGTGCAGCTGAGTCTTGTCAGTGTGTGAACATATTCAGCGACTCTAATACAGAGAAGTCTCGACAGATACATTCAACTTCAAGGATGTGCATCATTTCACCGTAGGTTACATCACGCTAGGTGGCATGATTATACTGATATCCTTTTTGGTGTGGAAACGTGAACAGGTGAACATTCAGACGACGCGTCCTAAACCACCACCTCGAACTCAATCCATACCGGCATTTGCCATAGCAACTGATTTGGAAGGCTGAACCATTGTACAAGGGGGGAGGATATTAAGACTTTGAATAAAATTGATAATTTAACGTTCGATATCCATGCTTAACCCTAATATTAAATTATAATCGATACCTTTGTTTGATTCTAACATAAAATTCTGTATATATTGTCGCATTTATTCATAGACACTATGTCAGCAAATTTTACGTTCAATGTAACTTAAGATCCATTGTTGATAATAAACTTCCAACTCAAATTGTAATCCTTCCAACTAAAATTGTGATCAAAGCTCATTAGCAGCGAGCAAAAATGATCACATAAACCTTCAATCTATGACTCGCACTCCCACTAACAACATTAAGCATACATATTAAGGGGAAAGTGGATGTCCTACACTCAATATCTCATACACTTTAAAGCCAAGGTAGCTTATACTAAATTCTTGGGAATCCAACAGCAACAACTCCCAAGCTAGACCAATAGAAAGCCATTCTCTCGACAAAACTTCTTCCAAAGCGAATCAATTCCCGAACGTAACGATCGTGTCAAACAGTCATTCCTCATTTACATATTAACTCGTTTCCAATAAGTAACCGCTAAGGCTTTCACAATATTTACTAATGAAACTCCCCTACTAACCTTTTAGCACAATAATTTAAGAGAATGGTAGCAAAAGCTTACATACAGAGCTTTTGTTAAAGCATTAAAGAAATTAATTTAATAGAGAATTAAAAACCATGAATGGTCTGAACAACAGAATTTTTTTGTGGAACAAAAATCAGAATATTTAAACCATATTGAACGTCATTCACATCAAATCCTCACCAACGCTAACTGTTTATAATTTGCTAAAACCTTCAATTATCAAATAGTAACACACTGATAATAACCACTAACCAAACAAAACGTCGAATTCTATCTTTTGCATTCATTTGTAATTGCAGTATTTAAAAAAAAAATACTAAAAGAAACGCAAAATATGTAACAATAAGATATCAAAAATAATTTTGAGACCAGTATTGTTAAAAATAACTGTAAACCATCAACTTCCGAAAAAATGGGAATTGAGTGTGAATGTACAAAGGAAAACGTAACCATACTATTAAGTAAAGTCGGTTAAAGAAAAATTGAATTCCGGCATCCTTCAAATGTAAAAAATAATAATTTAATTCTCATGAAAAAAATGTAATAACTTGGCCCTTGACGCCTTTCGCCACAGACCCCGATCAACCGATCCATGTACCCTACGCTCTTGATGTCGACGGTTTAGGCGCGACCTTTTAACTACTCGCTGCCACTGAACCGCGATTTGACATGTGTCAAAAAGAAAAAGAGACGGAGGTGATGTCCGGTTCGCACTGATTGCAAGTTCCACGTTGCGTTAAATTTCAGCGGTGCTGACCCCGGCTCCAAAAAAGTTAGTGACAGTGGCAGCCACCCCATTTATTGGATGCTTCCCGGACATCATTATCTATCGCAGATGAAAATCCTGCAGTTTTCCACGACAAGCGAAGCCCTTTTAACTTTACAAGTAAGTTCTACAACAGATTTTTAATACAGCTCATCTAATGTTTCCGCACCCAGTGAAACGATTGAAGTATGAATGGTTGACGTCGGGAGCAGTGCGCGCTCCGAAGTTACATCAAAGTTACGTGGCGGAGTTTGACATATCCCACTGATAAGCAATAGGCGAAGGATATCTCAAGGTGGACAACTTCGAGGTCCTTTCTTTTGCTTACACCCCTAACGTGGCCGACTATGTCCTAATGCAAATAGCGCACTATTGCCCGAGGGAAACATCTGAATTAACCGGATGCCATCAAACCTCTAACTTGGTAATAAACGGAATCACAACACATTGTGAAGAATAAGGATCACTGGGTCTGGACAAAAATAAATCTGTAGAGATTTTTTGATGGAAATTCGAACGAGCAAGCCGATAACTCCTCATCGACAACACGACAGTGAAATCTGTATCTGATCATCGGTTCATACGACGGAGAGTGTTTCTTAAGTGCAAAGGAAAGGGCTATTTGGCGACAGACTTATATCTTCGTAAACGATGGCCATTCCGGCATTAAATTTCAACCATGATAGTGACACACGGAAATTTAAAAAGGGCAAATTCAGTGCGGAGTTGTATGAAAGTACAAGGAAGTTTACGGAAATTAACTGGTGTAGACATTTGATGTGGCCCTATTTATATACCGTGGAAGAATACGTTCTTTTTCTCCCCTAGAAGCAGTAACAGTAGATGGCATACTTCTAGGTTAAATTGAAAATTTTCAGATACGTCTCTGTAATTTGCACCGATTGGCTAGCAAGTGTCGACGTCACAGCTCCGTATTTCAAATAGTAATTATAAACATATCCTTACTTTACTGGGCTACTATGGACATGGTTGTGGAATTGTACAGATCATGAATCATGAATACTACTAAATATAATGCATATTTCAACGAGGCATAGTCAGTTGAATAGAACCAGTGCATTGATTACCACCATTTCTAATCTTATCTACTGTTAAAATTCTGAAAGAAATATTCAGTTATGCCTTTCAATTGTATTTCACAAAAATTTGCTGGATGCAATTCCATCTATTATGTGGAGAAATTTAACATTGAAATTAACGATTCTTAACTTTTATTGAAAAAAAAAAAAATAAAAACATTAAAAATTAGAGCTGTTACGTGCAGAATTTTTCCAAATTGCTCTTATTGGCTAGGTTTGTGAAGCCGAACGAAGGAATATTGTATAAACTGTAGGGCACGAATATCAAATACATCCATAAATTGTCAACTATAAACCTGTAATGCTACGTTCACTTCATAATGCGGCCCATGGTAAGGAAATTAGATTTGTATATAACAGAAAAGGAAAGAATATTCTTTTTTTTAAGAGACAATTACTTTTGGGGTGACTTTTTTTTCAGCCCTTTCGGGCCTATGCTTAGAGATAGTTAGAGTATCTCATTGTCATGATCGAATCTATCGGCACTCCACAAGGTGATATGATCATTACCACGCTTTGGCCGTTTGTCCGTCCACAGAGCAGCGTTACGTTCTGATTTTAAGCCAGCACGTATCATAACTGAACAGGCTTATAGTCTGTCGAAAGAATCACTCGAACTATATCTCGTTTACGCCAACGAACCTCGAACGAGAGACCTTCGGCTTACAGGCTTAGTGCTCTAACCACCTCACCACGCGGAATACTCTTATAGGGTGAGTAATTAAAGAATATGTTTTTATTAAGTTTGATTAATTTATATCTCAAATTATTGTTGGGAAAGATTACTTCCAAATTGACGAATTACTTTGAATAATATTTACGGAAGCTTGACAAAAGGCTTCGTAATCCGTTTTATTTTAGATAAAGATGTAAGAAACTATACAAGATATTTAATTTTAACTAATCAATACAAATAAGTTGAATAATGAAGGCATCTTCTTCTATTTAAAGCTAAAATAAACAATGTTGAAAGGAACTCATAAGAGGCAATGAGCGATAAACACCTTCTGGTAAGAAATTTTTGTAAGGTGTTTCTCTTGCAATAAAATGTTAATGGTATAAGCCTATAATTTCTAAATTAGCTTTCACTAAGCATATGAATACTATTTATCTGGTATATCAATGTCATGCTTATATTTGTTTGAGTATAAGCTCCAGTAATGATGGGTTATAATACATATATAACTACAGGTTTAGATAAATATACATAATATGCTCTATGTACAACGTTTGATGTTTTCAAAACTACACATCATGTTTTAAAGCTATGAAACTTACCCAAAACGTAAAGCAAAGTTATGTAGTCAATTATTTTGTGAATTTTATATAATTCTATTAACTTCAAAAACATGAATAAAATGCCCTCCTAAAACCAGCCGAATATTCATAAGTGTACCGTGATTTACTTCGGGACTGCATGATAAACTAAAAAAGCTGAACGAAGTGAAACGTCCATCAACTAGGAAAAGAATTTGTTTCGGTTCCCAAATTGCTATATTTGGTCAAATCTGGCTTACCTAGATTTCAGTTCATTCGCCAAATATAAAGACATTGTCATCTATCAAATGGTATTATGTACGAAAAATTTGTATCTTTTAGTTTTGTAACGGTTATGGACAGAATAACTTTTCTTGGTGACTTATCAAAAAAACAATCTCATTGTACGATCTTGCGAAATAATCAAGTACATTATTAAAAAAAATAAACTTTAAGTTTATGAAAATTTAAAAAAAAAAGAAAAGTAATTAAGAAATTTAGTACTTAAAGTAATTTTAACATATACGTATATAGTCAGTTTTTTTCTAATGTTATCAAAATTATAATAAAACTAATTTTTATTATACATTAGATCTTTTACTTATTTTGTATAACAGCTATTTTCGACTACTATTTGCAGTCTTCTTCAGTACAATTATCGGGTTACAAGATTTTTACTTAAGTACATATAACTTTAAAAAAAAGGCAATTATATCTTTGATGTAATTAGGCTAAATAACACTGAATGGCAACTACCTTCATCCGTATTCATTCTTTGTTGCTCAGGTACTTGGATTATTTTTATTGCTTCCATCGCGTCTAATTCTCTAGGACAATTACTGCTCTTAATTACACTTACATCGGCAATATCCATCATGTGTTGTTCTTCGATGATGTGTTTAGCTACGGCGGACCTCATGTGCGATTCCGGGTTTTTGGCTGCGATTCATGCTTCCCTAATATGTTCGTGGAACCTGACCGGGATCAATCTTTTCGTTTGTCCGATATAAATCATAGGATGAATACTACACGCTACTTTGTAGATGCCACTCGTCTCTTCCATTGTTTTTCGATCCTTGCCCGATCCCAATATGTTTCGTGCTGCGCATCTGCGACTAGAGGACACCATTTCAATTCCGTGATGTTTGATGACTTGCTTCATGTCTTTTGAATACCTGGAAGATGTCACTGATATGCGCTTAGGAGTTTCTTTTGTCGGTTTCAATGTTGTTAAATTGTCCCTATTTTGTTTTCGGATCTTCTTCTTGATTATTGCTTCGATGCATTTTCCGTCGTATCCATTTATGTTGGCTGTATTTATGATATGTTCTTTTTCTTTCTTGAATCGCTCTACTGTTAATGGCACTGTCAGTAATCGGTGAATCATTGAATGGTATGCTGCCATTTTTTGGGGGTAGCTATGGCTAGAGTTGCTAGTAATTGTACGTTGGGTACTCGAGGGCTTCCGGTAGATGTCGATTTCAATCCTGCCTTGGTTCCTAATAAGTTTCAAATCAAGGAACGGGATTTCACCATTTACTTCTATCTCCATGCTGAACTTTATTTTCGGGTGGATGTTGTTGATTTTCTGGAAGGTATTTTCCAATTCTTCCTTTGCAATGATGATAAAAATATCGTCCACATATCGCACCCACAATTTCGGCATTAAACCTTCTTCTTCAATGATATTTTCAACATGGGCCATAAAAATTTCTCTGATAAGAGGAGATAAAGGGTTGCCCATTGCTGTAGCGGACGTTGTTTTGAAAAATCGTTGCCTGAACATGAAATAATTTTCATTCATGCACAGTCGAGCCAATTTTAGGTAGCATTTTGTCTTCTCTTTCCATTCACTAGAGTTTTTTATGCTCAATAACCACTTTTCCAGTAAATACAATGATTCTTTAACTGGAACATTCGGAAAAAGGCTTTTACGTCAAAAGACACCATAATATCTTCGTTGTTCAAATCATCTATTTTTTCCAATTTTTTGATGAGCATTTCTGAGCTTTTAATTGACCGACTGCTTATTGATATATTTATTTCGTTAATTTGGTTGGTTAACCATTTGGCTACGTTATATATTGGCGAGTTCGTGTCGGCTATAATTTCACGTACCTCCTCACCGTTTTTATGGGTTTTTGGTTGAATACGGATGCGAGGGAGCGATGGATTCGGCATTCTCAAATTTTTACTGGCTACCACTCTTCTACATTCCTTGATAGTTTTTTCCACTCGTTTTGTGGAATCTGGTAGCGGATTGTTTCGCAGTTCCATATAATTTCCATTCGATAAGGTGTTTAATATGATTTCATCATGCTTAAGTTTGTTCATTATTACCACTGCGTTGCTTTTATCAGCTTTTATATAGAAAACGGGGTTTTCTTCTAACTGCCTTATGCTTTTGTTTTATGATATTAAATTTGGTTTGTAGATGCCACTCGTCTCTTCCATTGTTTTTAAATCCTTGCCTGATCACAATATGTTTCGTGCTGCGCATCTGCGACTAGAGGACACCATTTCAATTCCGTGATGTTTGATGACTTGCTTCATGTCTTTTGAATACCTGGAAGATGTCACTGATATGCGCTTTGGAGTTTCTTTTGTCGGTTTCAATGTTGTTAAATTGTCCCTATTTTGTTTTCGGATCTTCTTCTTGATTATTGCTTCGATACATTTTCCGTCGTATCCATTTATGCTGGCTGTATTTATGATATATTCTTTTTCTTTCTTGAATCGCTCTACTGTTAATGGCACTGTCAGTAATCGGTGAATCATTGAATGGTATGCTGCCATTTTTTGGGGGTAGCTATGGCTAGAGTCGCTAGTAATTGTACGTTGGGTACTCGAGGGCTTCCGGTAGATGTCGATTTCAATCCTGCCTTGGTTCCTAATAAGTTTCAAATCAAGGAACGGGATTTCACCATAAAACGAGTGGAAAAAACTATCAAGGAATGTAGAAGAGTGGTAGCCAGTAAAAATTTGAGAATGCCGAATCCATCGCTCCCTCGCATCCGTATTCAACCAAAAACCCATAAAAACGGTGAGGAGGTACGTGAAATTATAGCCGACACGAACTCGCCAATACATAACGTAGCCAAATGGTTAACCAACCAAATTAACGAAATAAATATACCAATAAGCAGTCGGTCAATTAAAAGCTCAGAAATGCTCATCAAAAAATTGGAAAAAATGAATGATTTGAACAACGAAGATATTATGGTGTCTTTTGACGTAAAAGCCCTTTTTCCGAATGTCCCAGTTAAAGAATCATTGTATTTACTGGAAAAGTGGTTATTGAGCATAGAAAACTCTAGTGAATGGAAAGAGAAGACAAAATGCTACCTAAAATTGGCTCGACTGTGCATGAATGAAAATTATTTCATGTTCAGGCAACGATTTTTCAAAACAACGTCCGCTACAGCAATGGGCAATCCTTTATCTCCTCTTATCAGAGAAATTTTTATGGCCCATGTTGAAAATATCATTGAAGAAGAAGGTTTGATGCCGAAATTGTGGGTGCGATATGTGGACGATATTTTTATCATCATTGCAAAGGAAGAATTGGAAAATACCTTCCAGAAAATCAACAATATCCACCCGAAAATAAAGTTCAGCGTGGAGATAGAAGTAAATGGTGAAATCCCGTTCCTTGATTTGAAACTTATTAGGAACCAAGGCAGGATTGAAATCGACATCTACCGGAAGCCCTCGAGTACCCAACGTACAATTACTAGCGACTCTAGCCGTAGCTACCCCCAAAAAATGGCAGCATACCATTCAATGATTCACCGATTACTGACAGTGCCATTAACAGTAGAGCGATTCAAGAAAGAAAAAGAACATATCATAAATACAGCCAGCATAAATGGATACGACGGAAAATGCATCGAAGCAATAATCAAGAAGAAAATCCGAAAACAAAATAGGGACAATTTAACAACATTGAAACCGACAAAAGAAACTCCAAAGCGCATATCAGTGACATCTCCCAGGTATTCAAAAGACATGAAGCAAGTGTTCAAACATCACGGAATTGAAATGGTGTCCTCTAGTCGCAGATGCGCAGCACGAAACATATTGGGATCGGGCAAGGATCTAAAAACAATGGAAGAGACGAGTGGCATCTACAAAGTAGCGTGTAGTATTCGTCCTATGATTTATATCGGACAAACGAAAAGATTCATCCCGGTCAGGTTCCACGAACATATTAGGGAAGCATGAATCGCAGCCAAAAACCCGGAATCGCACATGAGGTCCGCCGTAGCTAAACACATCATCGAAGAACAACACATGATGGATATTGCCGATGTAAGTGTAATTAAGAGCAGTAATTGTCCTAGAGAATTAGACGCGATGGAAGCAATAAAAATAATCCAAGTACCTGAGCAACAAAGAATGAATACGGATGAAGGTAGTTGCCATTCAGTGTTATTTAGCCTAATTACATCAAAGATATAATTGCCTTTTTTTAAAGTTATATGTACTTAAGTAAAAATCTTGTAACCCAATAACTGTACTGAAGAAGACAGAAAATAGCTGTTATACAAAATAAGTAAAAGATCTTATTTATAATGAAAAATTAGTTTTATTATAATTTTAATTTTAACAATTTTAATTCGTACCTTAATACTAAAATTTGTATTAGTTCTTGTAACTAGCAACTGTTTAAAATCTTATTTTAAATTTAATTTTTACTGTAAAATATTAAGGGCTTATGATTAATCGTTGAAAAGGTGAAGACTTCCCGATATAAAGTTTATGCGTGCTTTTTATTAGAGTAGATTTTTTCGGTTTTGTCTTCGAGTAGTATATTTCGGGCACCGTGTCGATGATATTTGGGAGCGCTTTTTTTGGCGGTTGTTTTTATCCATTTCCTCCGGGATGGGAAGATGCATCTTCGAGTAGTGATGGAAGTTTTTTGACGCGTTATTAAATCGGGCATGTGAACCGGTGGCTGAATTTTTGTATTTCGCATTTAGTCTGCTCGCGTAAGATCCGTGACCGAAACTCCTCTAAGAACTAGCTAGCTAGCCAGCAGCCACCGGCTTTAATTCGGCAACACCAGTGGACAGCTTCCTGTTCCGGATTCAGGCT
The DNA here is from genome assembly GCA_963969285.1 of Odontomyia ornata. Classification (NCBI taxonomy): domain Eukaryota; kingdom Metazoa; phylum Arthropoda; class Insecta; order Diptera; family Stratiomyidae; genus Odontomyia; species Odontomyia ornata. Next base: position 230,318,991 of record OZ017738.1, on the reverse strand, counting down.
CTAGTCGACAGTACGCTGGAAGGCAAATTCTCGGCTTTTCTTCGACACTTGCACCTCTTATTCAGCGAGGATGCTGCCGAATGGCACCACAGTTTCAAAGAATCCGTAATACGCCCGGATTGAGATTCCTTCGTGCAGTTTTTTGCAACCACTTTGATGACAGCCTCACTAAAAGAGAATTGCGCCAACGACTACGGAAATGCGAACGAGGCTCCCATGAACCATTTGACCAGTTTTATACCAGTATGCTACGCCTAAGCACTCAGCTACGAACACCCATGCCCGAGGACGAACTTGTGGAAATCATCAGGGAGAATATGCGTTGGGAGCTTCAAAAAACAGCCTCCTTCGTGTGCCAATATACACCACGCAGGGCTTACACCTCCATGCCCGTAGACAAGAACGACTAGATGAATGGCAAGAAGCCTTTCGTCCACAACCTCGCATGACGGGACCTAGTCAACGAGGCAATCATATTGCAGAAATTGTAGCAACTGGTCACGTAGAAACGAAGCCGACACATATCCTGAGGAGTAGAGTTCCCTGGATCGCGAGTCCGAACTAGCAACTGATCGACCTTTCGTCGTGGTAGTTGCAAGCTCTACAGTTGTTAGAACTGCCGACAACTGAGACACTGGTTCTATGCATATCCAGCGGAACTGACGATCTTGTGGTACCGTTGCGAAAAAGTGGACCCGTACGCCCCAGAATGCGCACATTGCAACTTGCGAAAAACTTGCCAGCGAGTGCCGCAACCACCCGTCGGCCCTCCTAAAGCCCGAATGGACAGATACTGAACCTTGATGGTTCGCACCGCCAAACACAGTTCTCCTGAAGCTCTGCAGCCGACATCACGCGTTGCCGAGCCAGACGTTCAGGGGAATGGTGATGAGACGAAGGCCCCCTGGCATGTTAAGCCCTTTCCTGTTAGACTGCGGGACTACCTAGCTACTTGTCAGCGCATATTCAATGGGGAAATGGTTTTAACCACTCCTCCGAGAAGGGAGCGAGCCATGCGTCCGATGCGGAGCTTCTGGACAAGGGTGAGGCAGTCGAGGAAGACGTTGTGGGCGATCCAATTAGACAAATGATTGAAGGAAGACGTTCACCTATACGCATCAGTTCACCTCCTACAAAAGCGACTGGTAGACTTGACTGACACTAGGGCCAGTGTTAACTGCATAGCAGCCGATTTTGCAGGAGAGGTCCTGACGACCCACGCAGATCAGGTCCAGCATTTTACTACCTGGTTAAGCACGGCGAATGGAACTCGTCACTCCATTGTGAGGAAACTTACGACAGATGTCATGTTAAGGGTGTGTCTATGTCCCTGGAATTCTACATTATACCCTAACTAACACAGCCCCTTCACCTAGGGTCGGACTTCGTTCGAAAATTTAATTTGGTCCCGGCATTATTTTCTAGCACGATACTTGACTCTGTCGCCACTGTCCATGACGCGACCCCAACGTTTCACTCACTTCGACATGCACTGGATGCGAATCAACAACTTTGACTAGACTCATCTATATTGGCTATTCCATCGCATGAGAAGAAAGGTCCGGCCGGACTACCCTGGTGTCTCACATAACAGATGCGGGGGATGCTGATCCCCTTAAGCAGATACATTTTGCCATATCTCCAGCGAAGGAAAAGTCTTTATATGCCGGAGTTGATCGGGTGATGGGACTAGGCTTTATCGAAGAATCGCAGAGCGCATGGGCTTCACCGGTCACTTTCGTTGTTAAGCCGAACAAGGTCCAGCTATGCTTAGATGCCCGACGTTTGAATGCCGTCACTGTCAAGGACGCATATCCCTTACCGTTGATTGATGGTATCCTGAGTCGATTACCTAAAGTCCATTTAATTACGAGCTTGGACCTGAAAGGTGTTTTCTGGTAAATCCCTTTAGATTCTGGCTCAAAAGAGTAGACAGCCTTCACAGTCCTAGGTCGCCCACTGTACCAATTTGTGAAAATGCCATTTGGACTGTGTAATGCCCCTCAAACAATAACGCGCCTTATGGATAAAGTGATACTACCATACTTACGGCACCAAGTTTTCGTATACTTGGACGACCTATTGCTTATAACCGGGACCTATGACGAAAGCATCGGCCTGCTTCAGGAAGTGGCTTGGCACATCCGGAAGGCAGGGTTAACCATCAACATACAGAAGAGTCAAATCGAAATGACGGAGGTTAAGTATTTGGGCCACATCATTGGCCATGACAACATCAAAACTGACCCGGACAAGACACAAGCGATTGATGCTTTTCCACTGCCCAAGACCACCAAGCAGTTACGCCGATTTCTAGGCTTATGCGGATAGCTCCAACGATTCGTACGTGACTGTGCCACCATCACCACACCCTTAACCGTCATGCTGCGTAGGGGACATGAGTTCGTCTGGAAAGAGACCAGCTTGCAAGCCTTTGAAGAGCTAAAGAAGAGTCTGACAACAGCCCCCGTAGTACATAGCCCGAACTTTGGTAAACCGTTATCAACCCAATGTGACGCTAGCCAACATGGGGTGGGCGCAGTCTTAGTCCAGGTTACGCAAGACGGCGAGGAGATGCCTATAGCCTTTATGTCATACAAGTTGAACCCGGCCCAGCGGAACTTCACGGCCTTGGAGCAGAAATGCTTGGTGGCGGTGTTGGCGCTAAAACATTTTCGAGCATATGTTGAGGAACAGCCTTCAAAATCGTTACGGATCATGCATCCCTGAAATGGCTGATGAGCCAAACTGACATTTATGGCCGTTTGGCTAGATGGGCCTTTAAATTCCAGGCGTTTGACTTTACGATTCGACACCAGAAAGGAAGCCAACATCTGGTACCGGACACCTTATCGAGTATGTTCGCCCCGAAAGGAGCCGAGTTGGCCCAGGAGGACGACAGCCCCCAATGATCAACATGGACCATCCCACCTTCAAGTCGGCAGGTTACATCCAGCTGATGCATACTATTCAGAGCCAGTTACCTCAGCTGCCAGAACTGCGGGTAACGGAGTGATTTATATACAATCGGATGGGGCACGCATCTGGAGACCCCATACAAGAAGAGGAACAATGGAAGTTAAGGGTGCGCGAAGAATTGACCATTGATCTTATTAGACGTGCTCATGACCAAAAAAGTTAGTGACAGTGGCTGCCATCCCATTTATTGGATGCTTCCCGGGCATCATTATCGATCGCAGACGAAAATCCTGTAGTTTCTCACAACAAACGAGGCCCTTTTAACTTTACAAGTAAGTTCTACAACAGGTTTTTAATACAGCTCATCTAATGTTTCCGCACCCAGCGTCAGTGGCGTGGAACATTCACGAACTACAGCTCCCCAACGCAATCGGAAGCGCAGTGAAACGATTGAAGTGTGAATGGTTGACGTCGGGAGCAGTGGGCGCACTGACGTTACATCAAAGTAACGTGGTGGAGCTGGACATGTCCCACTGAGAAGCAATAGGCGAAGGATGTCTCAAGGTGGTCAACATCGAGGTCCTTTCTTTCATTACACCCCTAACGTGGCCGACTATGTCCTAATGCAAATAGCGCACTATTGCCCGAGGGAAACATTTGAATTAACTGGATGCCATCAAACCTCTAACTTGGAAATAAATGGAATTGCAACACATTGCGAAGAATTAGGATCGCTAGATCTGGACAAGAACGAGCATGTTGAGATTTGTTGATAGAAATTCGAACGAGCAAGCCGATAACTCCTCATCGACAACACGACAGTGAAATCTGTATCTGATCATCGGTTAGTACAACGGAGAGTGATTCTTGAGTGCACAGGAAATGGCTACTTGGTGACAGACTTATATCTTCGTAAACGACGGCCATTCCTGCATTAAATTTTAACCATGATAGTGACACACGGAAATTTAAAAAGGACAAATTCAGTGCGGAGTTGTATGAAAGTACAAGTAAGTTCTGTATTAATCCTAATGTAGTCAAGTAGAACTTTACAGAAATTAACTGGTGCAGACATTTGATGTGGCTCTATTTAAATACCGTGGAAGATTATGTTCTTGTTCTCCACTAGAAGCAGTGTCAGTAGATGGCATTCTTCTAGGTTAAATTGAAAATTTTCAGATACGTCTCTGTGATCTGCCCCCATTGGCTAGCAAGTGTCAACGTCGCAGCTCCGTATTTCAAATAGTTATTATAAACATATCCTTACTTTACTGGGCTGCTATGGACATTGTTAAATGTTCACAAATTGAACACTTATAATTATGACGGCACTTGAACCGTGCAATAAGCCAAACAGGTATAGTTGAATTGAGTCACGACGGCCCTTGAGCTGAGTAACTATCGATGCATATTATAAATATATAAGGGATATCAGCAGCACTTGAACTGCGATATTTTGCGCGAAATGTAATACTTAATTGGTTGAATTGTCACAAACAATGATTTTATTCTTCATAATATGAAATATTCATATAATAAAAATGCTTGGTCTAAAATCAATTTCAACATAACAAGAATTCAAGAATATCCAAAATGTACAAGTACATCGATCAAAAGTAAATTGCCTAGTTCGACGTTTGAAATCAAAACAATTAAAGGTGAGTGAACATGAAATGCATCGTCAGTGTGAATTACATTTATATAGGTCAATTTCACGATGCAAGGTAAGCACATGATTTAATAGCAATGTGATAATTGAATTGTAGGGAAGTGAACTTTATGATATGAAAATTAAATCAGTTGGTTGTTGTTTTCGACGAGGTGTTGGTTTCGGTTTGCAGGAGAAGCTGTTATGTTGGTTCCATAGCCAGCACCCTGCTGACATGATGGCGAGCAGTAGTGCTAAATATCCAATCGTCCAATGATGGATCGTGTGAAACTGATTCTTGTTCGGTAATTCTGCAACTTGATTGTCCTTCACAAGTCGTTGCAGAGCAAGTAATTCCTCTAGGTGCGGGTGTTGCTGTGTACCTTGCGCCAAGATTGGGTTTAGTTTTTCTGGTGGTGTTATATTTTCCCGGGTGCTTATCCTTGGATATAAGACTGAGCTGTTGCTTGCAAACGTGCGATGCGCTTCAATTGTTACGTGGTCATGTTTAACATAGTTTCGCAATCTGGATCAATAGTAAGTAGTCCAGATTCCCTGAGTGTCATTTCAAGTCTTCTTCGGTGGCAGGTGGCGGTAATCTGTGTGAAGGCCCGTGATGACACAATCCATTGGTTTTCGCGGAATAGCTTCACCCATACAGGGCTATCTTGTACTGACTTAAACTCACAATTCCTACGGATCAGTTTGTTAAGAAGGCTTATCTCGCAAGCACAAATGTCTGCGCCTAGTTTATGTATAGTATGGATGGCTTTACATAAATAGGTTTCCCTTCTTGTGATGGTACAAGCGGTTAAATCATTTTGTGTTAGTGGAGTGTATTGGCCTCTATGTGAGTTTATCGCAAGATATGAAGCACATGAGACGAATGTGTTGATCACCTAAGATGGTAGGGGTATAGTCCTTAGAAGATCGAATTGGTTTTGGTCAATCAACGGTAATTTTGCCTCGAAAACTACGTGATCACCTAGTACGGTGCCTGTTACTGTCATTAGTTTGTAAACTTGGACAAGATCATCTTGGTCTACTGGCAAACGCGTGTATGCTGGAAGATGTTGCTTAACTGTTGCAATTTCCTTACTGAGTTGTTGTGGTGGTAACAGTAGGGGGTTCATTCTGCCGTGATGCGTATTGATCAATGTATCTGCTATTGCTAACTGTATGCGATGTAAGTTTGACACAACTGTTATCTGAATTGAGAGTGATGTGAGAAGTTGGTAAATTTTCAATTGGTTTGTACCATCACTGTTGTCATTACCTCGGCTCAGCACAAGAGTCAATGGGCCATTGATTGCGTTGAATTTTTCCGCGGTGGTAACCTGATCCCGCCTCATGATGTTGATCGTTGAATCAATAATCGAGGTTTGATTTTTGAACAACGCCAATGGTGTTTGCTCATTCTCTCGTACTGCGCCAATTGTATGGGTCATTTCATCAGCATATGCTAAATCAAGTATGCCAAACAGTGAGTTAGCTACGTTTCCAACTACGTGTAGTGCTGCTCTTTTTTAGCGCTTAGTTAGGATTAAGCTTTTGTCCAATTGTAGTTCCTTTTCGGAATATTCAAATCGTTCGACCATTTGCTTACATGTGCTCTTTTGGTGCAACTGTTGGCATAGATGTCGCAGTGTTTCGGTTGCCTTTATAATTGAAGCCATTTCTGTCCAATATGGTTTTAAGTCGTAATAAATTATGAGCTTCCACTCATTTGTGATAAACATAACTCTGCCAAGGTCTTCAAAGTAAATGTCGTGGTTTGGCTCGAAGTCCTCAATTCTGAATGGTTCACTTAGTATGGCTGGTAACATCAAGCATACCAAGAGTATCGTCGAAAGTAGTCCTCCATTAGATATCTTGACCTTTTTCCTTGGTTGATGAGATTCTTTATTTGAATCTTGAATTTCTTGTTCCAAGCCTCTTCTATGAGTAGCTTCGATGCTACGTTTTTTTTGCTTCGGAGTATTTTTCTTCTAAGGAAAAGGCGCAAGCCGGTGAATCGCTCGTTTGAAGGTACCTTGTGCTGTTTTTACGTCTGGAGCTCGAACCAGACCATCAACCCCTTCACATATTCAAAGAATTCTTCCTAAAGGCCATCGCATAACTGGCAATTTGTCATCTTTTAGGATGACCATTGTATCTGGACATTTTCGCATTGCTCTCTCCATTTGTTTCTGTGTTGTAATTCATGCAAGTTTCCAAAAATCTTTTTTTATGAGTGTTACTTGCTTCCAACTTTTCACTAGACCTAGGTGTACTGGCTGGGCTTGTGAATCAACTTGAGCTATAAGAGGCTCTCATATAAGAAAATGTCCGGGAGTTTGCATTCGGATTATTTGGATCTACTGAGAGTGGTGTGAGAAGTCTTGAGTTCAGCACTGCCTCTATTGTAATTAAAACTGTTTTGATTTCTTCATGCGTAAGAGATGTTTTTGAAATGATCGGCACTAAGAGTTTCTTCGCTGATTTGGCGGCAGCTTCCCAGAGCCCTCCAAAATGAGGTGCTGTCGGAGGAATGAAGTGGACCTCTTAGCCGCTTCTCTTCCAGCTCGACCACCGACGTATCAAGCGGCTTTATCAAGCGTGTCCGGTACTCCTCGATCGTGATTGACCTTGGAGCCACTTTAGGCGTCGCAGCAATTGCTACCTCGAGCGACGGACAGGGTTGCGATGTCATCACAGGCTGCTGGTGGTGGTTTTCCAGTCGCCGCCCACGTATGTCGGTTGTGGTGGTTGCTGGCGGTGCAAGCTGGTCAATTGGTTGCCGATGGTGATTTGGCCCAAATTATGATGTCCGCACGATGCTGATGTTGCGGGATGCCGGTGAGTTCGCTGGCGATGCGGGTTGGTCGCCGATGGTTAGATGATGGCAATCAAGTTTCAACTAACGTATGCTGATCATGGTGGTTGCTGGCGGTGCAAGCTGGTCAATTGCTTGCCGATGGCGATTTGATGCAAATTGTGTTATACGCACGATCGCTGAATCGAAATCACGTTAACTTGCTCGTTCCTAGGCGAAATGTCTTAGGGAAACTACTGTTTGGGCCAGAGCCTTGAGCAGGGCAAGTAACGCTGTTTGGCTGGTTAAATAGCTGGCTAATACGCGTAGGGCTGCTTTCCGTTCGGCTACTTGATTCCGGGCTGGAGCGCTCTTGAAAATTGTCAGTCCCGGGCTTAATGCCTTGAGACGATTCGAGTTGGGCAAAGGGCTTGAGTAGGACAAGCGTAGTATCAATAGTGCTTGGTTTGTTTATGGCCATGGATATTTATACAAACATAATGCTAACCTCAAGTTTACCTTTGTTGTCATTCATTTGCATTTCATATTGGGTGCATTTACCTCTTTGCTTAGTCAACTGAAATAACGACTAATATTAATAGTAAATTAGGTGAGTGGATTGTTTGGGAAATTTTCACGTGGCCATCTATCGGTGACTAGCAACAATGCTTAAGCTTTTCGAGAAGTGATTTTATATGTGTACTATTTCTATTTACCCCAGATTTGTGGGTTGGTCAATGCCAAGCTAAGTGGACGAGCACGAAGTATATGGCATGCTCACGCATACACTTACTTCTCAAGATTTTGCGCATGATGCAGTGTAGCTACGAAAACCAATCTGTGAAGCGTTAGTAATGCTCGAGACATTGGCCGAGCCTAATGACTCGAGGCTAGCTAGGATCACCACAACATTCCTTCCCCCGAAAAAAAGTTCACGAGTGGCTTGAAGAGCCTAATCGTGATAAAAATATTTCTGAATTCGTTATTTTAGTTGCTAAGCTGCTGATTTCTTTAAATTGATAGCTGATAGTTAAAAAGGTAAACGAGAGGTATTTACTTGTTTCAATTAGGTTCTTTCATGGCTGTCATATGTAGATTAACATTATTAATAATACATTCCTTTTGATTCCAATATTTTAATTTTCAGCTCAAACAATCATCTACAATTATTAATATGTCTTACATTTTGATTGTAAGCAATTATTTTAACTTTCATTTATGTGTTTTAATTTTCCGTTTGTTACAATGTAGTTGATTGCTTTTCTTCTACCTTTACTAAATTCTTTCTTTACTTTGCAATTATTATTTTTTTTCGTTCTTTATGTATTCATTAAATTTTAAGGAGATACAGGAATATTTTCATGTTTTGTTTGACATTTCCGCACTATTATTTTGTGTTAACTATTCTGTAACATTTTTAAAAGAGAATTTTTTATTTCTTTTCTCTACTGACATAATTTTCAATACGATTAACAGTTTTAATGGCATTATAGTTTGTTTTGAGCGGAAGATATAAAATTACAACTAGTTTCGATATTACTTTATTTACATTTGGACTATATAATATTTGTATCAGTATGTTTCTGTTCTTTACTCATTACATTGTCTTGTTGCATTGCAATAATTTATTTACAATAATGAGTTTTTTCTTTCTTCTCTTTCGTTTTTATTTCTTTGTTTTGCTTTACTCGTAAACTAAAATGATAATGCATATGAAGATATAACTAATTTCATAAATATATACAGTTGCTTGTTTGTCTTTTTACAATATGTTTCGTTTTGAGTTCATTGATCTTTCTCATTTTATATGAAAGGCTTTTTTCACTTTCTTTTTTTATTGCTTTGCTTTACTTATATATTAAGATGATAATGCGTATGGAGATATAACTAATTTCACAAATATATACAGTTTCGGTTATCTGTGTCGGATTTTTTTTTTGGTTTTTGAATTATATAATTTTCTTATAATATTATATGAAATGCTTTGTTTTCATTTTATTGCTTGTGTACATTTGCTACTACGTGTTATTTAAATCATACAACTCCTTTTAGCTAGCTTATATCTTTGCTCAGATTTCTTTCAGGATTGAAACTGTATGAAGTTTATTTGTTATTGCGTTAGCTCCGTTACACTTATTTCCGTTTGTTTTTCACTTTCAGACTTTCGTTTTATTACTTTTGTTGGTAGCAACAATAATGTTTCCAAAAATAAAAAAGAAGTTTTTTTTTTGACTTTACTCTACGAAATTTTTCCTTTTACATTTTTCAAGGCTTTCTATGATTTTAAAAATAAACTCCTTCATTCGTTCTATTTTTCTTGCTAATTAAATTTCCGTAGACTAAGCTTGCTAAATAAGCTTTTGGTTATGTACTTTGCAATCAATATGTTAATACTCGTATACGTATTAGTAGGGAATGAATTTTTCTTGATTCTGATTGGTATGTTTTCAGCTCGTATTTCGTTGGGAGTGGTTTTGTTAATCTGACATAGGCAATTAGGGTTTGGTTAGTCGTAACGTTGATCTGTATTTCCACGATCGCCCGCAGCTGTTCACATTCGTGGGCCAATAAGCTTGATGCCGAAAGAAAGCTTTTTATCAAGATAGGTATTGGATTGAGTACCTCGTGATTGTTCGATAATTACAGAGCTTTTGTAAGATTATTGTCTGGGGCTGGGTGGGAATTTGCTATCATTCAGTTTAATGAATACTGCTGGTTGAGGTAGTCACGTTACACGATTATGAATGGACAATTTATGAGCTAATTTCTTCTTGACTATTTTTTATTTATTTTTGTGCAAATCTCGAAAAACTTAAGATATTTGAATTGCCATCAGCGATAGTTTTGAAGGTGATGAGGGTGTACAACCTTGCCTTTGAGGCTTGTTTTCTGTTGTTTTTATGTATTTTACACTAATTGAAACGAACAAACTGTAGGATATAATGGGAGTGTTGATGGTGGGGTTGGCGGCTTTACTTTTTCACTGTTTTGGAGTACTGGGTTAGCTTCTGTTACTTCTGGATGCCCGCTGAGATGAAGAGTAACATGGGAAGCAAGAAGTTTTTCTGCTTTGCCATCTTCTGAATGTGGGTTTAGTGCTTTAGATGGTTTACGACATCGATACAATACAAGTCGAATAATCAGATATGCTCCAATACCTAGAATAAGGAGTGCTACAACGGAAGTAAAGAGTTTGGTTAGTTAGATGTTGGTTTGGCTAGTTTCCTTGATTTTGATGTGATCTAGCTTGGAATAGATTTCTGTAAGGGAATGAGTATTGCTTTGGAAGATTTTATCTTTGTCCGTGTGCGGGGCTAAATGTAATGATGTGTTAGCATGTCTAACCGCAAGAGCTGAGAGGTCAAGGTTAAAAAGGTTAGTATCGAATTCCGGGAAAAAAGGTTGATGTTGCATTACGAAATCTTGCGAAATTTCTGTTGGTGCGGGATCAGAAGTTCATTCATTTGAAGGTTACGTGGCTGAATAACGGTCAAGATCCCCTGACCGCTAACAATATGCATAGTTACATTGCTTTCACATTGCACGTGGATAGGTGTGGTAGTTCGGAGAAGATACAGCCAAATATTGGGCTTATTTTATTTAATGATGGCACTACGTGAAGATATTTGCATACGAAGAGGTAGAGGAATTTGATAATTTCATTTTCAGAAGGTTGAGAGCGAATTATTGGGACATACAATGGCATTACATACAAATCTCCGGGTTCGGGGTGTCTGATTTTGTAAGGCTTCGAGCATTTACCGAGGTGAATAAACGGAACTGCTGTGTAGGAAGATGGCTTGTAAAGTGTGTGATATTGACATCAGGGACAAAGACATATGTTTTGTTTGTACGAATTGGAAAAGTATGAATTTGCTGTAGCTGCATCTTTGGTAGCTGAAATAAAGTTAACCCTATGACTTTAACAAGTTTGTCCATTCGATAATGTTGTAAGTTAGCTGACTGAAGTAAAACTTGTTCACAAAAATTAGGGCAAACGTTTCCAGTCTTAGTATAAATTTCTTGGAGCTTTTTCGTGGACATTAGGAGGGGGTGTATTCTATTATTGTTAGTCGAGACTATAATATCAATAAGTGTTCGTTGCCTAGACTCTATTTCTATTATTTGAGCAAGCAGAATCGTAATTATCTGCGCTTTCCGTTCATTTACCAATAAAACATTGGTAACATTTTCGATATCCCTGATTTGCACAGCCAATTGTTGCTGTCTGTCCATAACGTGGGCTAAAGGTTTATGAAGCTCTTCCAAAGAGGTTTTAACTACAATAATTCTTTGTTTTTCTAGTTCAACTAGTTGTTTTTCATTGTTTTCCCCATGTTGCAGTCTACTATATAGCTCATTTTCGTTCCCATAATCCATTGTGCCGAATAGATAGTGATTTGTACGACCAACCCATCGAATAGCGACCGTTTAGATTGTCGGGGCGTCCATGATTTGTAAAGTGTACTAGAGCGGTACTTCGAATTCTCCACTAAAATGTGTATGTGCCTGTCCTGATCTTGGCATTCCGTGTTGTTGAAGGAATAACTGCATCAGATGCTCTGCCCGTTCAGCAAGCGATATTTGAGTTTTTATCTCTCCCAAGTCCAACTCCATCACGATGCTCCAAGAGCTATGGTAACATAAAAGTTCCCCCTTTGGTTTCCAACAGAACCCCTGTATTATTTATTGGTGTGATCGTGAACGGAAGTGCTTTGATTCGTATTTCCGAAATTGCCAACGTTACAAGGGTAACAATGCAAAGGCAACCCATTGCTGTTTGATATCTAAAGAAAAGGGAAAATAAGAAAGAAATGATAAAATTGAAGGCGCTAATCTATTCATGAAAAAGTTTTAATCTATTGAAGTAATTTCCGTAACGATATATGGGCCTTTCCATACCTGTACTAACTTGTGTTTCCTATTTTCATTTCTGAGCAATACCTTATCCCCTACATGAAAAGTTATCGGCCTAGCTTTTTGGTCGTAGTTTGCTTTAGATTTGATTTTACTGGAAAGTAAGTTTCTACGAGCTATTTCATACATTTTCTGGAGCTTAAATTTTAGAACATAGAAGTAATTTTCATGGTTATATAAGAGAACAGGGTCCTTTTTAAGGTTAGATGGAGTATCTGCTATAAAACCAAACAAAGAATCCATTGGGGTTAGTTTAGTACTGTCGTGTTCACTGTTCTTATAGACAAATGAGGCAGTCCTTAAGAACTGATCCTAAACTTGTGGATTCTCATCCACGGCGGTTAGTAAATACTCAACCAAAGGTCCGTGATCTCTTTCTAAACCCCCATTGGACTGAGGATGGTAAGCAGTTGTCTGTAACTTCTTAATATTGTCACGTGTTATGGTTCGCGGCCAATAATTTTTCATGTTCCGGGAAAGTGAAAACTCAATGTCTTTTAAATTAAATTAATTAAATTAAATTAATTAAAATTGAGCTTTCACTTGTCAAACAATTCCTCTTACAACAGTCTTCTTAAAATCACTTCGCACTCAAACAATCAATCGACTTTACTTCGCGTTCCACTATCTGTATATCGCAGTTTTCTATCGCGGTTGTAATGAATGATCCCCCCATACATTCAGCTCACTTTTATATAGGGTCTCCATCCGTTCAATGCATTTCTCGTACATTGATGAATGTGCTGCCGAGAGGTATCTGGTATATTCGAGCAGATTATTGAATGGAGCAGTGACTCACTTCCAAATGTTGATCATGCTTGGTGGGATCTCGTGTTTTCGAGTAAATTCATTTTGTTGATGTTTTTAATGGTTGTGAAAAAAATTGTGACAGAAGCTCGCAGAATTATTTGTACATGTAACACTGCCCCCACCTCAGTTCTTTTCGCCCCGAAAAGATGTGTCGCCAGTTGTAGTCAATTCTCCCTGGATGTAATATGGGGCAAGACGGTGCACGATTTTCATTTTGGCTCTTGGCTTACGATGTTCCTGTATTCGGTATACGACGTCGTTGTTTCGCTTTGTAACTCGGTATGATTCCTCCCAATTATTTTGCAACTTTGGAGACCTATCCTTTCGCCGTTGCGGGTTATATAGCCACACCAAGTCATCTTACTGGAAGCCAGTAAAATTTGCCTTGAGATCATACCTCGTCTTCATGCTGTCAGTAGCCGATTCGAGGTGTTTTTGCACTGTCCGATGTATCTGGTTCAACCGTTGTCTTAGCTCACTTGCGTACTCTGAGATGGCTTGGGGTTTCTCGGGGGGTGTTCCGAACTTTATAGCAGCCGGCAGACGAATAGTCTTTCCAAAAATGACTTTGGCTGGGCTTGGCCCGTCGATGCATATTCGGCAGCTCTGTACGCCATCAAAAATAGTGGGATATGTCGGTCCCAGTCCCTTTGGTTCTCGTTAACCATCTTGGCCAGGTGTTTATTGAGAGTGCCGTTGAAACGTTCGACCATGCCATCGGATTGGGGATGCAGTGGTGTTATCCTCGTTTTCCGTATTTCCAGTAGCTCGCACATTTCGCTAAAAACTAGTGATTCGAAGTTTCAACCTTGATCTGAATGTAGTTCACAAGGAACGCCGTACCTACTGACCCAATTTAACACTAGCTGCTCGGCTAAAGTAGTTGCTTCCTGGTTGGGAATGTTATAGACCTCGGGCCACTTGCTGAAATAATTGGCTACAACCAGCGTGTATCGATAAACGGTACACCCACGTTATAGGGTTGCATTTGTCCTCTCAGTCGTCACTTTGGGCCTTTGACAGAAGCGCAAATTTTGCATCTGTGACACCAATCCTCTACATATTCTCGAGCGTGGAGCCAGTAAAACTTTTCCCGCAATTTTGCTAAGGTCTTGTTAACTCCAAGGTGGCCTCCCGAGGATCCTTCGTGCATCTCCTTAACCACATCGTGGATTCGGCTTTTGGGAAGTATAGTTTGCACCCTATAGGAGCTGCCATCCGCCGTTTCCCATTTCCGCTTGAGTATGCCACTCTCCACCTGAAGAGAGTTCCATTGTGCCCAATAGCTTTTCAGGGTTGCGGCATGCATTGAAACGTCTTTCCTCTCCGGTCACCCAGTTGTCTCCTTCCACATGAGCAATGGTCTGATGTCTTCATCAGCTAACTAGGCATTTCGAATCTCCTCCGGTGACCATCCTTAATCGAATTCGGTCGTTATCAATAGCAGATCAACGGGCGGCTCCTTTTCCTCAATCCGTTGGCAATGCTTACAATTAGCTGGACATGGACGGTGGGATAGGGCGTCAGCATTTCCATGAACTCTGCCCTTCCAATGAACAATTTCGTAGTCGTATGACTGCAATCTTTCGATCCATCTCGCAACTTGTCCCTCGGGGCTTGTGAAGTTGAGCAGCCATCTCAATGATGCATGGTCCGTTCGAAGAACGAATTTCTGGCCGCATAAGTACTTGTGGAACTGCTTGGTGGCCTCTATTATAGCCAATAGCTCCTTCCTGGTCACGCAGTAGTTCCTCTCGCTTTTTGAAGGAACTCTACTATAAAACGAGAGGACTCTTTTTTTGCCATCGATCTGCTAGGAGAGTACAGCTCCAATACCGCCGTTGCTTGCATCAGTGTCAACTACAAACATTTTCCCGGGTTTCGGATATGCCAGCATGGGTGATTCACACAGCTTCTCCTTCAAGGTCTCAAAGGCTACCTTGCATTGTTCATTACAGATATACGGACGATTTTTCTCGGTTAACTGATGGAGACACTTAGCTATTTTGGCAAAGTCTTTGACGAATCTTCGATAGTAGGTTGCCAGATCCAGAAAACTTCGTAGTTGGCGCTTGTTGTTGGGTGTTGGCCAGGTTTTCACGGCTTCAATTTTCTCAGGGTCTGTTTTGAGCCCTTCTGCAGATATGACGTGTCCCAGGTATTTTACTTCAGCTGCGAAAAGGGTACACTTGTCGGGACTAAGTTTCAAATTTGCCAGTCGCAATCGGGAGAACACCTCTTCTAAGTTCCGCACATGCTCTTCGAACGTTCTCCCGATGACAATGATGTCATCTAGGTACACCAAGCAGGTTTTCCAGGTGAGGCCACGTAGCACGTACTCCATCAGGCGTTCGAAAGTGGCTGGAGCATTGCAAGCCCAAATGGCATCACCACAAACTGCCACAATTTGGTCCCAACTGAAAATGCGGTTTTTTCTCGGTCCTTCTTGTCGATTTCTACCTGCCAGTAGCCACTCTTGAGATCGAGTGTTGAAAACCACTTTTCGTCGGTTAAAGTGTCCATGATGTCATCGATGCGTGGGAGTGGGTAACTATCTTTCTTAGTGACGTCTTCAAGCTACCTATAGACGATACAAAAACGAGTGCTACCATCCTTTTTCTTTACTAGAACTACAGGCGCGGCCCATCGACTGACTGAAGGTTCAATAACGTCTTATTTTTCCATGTCCGAGATCAGCGCGCTCACTTCTCCTTGTTTGGCTATAGGGAGACGTCTCGGTGCTTGTCGAATCGGCTTGGCTCCCTGTGTATTTATGACGTGAGTTACCAGACTCGTTCGGCCTTGGTCATCCGGGCTTGTTGAGAATATGTCACTGTACTTGGTGACCAGATCAGAGGCTCGTTTGAATAGCTGCACTGGCAATTTGACCTGTTTCAATATGGCAGATGTGGATTCCCGGGCTTTGTCTGTGTCTTCCCTCCTTTTCCAATGATGGTCATGAGTAGCTTCCAAAGAGGTGATGGTGGAAACAGGCTGGCAGCTGCCGATGACTTCTCCCGCTTTGATGCTCGTGGTTGAGTCTGCGGTGTTAAAGACTCTAACTGGCACGCATCCGTTCCTTATAGATCTTACAAGGCTTCGTCCTACAATCAAACTGCGCAACGCGAACGTCTTCGTTGGCTCTATCAGATAAGATCGGTGGTCTCCAGAATCACCATCAAGCTTGGCCCATACAATGCTTTCAGAAGAATTCGGCAAATCAGTGTCGGTACTTACTACCACATTAGTCTTGGGAATTTGGACGCTGGGACTCTCCATCAATACTTCGACATTTCTGCCATTTCAATACCCGTTTGCCCAAGTCCAACGTGATTCCATGTGGTCGCAGAAAATCCATTCCGAGAATGCAGTCATCCATAATGTTCGCGACCAGAAAATTATGTCGGAACGCAAGGTCTCCCAACTGTATCTGGAGGTTGACCTCTCCATGGACAGGTGCAGTTTCTCCCGTAGCTGTCCCTAGTGTCCTGCCCTTTCGAAGTAGTTGTTGCCTCACATGGTCTGGTCGGATGATCGACCGGGATGCGCCAGTGTCGATTGTTATGGCGCAATGTTCTCCGTCAACTTGGCCCAGAAGGCATAAGTCCGCTTCTTCACGATGTAGTCTTGATGCAGTGATGGTGGTGCTAGGGACGTCGATCCTCCTAGCCAACCTCTGCCCCACGAAGTTGGCTCTTACATGCTTTCCGACCCCTCAGTTTGAAGGGCTTCCATTCTGGGCTCCTGACTCGGTCTAGCTCTTCTCCTAGCTGCACACCCTGGACAATAGCTCGGTTTTCTACGTTTCTTGCAGTCTCCTTGCAGGTGCCCTTTCTCTCCGCAATTCCAGCGGTTCTCGCTCAATATCGGCGCGCTCACACCTGCACTCGTCTGCCACTACTTCGCAAACCCGGGCAGTGGTACGAGTCACATTTTTCGCTGCCTCAAGGTTCAGATTGTAAGCCAATACTTCCTAAACCGTTTGCTTTTGAGCCAAACGCACGGTTTGTTGCAATTTCGGGTCCTTTAATGCGCTGATGAATGCTTTTGTTTCTGCATTATCTCGATGTTCTGGGTCGTAGGCTGGGTAAGCCAAAAGTGCCAGTCGCTCAATGTCTTGGGCTAGCCGCTGTAGGGTTTCACCAGACTTCTGCACGCGATGCCTTAGCTGTGACCGATAAATCTGCTTCAGATGGTCGTCTCCATAACGCATGTCGAGCGCATTCATTGTAGCAGCCGGGCTAGAGTGCAACTCTCAAGGGGAGAAAGCCGGTCGACAAGGGGAGAAAGCCGGTCGACAAGAACATTCTTGGAGGCTAGCATTCTTTGGGGAGTGCCGCCCTCACGGACCCGAGGATATGGGGGGTGCCGTGAGGTTCCCTCCTGGGATGATAGGTAACGACTCTTATTGTATCTGGACTACGCTTTGGACAACGAACTGGAATTGACGCTTTGGGCTGGCGGATGTGATGGTTTGGACCTAGTTGCTTTGCACAGTAGCGCCGAGGTGAAACTCGTGTGTGAATGGCTCCAATTCAACTATCATACCGTCTCCGTCCTGGTAAAACCTTGGCAGGCCTCGGAGTACGTTCGAAGCTCGCACCATTGGGTTGGTGGTGTAGGTTCGGTTGAGACGGACTCCCGATTAGCGCTGGTCTGGCTCTGAGTACTTGTCCCCATAAGGGCTTGTGCCAACCCTCGCATGGCCTCCCTGCTCTGCAAAGATAACCATGGGACCAAAAAGGCGACTACACACACGAACGGAGATAGCGGTTCTGAGGGGGGACCCAATAAAATGGAGCAAACAAAATCAACAGATCAAAAACATCCAACAAATGAAACCACAAGTAAACAGGACGCTAGCACGGAGAACCCTTTCAGGCAAAAACCGCTGTTGGCAAGAACACCGATAAAGCAAGTCACCGATTGCGGGGAGAGGCAGAAAACCCCAGAAACACTGTCAAAGTCAACATCACAGGTTAAATCATCGGAGACAGACCACAGACGGACTAACGAACGAAAGAAGGCAGAGTGCGTTGTGCAACCTGGCATCATTGCGGCCTTTGGGCGCAGTAGAAGGACTATGCGCACCCCGGAACGCCCAGTGCAAGACGTACACAATCCGGATCAAGCTGCGACACCAACAGAGGCCAGTGTAAGACTGGGGGAAGGAGAAGTTTTGCCGTTGGCCGACGCCACTTCAAACGCGACCCAAGCGATAGAAGCGAAAGGGCTAGGAAACGGGGGCCTCTCCCAAGAGGTGGCGCCAAATAACACAATCGCCCTTGACCGCGCTGAAGAGGAGCGGCTTACTCGGAAAGCGGGGAATATCGTCAAACAACTTAGGGCTGCCTGCGAAGTGCAGAAAAACATAGGCAAGAGTGTCAAGAATGGCATTCTTGAACTGGAGGAGCTTTTTGGCCGCATAACGCACTACAGGCGGAGGTGGCTTGTAACCAAAAAGCACCAAAAAGACACACTCTCCCTCGAGGTATCAGTGGATCCTAGCAGCAGCAAAAGAATGGCCGGTAGCCCAATTGAAGGTGACCGTGAGAAAAGGAGGAAGGACGAGACCATACACGAAGTTGACACTCCAGGCGAGGAGTTTCATGTGGTGCGAAACAAGGCAGCGAAAAAAGCGGCCAAAAAGCTACTCCTAGAAAAAACAGACAAAGAGCTCAACCACGAAAAGAACAAAGAACCCCCCGATATACCGCAGAAAACAAAAAGCATGCGATCTTTTCGAACCAAACTCGATGCCCTGGAGGACGCTGTCTCAAACACAGAGGGCCACATGCTGGTCGGGGGAGACTTCAACGCTAGAGCCATTGAATGGGGTATGCCACAATCCGACCCAAGGGGAAAGCAAATCTTGGACATGGCGGCCAGAACAGCGCTTTTTGTCCTAAATACTGGTAACACCCCTACTTTCCGCCGCTGGGGTTGCGTAGGAACCATACCCAATGTGACACTCGCTTCGGAGTTCCTGGTACCTAGAGTACACAACTGGTGAGTACTAGAGGACTACTCGGCTAGTGATCACCAGTATATAGCTGTTGAGATTCACGACGGTGCCACTCTGCGTGCATATGCCCAAACTTCAATCCTCGGATGGAGGACTGGGAGGATGGACGTTGAGAGGTTTGCTGACGCGCTTACGGCAGGCGCACCGTTGCTGGGAGCTCCGCCAGGGAGTGGAGGGCCTACAGCCAAGGTCTTGGTGAACTCAACTATGAGTACCATCATAGCTGCTTGCGAGTCTTCCATGCCCCGTCGGAGACCCCGACATGGTAAGCCTCCAGTATACTGGTGGTCAAACGAGATCGCCGAACAAAGAAGCGAGTGTCACAAAATTCGGCGAGAGGCCCAGCGGGCGCGAACACGGGAGGAGGCAGACACTAGGCTAGCAGCATACAGGTCCGGCAGGAAATATCTTCGCAGGCTTATTAACAAGAGCAAGGCCCGATGTTGGCAAGACCTCGTGGACGATGTAAATAGGGATTCGTGGGGCCTTGGCTACAAGCTGGTCATGGGGAAACTTGGTGCCCTACGGAAGCCTTGTATACATGACGCGGAAAAGATAGACGTGATAGTGCGGGGACTCTTCCCCGCCCATCCCCTCCGTGTTGACGCTGTCCATGGTGAAACAGCAGTCGAGTGCCCACTCTTCACACAGCTGGAACTGGAGGAGGCAGTCCTCTCCCTGAAAGCGAGGAAGGCTCCAGGTCCGGATGGTGTTCCAGCTGAAGTTTTGCAGCTCGTCTATCACCATTGTGCTGACTTGCTGCTCAGAACATTCAACGCTTGCCTACGGGACGGGGTTTTCCCGGTACGATGGAAGGTGGCAAGGCTCGTGCTGGTCAGCAAGGGGAAGGGAAATCCCGAATCGCCGTCTGCATACCGCCCGTTATGCATGCTAGACACGGCTGGGAATGTGCTAGAGAAACTCATCAAGGGAAGACTCACTAACGCGATTCGTGCTGCTGGGGACCTACCTCCTCGGCAGTATGGCTTTAGAGCAGGACGTTCCACCATTGATGCGATTGCAGAGGTGGTGAACGCGGTCCAAAAGGCAGAGGCATGTAGTCGCACCAAGCGACGGATCGTCCTGTTGGTGACACTCGACGTCAGGAACGCCTTCAACTCCGCTAGAGGGGTGGATATTCTGGACACGCTGGAAAACTCTTTTCAAGTTCCAGAATATCTAATGCGGCTTTTGAGGAACTACCTAAAGGACCGAAGCCTGCTCTACGACACGACACAGGGCCAACGAAGGATGGAAATTACATCCTGGGTGTTGCCCAGGGATCTATCCTTGGTCCGGACCTGTGGAACGTATCTTACGACGGGCTACTGAGACTTGAGATGCCAGATGAGTCACGCTTGGTCGGCTATGCGGATGATGTTGCGGCTCTGGTCGCCGGACGCACCGTTGAACAAGCGCAACTTAGGCTAGGTACGCTAATGCGCCGAGTGGGGGACTGGATGACTGCTCGCGGGCTCAGTTTAGCACTGGAGAAAACCGAAGTGGTCATCTTAACAAAAAAGAGAATCCCTAGAGTAAGGATGATCAGTATTGGAGATATACAGATCGAATCGAAGCCAGCGGTGAAGTACCTGGGGCTACTGATCGACTCGAAGATGAGTTTCTCCGAGCAAATCAGGGCAACGGCTGAGAAGGCTGCTTCGGGAATATCGCCCCTGAGTCGACTTATGGCCAACGTAGGGGGACCCAGCCCATCAAGAAGACGCCTCTTGATGAGTGCTGAAAGGTCAGTGCTACTGTACAGAGCAGAGGTATGGGGCGACGCTCTCAGCAAGGAGGTACACCGAAAACGATTGGCACAGGTACAGAGAAGAGGAGCACTGAGAATTGCATCTTCGTATCCAACAGTCTCCGACTCGGCAGTGAGAGTGATTGCAGGCGTGATACCTGTCACCCTCCTTGCTAGAGAGCGCCGCGCTATTTACCTGCGCCAAAAAACAAGGATGCGAGGGAGATGGTTGTCCGCGAGGAGAGACAATGCTCGCTCAACGATTGGCAGCAGTCTTGGAGGAATTGCACGAAGGGAAGGTGGACTGCGTGCCTCATCCCGGATGTCAAACCGTGGCTAAATCGAAGGCATGGTGAGACTGACTTCTATCTGACCCAGCTTTTGAGCGGGCACGGGTGTTTTCAGTTTTACCTGCACAAGGTCGGCAAGTCACGGTCTCCCGATTGTCGGTTTTGCCCAGGAGAGGAGGACAGTGCCTGTCACACAGTTTTTGCGTGTACCAAATGAGCCAGGCTGCGAAGGGAACTCTACAGGGAGACGGGAGAGCTCACCCCGGATAATATAGTTGCGGTGATGCTCGAATCGGTTGACAAATGGAACCAGGTGGCACATTATGCTCGGGCAGTCCTAAAATATAAAAGGGACTCGCAGCAGCCGGAAGTGCTGGGGCTGGGGGATCGCTCTTCTGGCATTTCCTCTTCCCCTCCCGCTAGGAAAGGGACTCGCCAGCTTGAAGGCGCCCCACGGCGTAACAAAACGAGACCTGGCCCGAAGTAATGTGTCAAACGGTTCCAGGCTATGTTCTCAGATTGACAGGGGAGGTGTTTAGTGGGTAGTCCAAGGGTATCCTCCATGGGAGTCCCACACTGCCAGACTTGGCGGGCATAAATGCCTTCACCTCCCTACCACAAAAAAAATTAAAAAAAAGAGTGCAACTCGGTGGGGATAGTCTGCAAAAGCTCGGCAGCTGGACCTCTTAGAGCAAGAATTAAAGCAGTTGCTCATTCCTGCTCATTCCAGTGAGTTGTGCTGGTGGCGGCTTTAAACTGGGTTTTTTAAATGCTCCAGACCGTTTGCCCCTCGAATATTGGTGCTTTCACATTTCTGGATGTGCTTTGCGCTGCGGTTAAAAGCGGGGCTGGTGAGGTGGTTACTACTGCCTTCGCTGCTTCTAATTCCTTTTTCATGTTTTCCACCTCATGGTTGATTCTCTCCTCGACCTGGCTGACCTTTTCGTCGACCTGGCTGACCTTTTCCTCGACCTGGTAAACCTTTTCCTCGACCTGGTCAACCTTTTCCTCGACACCTTTGATTTGTTTGTTCAGACTACCGAGCTCCGCTTTTATTTCGGTGGACTGTTTTTGAAAATCTGCCTTGATTTCGATCGCTTGCTGATCCAGCTTCGCTGATTATTCATTTAGCTTCGCTGATTGTTCATTTAGCTTCGTGGATTGTTCATCTAGCTTCGCAGTTAGACTGGATGACATCAGCAATAAAATTTGCATTAGCGCATTTCCGGGTTCCTTTGGTTTTGGAGTTTCCACTTCTCCACCTTCTGCGCCTTTTTCCGCATGTGAGAGCTCACCCAAATCAAAATTCCCGCCTTCCGACTCGATCGCGTCACGCAAGCGTGCAATCAGTATGGCCTTTGTATCTTGTGTGGCCAGATTTCGCTGTTCCAACTCCTTCTTGAGCTCCGATATGGTCAATTGATCATGTAAGTTTCCTGGCATTTTTATTGTTTCGGCTATTTTTCCACCAGTTTCTACGTAAACTTTCACTGTTGTGCACTTTAAAAATGTTTAAACGTTTTCACTTCCAAAATTTTCTTTCTTATTTCTCGACACCACTGTCGCGTGTTATGGTTCGCTGCCAAGAATGTTTAATGTTCCGGGAAAGTGAAAACGCAATGTCTTTTAAATTAAATTAAAAGAGTTTATTAAATCGATCAAAAATGCACAATCACTTATTTTACTATTTCACAATATTAATTAAAATCTAACTTTCACTTGTCAATTAATTCCTCTTACAACTGTCTTCTTAAAATCACTTCGCACTCAAACAATCAATTGCCTTTACTTCGCGTTCCACTATCTGTAAATCGCAGTTGTAATGAATGATCTCCCCATTCATTCAGCTCGCCTTTATATAGGGTCTCCATGCGTTCAATGCATTTCTCGTACATTGGCGAATGTTCTGCCAAGAGGTATCTGGTATATTCGAGCAGATTATTGAATGGAGCAGTGACTCACTTTCAAATGTTGATCATGCTTGGTGGGTTCTCGTGGTTTTGAGTAAATTCATTTTGTTGATGTTTTTAATGGTTGTGAAAACAATTGCGACAGAAGCTCGCAGAATTATTTGTACATGTAACAATATGTAGCAGGTTACACAATTGCTTAAAAAAATTACCCACAAAATTCGTCCCCTGGTCGGTAATAACTTGTTTTAGGATTCTGTATCTTGTTATTATTTCCTCAAAAAAATTCAAGCTACTGTTTTAGCCTCGGCATTTGGCATTGCATACCAGTTAACGAATTTGTTCAGATTGTCCTGAAAAGTGAGAACGTATTTATTACCTGCTGAGGACTCAACTAAAGGGCCTACGATGTCAAGGTATACTCTGTCGAATGGTTTATCAGCTATGTCTGTAATCATCATTGGCATACAATACTGGGGACGGTTCTTCATTGTTTGGCATTTTTCGTAATTTTTTATGTAAGAATTCATATCCCTTAACATGTGTTTCCATCTAAAAACCTTCTAGGTTTCAGTTTGTCTTCGAAACTCCCTGGCGACCCCCAAAAGGAGATCCATGGAATTCATGGAGTGCGGCCTCAATCTCCTCAGGGGTATGTAACATGGTGTATTTATTCATTTCCGAAGTTACCACCTGAGTCTCTTGAGGTTGACTTGATTCCTTGGGCACCTCATTATTCGTAGTACTTAATATGTCAGGGTGGGTCACTGGGTCGGGTTGCTCTTGTCCCGGGGCTTCTCCGAAAGCTGGATTAGGTATGTCCTGTTGCACTCTTGTCTGTTTCTGCTGAGATCGTATAGTAAAATTACACTGATGTACCGTATCTTCAACTGCAGGCTCCTCAACAGGAATTGTGCTGAGAGCGTCGGCGTTTGTGTTATATTTGCCGGGCTTATATTCTTGACAGTAGTCGTTCTCTGACAGTTTGTGGTGAAACCTGATCAGGCGTGTGATAGGGTCCTTAACGCTGAAGATTCCTTTCAAAAGTTTGTGATCAGTGTATACTGTAAACTTACGGCTTGGCAGGTAACAGCGGAAATTTTTGGGCTGCAAAGACTATTGCTCCTTTTCTATAGTGGAGTAATTTTGTTCTGCTTTGTTTAATGTTGACTGACATAAGCTATTGTCTTGTCTTTTCCTATTTCCCCTTGAGATAAAACTGCACCTAGAGCTTTATTGCTGGCGTCAGTGGCAAGGTTGAAAGGTTCACTTAAATTGGGACAGGCTAGTACAGGTGGTTCAACCAACGCAGTCTTAAGAAGTTGAAATGCTTCTTGGCATTTGTTTGTCCAATTATATTTAACACCTTTCTTGAGCAGGTTTGTTAGTGGTTTAGCCACTTTGAAAAGGTGGGTATGAATTTGCGATAGTAGTTTATCAGGCCTAGAAAAGACTGCAACCTCCTTACAGTGCTTGGCTGGGGAAATTCTGGGACACAGCTGGTTTTGCTGGGGTCCGGACGGGCGTCAGCCTGGGAGCAGATATTTTTCAGATAAACTACCTCAGGATCCAGTAATTGGCACTTTACCGGTTGAACCCTTAAACTATTCTCCCTTTGTTGGTAGAATATTTTCCTAAGTTTGTCAATGTGCTCGCGTAAGTTTTCCCATAGACGACTATATTGTTTAGGAATAAAAAACAATCGAAATCCTGAAGGCCTATCATGATGTAATTTATCAATCGCTGGAATGTAGCAGGGGCCTGTCACGCGCAAGCGATGTGTAAAAAAAAATAAAAAATAAGAACAAAAGTATTTTACGCTTAGTATATTTTAAAACACTTATAAACTTTTGTACAACAACTTAATTTTATAGTTAATGTATATTTACACATCTATTAATTGCTTGTCCGACGCGAGTCACGGAATCTATAGAACTATCCAAGAAGCGCACGGAAATCTAATTTGCTGCTAAAAAAAGAGATTCAGACTACTGACAATGCAGTCTGCAGAAATTTACCTATTCATGTGAAAATTTTCATTCCCATGAAAACTTTCACATGACGACTAAAAATTTGCAAGTTTATGTAGACACTTACGTTGCACTCACGTTGCACTCGCGTTACATGAACTTACCTGAAATTCAATGAATTTAGAATGCTCGACGTGGACTTGCATGCGCTTAACACCTTCCCCCTAAGTATAAAGTTGTCCTCGACTTTTCACAAGTAACGTGTCCTTATACGTTTGTTTTCGTTTTCTGAATTAGGATTTTCAAAAATTTTAACCTTTTCATCTTCTTTTCTATTCTTGAATTTTATGGAACTTTTACCAAGATTGACTTTTTTTTTTCGATTGAAACATTCTTTAAAAAATAATACACATAAGTTGCCGTTAGCACATTTATAAATTGAAAATCCTATGATGAAAAAGCGAAGCACTACAATAACAGTAGATACAACGGAATTTTGCCTAACAATCCTAGGAATCGGTTGAACGGCTTTATCCCAAAAAGTAGCCAGTTCAATCGTTTCTGAAGTTAAATCTTTCAATTCGTGTATATTATTACTAGTGAATTTTGAGATATGCATTTCATTTTCTTTGATTTCCGTTATATTAAAACCATTGCAGCAATCATCAATCTCTATCAATTTATCCTTTTCCATTAAAATTTCTTCACTTTTCTTTATAGGGAAGTAATCATGCGCTACGCTATGTAATGTACAATCATCGGTTATTGTTAGAGTATTTATTCCTGATATTTTCAAATTTTTTGTTTGGTTACAACGACATTCAAAATTTGTTTCAATTGAATTGACTGCTAAAAGTTGTAAATTGCTGATCCTATGCAAAATATCTACTTATGAATATATACCTTTAAATCCACATCCTTTATCTGTTTGTTTGAAAAATAGATTTATAATACAGGAACTAGAATAAACGCTTTTAAGTGGTAATGGCTTACAAATTCTAAAGCTGCTTATAGTCTTACAATTTATGTCATCGAATGTTACATAGGTATAACTCTTTATTTTTATTAATCACTAAATATTTCTTTAAGCCATTTATTTGAATTACAGATTTTCTATTTATGTAAGGAAACCCAATTACTTCGTATTGTTCAAATTCATCATCTGTTACTAAATCGAGTGAAATTTTTACGTATATGGTTTTGCTTTTTACAAATGCGGTCAACTGCAAATCCTTAGCTAAAACTGGATAATTCGATATGATTGGCGTTAAAGCCAATGCTTCAACTCTTTTAACTTTGCTTAGTTCTTCGATAAGTTGGTTAGGTTCAAGTATGTAGGGATGCAGGACTCCTGATTGAATAAAGAGTAAACTGTCGTGAAGGACTTCAATTTCCAAATCGATTACTTCTACTTTATGATTTATTTGTGCGTATAGTTCTTCAAAATAAAGCTGTAAGGTTAATTTCTTTTCATATTCATTAGTAACATTGTTTATTCTTTTAAGTTCGTCGACAATTTCATCAATCTTCAATCGGATAGAGCCTTGCTCTGTAGAGATAATTTTTGCTTGGTTATTCATCTCGTTCATAAGGTAAGTATTTTTGATCATCCCTTTGCTTATGTTGAACTCATTTCTTTCAATGGAATCGAATGCGGCTTTGATTTGATCAGTCATTGGAATCCACCGTACCAAAAAGTACTTTAAGAGAACCTCCTACCCAATTAGCTAAGCCTCTTTGTAGCCGGATATTGGGTGAATATCCCAATAAACTATATACCGTATTTAAATTATGACTCAACTGTTTGGCTTGCAGTTCGCCATTCAATTTCAAATTTTTACAAGCTGCTAGCTCATTAACGCATATATCATTTATATTATTAGTCAACTTTTTATATTTTCTATCTTGAATTCTAGTTCTGTTAGATCTATAATCTTAATCAAATGGATTTGCTCAATCGTGAATTTGATGTCCGAAACATGATTGAAATAGACGCCTGGATAACGGATTTCCTTAACTGTTACGTCTCCCAAAGCTATTGTTGCGAATCCTGCGATGAGGATGCTTGCCCATGTGGTCCTGGAATATAAAGTTTTACGTCACAAACGTTAAACCAACTTTTTAACGTATCTGCTACGGTTGCGATGCGATTTTAATATACAGACTGTGAACAGAAAAGGGAACACTACAATACGCGTGTAACGTATTAGAGAATACAGACTTGGTATGTGTGTTCATTTTAAATACTATTTTATTATTTCCAACTTGTTCTGTTAAAATTTAAGTTAATTATTGACACTAAGTTTATTCATATTAATAAGAAATAAAATTTTCTATCTATGGTTTGCTACCAGTAAGCTGAAGAAACGAAAACTATTTCAAATATATTTCTCAACCAGGAATTAATGTCACGAAATAAAACTTTATTGTTTTTTTTGTACAAGTTCAATCTACAAGAATAATGAAATTAAGTTGAGCAGATGCAAAAAGTTTATTTAACACTTGAAAACAGCCGATTTTTTTGATAACACGTTTCAGGTACTTACATCTTGTCATTGCATTATACTTCAAAGCACTTTGAATTTCGGCAAATTTAAGTGGAGTATACTTATTTTAAGACGTTCAATCAGTACACTATGAACACGATATTCTTCAGCTAACTCGTAAATAAAAGCTTTTTGAAGGAAAAATCATGCAGTTGTCGGTTGTTGTAATAGGTTTTATCTTAATTATATGACGAGTGAGTGAGTTAACGTTATGAGTCGAGGCTGCAAGTTGGGAACTAACCATACTTCATTTTTTTTTTGTTTTCCATTAAAAACGCTAAACGTTAAGATTATTTCGAGGTGACGAAAAACTAATTCAATTGCTAGTTACATAACATTAAAGCAAGTAAACCAACAATGATAAAATAACACCGCTGAGAAATTTCCTTTGAGATTTCACAGCTTTTACTTCTCACTCAAATGATTTATCAAAAAGCTTTAACCTTGAGTAGATATTAATTTGGTTGGCATGGTGCCAAGAAACGTAGAATTATACAGACGTACTCTACTTAGATTAACTGTAAATTTTTCAACGAATAATTATTCAAACATTGAAAAGAAAAAAAAAAAAATTTCTTAAAATTTGTTGATTGTTAAGACTCGTACATTGAAACTCTGCATTAAAGCAGTAAATGTTTAAGTCCCTATGAATTTCTAATTAAATAAAATTTAGCTCTATTTTACATTAAGCTAAACTAGCAGAAACTATTATTAAATCATATGATATATTTTTAAGATACTTTCGTACTGTATCTACATATCCATTCATTCATACATGCATAATTATCCACGTAAGAAATTCAGATCTTTTTGTAAAGGTCACATTAAGAGTAGATTAAATAGTAGGAAAATTTGCCGAAATGACATAAGGTACTAAACTTGAATTTATCTTTCGCCTTGTGAAAAGATACCAATTTAGATTGTTAAAAATCACTTCTTTTACTTACAAATAAGTTTAAAGGACGCTATAGCATTGATCTACAGCAAACACAATTTAGTGTGTAAGTGCAAAAACAAAAAAAAAAAAAGGACGTTACTGAAGTCACGGGCAAAGCTTTTCTGGCAAACTTCGCGTTTAAGTTTACGTAAATTCAAGTTTCAATACATAGGTAGGTATTAGTTGTTCGTTAAAAATATAATTTTTGGATTCTTATTTTGACGTTTACAAATCGATAAAGATTGAGAAAGTGCAACTAAATGTGTTAATTAATTGCTAAGAAATATTTACTTTTACCATTTATTGCTCGGTAGCATTTGAATTATAAATAAATATTAAAAATGAATTGCTAAGATAACCCACGACTTTCCTTTTCAGTGACTCGTTCTTTTTCAGTGGGAACTGAGAGTGTAGGGTAAGTATGCCGTCGCGAGGGTAGGGTTTCGACAAATCCGTTGAGGTCGGTTTCGCGTCGCGCGGTACCTTTGATTGTTTCGTCATTTCATTAGAGTAGGTTTCGTCGGTTTAATTTCGAGTAGCATATTTTTCGGTACCGCGTCGGTGATTCGGTAACGCGCCCATAGGATTTTGTAGCGTTTTTGATTTGAGATCTGTGGAGAGATCACATCCAGAATTAACGTAACGTAGGTTTCCCGTTCTGGATGAGTAATTGTTGACGCGTTTGGAAAACGGGCATGTCCAGGTGACTGAAATATTGTAATTGAGCGTAACCCATTCGGAGACCCGCGACCGAAATCCTCTCCGAACTAGCTGGCCGACAAGCAGTCACCGCGTGAATGGGTTACGGTGCACGGATTGGTTGACCTGTTGGTACCATCCGTTGGCACTACTCAGACTTAACGTCTAGAACCGATGAGAGGTCGGTTCCGCGTTCGATCTGAAAAGTAGAAAATCATTACAAATGGCGCCCAACGTGGGGCCTAAAACATCCTAAGGGGGAAAGAACTTCGCGTCTTATGACGAGTTGGTCCTTTACGGAGGATGTAAGGTACTTTGGTACTCGAGTCCCACTATCAGGAGCAGTGGAGTTGTGTGATACACACTAGAAGTCGCTTCACGTGAGTTGTAGCTTCCGCTCTCCTTTGTTTGATTTTTTTTTTTCGCGACAGAATCCTTCCGATGTGTTGTCCCAGGTTAACCCCTGTAAGGACTCTCAAGAAAATAGAAGGCTACCTTGCCTTTATGTCGCGGAAGGATTCTAACTCTTTCGTATGCGTGTTAGACGAGTGGTATCGGTTCAACGTTCGGTGACGTATGCTGGAGTTGCGAAGCCCGGAATGCTTCCACGCGTCGGGAAATTTTGACCGCGTACTAAAATCGTTACGGTAGCTCTACCACTTGTCTCGTCGAGTCACTTTAACGTAGTTTAGAGACGGTTTTTTGTAATGTATGTGGGTTATGGGGTAATTTTCGTAAATCGACCAAAAGCACCCTTTCTTCGGCAGATTACCACGCACTCTCTTTTCCCGTTGGAGGAGTCGACCACTGGAAAGGAAAGGTATATCAAATAAAAATTTTTTTTTTATTTCCATTAAATAGCTCGCCACTATCGGCCACTCAGTTCATAAGCGTTTATATATACTTACATATTAGAAAGGGCGTAGTTATATATTTGTTTTTTTTCTGCTGCTCTTTTCTTTTTAGGCATACCTTGCCCAACCTATAGTGAAACAAAAAAAAAAAAATGGCAACGAAGCGGACCCCAGACAAGCGTTGGACCAGATCCAAAACGGTCCAACCAGCTAACTGCGGGATCTGCTTCGAAGACGTAGTGGAGGGCGTACACAGCGTGCGATTGGATTGTGGACATTTATTCCATCGTGCCTGTGTACAATAGCTCCTCCTCACGTCAGAGAGTTGCCCATTATGTCGGCGACCCATCGAGCGGTCTGCCCTAGATGTCCCCCTCGGAACGCCCCTACCAACGCGTGGAGCAGTGGCGAAAGGAGTTCCAGAGGCCGAACAGTCCCAACCACTCTTAGACCTGCAAGGAGCAGTAGGCGGTGAAGTTCCGGCCGCAAGTGTTGTGTCCGCGGTGACACCCATGCCTTCCGCCCACTCCATTGACACCCTCGTGGCGTTGATGAGGGATATGTCGGAGAGGATTGGCAACCTGGAGGGAAAGCTCCAGAATCTCCCGTTGAGCCAACCACCCAGCCGCGTGAGAACTCCGCTTGGCTGGGAGCCCAATCCCAGTGTGGCGATGCCCCACTCCCGACAATCCGAGCAATGGGTCCCACCTCCAAGGAACTCGGGAATGGATCCCAGAGCTCCCGAATATAGACCGCGACACAATACCGGACCTCCGTTGGTACCTCTAGCCCCCGAGGCAGTACAGTACAACAGGTCAACAGAGGATGTGATTCCCCCCGGGAACGCATTGACACTTTTTCGAGACCCGACGCCTCGTATCATGGAGAGTTGGCGCCTGAACTTTACAGGGTTCAACGATATGATATCGGCGGACCGGTTCCTTTTCCGGATTCAGGCGTTGGTATCCAGCACCCTGGGAGGGGATTCCTCGGCTTTCCTCCGGCATGCACATCTTTTGTTCAGCGGCGACGCTGCCGACTGGTACTGGAGCTTTAAAGAGTCAACGCCACGTCCCACTTGGCACTCTTTCAGTGCAGCCTTCCGCAATCGATTTGAGGATGGCTTCACTGAGAGAGAGCTAAGAGAGCAAATAAAGAAACGGAAACAAGGCGCTCACGAACCGTTCGACCAGTACTACACAAGTATAGTGAGATTGAGCACTCGCTTGCGAAATACCATGCCCGAGGACGAACTGGTAGAAATTATCAGAGAGAACATGCGCTGGGATCTCCAGAACAGCCTTCTACATTTTCCCATCAACACCATACAGGGATTGCGCCTCCATGCCCGTAGACAAGAACACTTGGATGAGCGGCGAGGTACCTTCCGTCCACAACCTCGCATAACGGGACCAAATCCCCGAAATCATCACACCGCGGAGTTGATGGCAGCGGACCACCTGCTTGCTGATCCAGTACCAATACCGAGGAGCGGAGCACCACCGGAGTTTGAGGACCCAGCATTGATTGATCGACCCTCCCTTGAAGCAATTACAAGCCCGACGGTCTGTTGGAACTGCCGACAACCGGGACATCGGTTCTATGCATGTCCAGCGGAGCCGACGCTTTTCTGCTACCGCTGCGGGAAGGCCGACACCTACGCCCCTGACTGTGCAAATTGCAAAGGGCAAAAAAACTTGCCACCGAGTGCCGCGACCACCCGTCGGCACTCCTAAACCCCGGACGAATCAATTTTGACCCTATCACTAGCTATGACCAAGCTCCCAACATGACTCCAACTCTGCTGACTCGCACCGCTAACCACAGTTCTCCCGAAGTTCCACAACCGACGCCATCCTTCGCCGAGGCCAACGCGCAGGGAAATGATAGCGAGACGAAAGTTCCTTGGCATGTAAAACCTTTTCATGTCAGGCTGCGGAATTACTTGGCTACTCGACAGCGCATCTTCCATGAGGAGTTGGCTACAAATGTCCCAACGCGAAGCAAGCGAGCCACGCGTCGGATGCGGAGCTTCTGGAGAAAAGTCAGGCAGTCGAGGAAAGTGTTGAAAGACATATACTTAGACGAATTATTGAGGGATGATGTTCGGCCATATGCGTCAGTACACCTCCTGCAAAAACGAGTATCAGGCTTAGTCGATACGGGAGCCAGTGTGAATTGCATATCTGCCGAGTTTGCAGGGGAGGTACTGGCAAAGCACGCGGACCAAATCCGTCATTTCACCTCCTGGTTAAGCACGGCGGACGGAACTCGTCACTCTGTAGTGGGAAAAATT
Source organism: Odontomyia ornata (assembly GCA_963969285.1). Taxonomy (NCBI): domain Eukaryota; kingdom Metazoa; phylum Arthropoda; class Insecta; order Diptera; family Stratiomyidae; genus Odontomyia; species Odontomyia ornata. The sequence goes on along the minus strand of OZ017738.1, from coordinate 230,286,626 downwards.
ATGACGGATGTCACCTTTAAAGGAGTAACTAAACCCATGGAATTTTTCATCATACCGCAGTTAACCCAGAATCTTTACCTAGGAGTGGATTTCGTTCGAAAATTTAACTTGGCCCCGGCACTACTTTGCGGTTCGACCCTGGAGTCCGTCACCCCAGCTCCTGACCAATCTCAACCCACTAACTTACTACGACATACTCTGGATGTAAATCAGCAACTGCGTCTTGACTCGGCTATATCGGCTTTTCCATCGCATGAGAAGGAAGGTCTCGGGCGGACTGCCCTGGTGTTCCACACTATAGATGTGGGGGATGCTAAACCCATAAAACAGAGACATTTCGCCATATCTCCGGCGAAGGAAAAATCGTTATATGCCGAAGTGGATCGAATGCTAGCATTAGGCGTAATCGAAGAATCACAGAGCGCGTGGGCTTCCCCAGTCACCTTAGTGGTCAAGCCGAACAAGGTCCGGTTATGCCTAGATGCCAGACGCTTGAACGCCGTCACAGTCAAGGACGCATATCCTCTACCGTTGATCGAAGGCATTTTGAGTCGATTGCCTAAAGCCCATTTCATCACGAGCTTAGACCTCAAGGACGCCTTCTGGCAAATTCCTTTAGACCCCGGTTCAAAGGAGAAAACAGCCTTCACAGTCCCAGGTCGGCCCCTATATCAATTCGTGACCATGCCATTCGGATTGTGTAATGCCCCCCAAACAATGACGCGCCTTATGGATAAGGTGATACCACCTCATTTGCGGCACCAAGTTTTCGTTTACTTGGACGATCTGTTGCTTATAACCGAGACCTTTGATGAACTTATCGACCTGCTTCAGGAGGTGGCTCTACACATCCGGAGGGCAAGATTAACCATCAACATAAGGAAGAGCCAGTTCGTGATGACGGAGGTGAAGTATTTAGGTCACATCATTGGGCATGGCCATATCAAGACCGATCCGGAAAAGACTCAAGCGATTGACGTTTTTCCACTACCCAAGACCACCAAACAGTTACGCCGATTCTTAGGCTTATGCGGATGGTACCAGCGTTTTGCACGTGACTATGCCACCATTACCACTCCTTTGACCGACATGCTGCGTAAGGGACGTAAATTCGTCTGGGAAGAGTCCAGCTTGCGAGCTTTTGAAGAGCTAAAGAAGAGTCTGACTACAGCCCCCGTACTGCACAGCCCGGACTTTGACAAACCGTTCTCAATCCATTGTGACGCGAGTCAACATGGGGTGGGAGCAGTCTTAGTCCAGGTTGCACAAGACGGCGAGGAGAGACCTATAGCCTTCATGTCTCACAAGCTGAACCCAGCCCAGCGAAACTACACGGTCTCTGAGCAGGAATGTCTAGCCGCGGTGTTGGCAGTGAAAAGCTTCCGAGCCTATGTGGAGGGACACACCTTTGAAATCGTTACGGATCACGCTTCTCTGAAATGGCTCATGAGTCAGACTGATCTCAACGGCAGATTGGCCAGGTGGGCACTGAAATTACAGGCATTTGACTTCACAATCCGCCACCGAAAAGGAAGCCAGCATGTAGTCCCCGACACCCTATCCAGAATGTTCGCCCCTGAAGGAGCCGAGTTGGTCCAAGAGGACGACAGCCCCCAATTGATCGATTTGGACCATCCTGCTTTCAAGTCAGCAACCTACACACAACTGATTCACACTATCCAGAATCAACTGCCCCAGCTTCCTGAACTGCGGTTGACGGATGGATTTATTTATAAGCGGATGGGACACGCATCCGGAGACCCCATACAAGAAGAAGAACAGTGGAAGTTGTGGGTGCCCGAAGAATTAACCACTGATCTTATCAGACGGGCTCATGACCACCCAACAAGTGCGCACGGCGTATACGGTCGTACACTTAGGCGGTTGAAAACCTGTTTCTTTTGGCCTAAGATGGCACAACAGATAAAAGCGTACGTAGCCTCTTGTGAGCTATGCAAGTGCACTAAAGCGCCCAACACCATTCTTCGGCCACCCATGGGTAAGGTCGAGGTCCCCGAACGCGTGTTCCAGCGCTTGTACATTGATCTTATCGGTCCTTACCCTCGATCTGCTTCTGGTCACACGGGAGCTGTCGTGGTCCTGGACCAGCTCTCTAAATTCCCTATCATAGAACCACTACGTAACATGCACACTGGACCTATAATCAGCTTCTTGGAGAACCGAGTCTTTCACATGTTTGGAGTTCCGGAGAAACTTGTCTCCGACAATGGGGTCCAGTTCACCTCCAGCAAGTTCCGAGACCTAATGTCCAAATACGGCATCATCCACCAACGAACTGCCGTCTATTCACCACAAGCCAACGCATCCGAACGACTGAATCGTACGCTCATAGCGGCCATTCGCGCCTATGTCCACCCGAATCAGAAGGACTGGGATCGCAAATTGTCCGCCATCACTAGTGCGCTGCGCTCGTCGTACCACGCCACTACCGGCATTTCGCCATATTTCGCATTGTTCGGGCAGTACATGATCTGTCATGGGAGCGCTTACCGGCTACTGCGGCAACTGAAATCGCTAGAGGACCCAATCGTGGTTCTGGAACCGCACGAAAAGCTCCAACTTCTGCGAGATCAACTGCGGGAGAAGATTGAAGAAAGTAGACGGATGGGAGAGGAGCAGTACAACTTGCAATCTCATCCTTCTGGCTTTAAGATAGGCGACGAAATATATCGTCGAAACTTCCGGCAGAGCGATGCCACCCGACATTACAATGCCAAACTAGACAAGAAATTCGTGAAGTGTCGAGTCCTACAAGTAATAAGCCCCACCCGATACCTCATCGCGGACATGACTGGTAAAACCCTGGGAATTTACCACGCAAAAGACCTTAGACGATGAAGTGCAACTATTTCACACGAAAAACCTTGGCTTACCCCAATCTTTGCCTAGACGAAGACCTCCGAATAACACCTGACTCCCTGCTATATAGTCACTGTCGAGTCTTCACGAACATGGTTGTAGCCTATCCTTCGGAACCGATCTTCGACCCGCCACGGCCTTAACCAAGACCTTTTATATAGGAGACGGGATCGTAATTACTTCGATTTTGGGGGGGGGAATGTGTAATGTGACGCCTACGCCCGGGAATCGAAGTGATTCCGATCCCGAACCCTTGCAACCGGCCAGATGGATATGTCCTCGAAGTGCCAGCGGACTTCATCTGTCGTGCGGATATCGTTGCGCAGAAAATATTTCTTTTCTGTCCAAATATTTAGATCTGTGGATATAAATATTCGAAATATAAAATTAATCCAAACCCCGACACATTTCGAGACATATCCATCTGGAAATGCCCCTCCACCGTGGCCATCGAAAAACTATGCCACTGGCGACAACTGGAGAGGCACATTGCCGCCATGTGGCGTGCCATTCCACACACAGATGTTTTGTCCGATGTGACAACCGGTGATTTTGACAGCCACATGGAGGCGAAGGAGAAACAAAAGAACTTTTTGTGGTGATCGATGGTTCGTGATCGTAGGTTGTGCTGTCTAGAACATTTCAAGTGCTTTTCTACCTCTTAACATACTTTCGTTGACGATCGTTTGTGTGTAGGATTTGGTCGGAGCGAAACGTACTCAAGAAAACTGCAAAGGGAACATCAAACACTTGAGAAATTCACCGGAACATTGCCTCAGGCTAGAACATGAAACTCTGTCAAACTCAGAAAGAAGATCAACAGGCTCAAATTATGAAAGAGGTTAGTTTAGTTAAGAAAGACTTAGAAAGTGTTAGCAATATTTTGTCTAGGTGAGCGGAAAGGCACAAGAAGATAAACAATCAGCAGTGGCAGAAGTTAAAGGCAATTTGTAAATTTATTTTGCGTGCGCGAATTGGATGCAGCCAGTTAGTCCACCATCCATTCTGGCTTTGTGATCGGCTTTATCATTGCCAGGTGTTGCAGTTGCCTGTCGCGAAACACTTTCCTGAGTGGCCATATTGGCAGAACGATTTCGCGATACTTATTTGTTTTCCGAAGCTCACACGTACAGACGATTCGTTCAATTTGTTATTGGATTTCTCACCCTTACCGCTATGAAAAGGTGTAGACATACAGAGTACAATTTATTGTCCCAAATCTGCCTCAATTACAATATAATACGCGTAACTGATTGCTCGCATATCCTTTTCAACGCGGCAACCACTTCGCAGACCAAATGTCACTACCAGGCCAAATATGTAAAAGGAAAATTTTACCCAAACAAAATACGCTCGTACAGGGGTTCGCACGTGGTTGTACTCTCTCCCTCTTTGTCCTTCTTCGCCATCAACAAGGTAGTTGGGCGATACTCTATTAAGGCGACCCATAGACGGTTGATAATGATCAAGGGATCTTCTTGCTGTTCGAAGGAAAGTGTGCGTTACCTTTAACGAATTGTTCGCTTTAGTTCATCCACATTACAAGGGAAAGGGAAGAGGAAGGTTCTCTGCTACGGTTGCGATGCGATTTTAATATACAGACTGTGAACAGAAAAGGGAACACTACAATACGCGTGTAACGTATTAGAGAATACAGACTTGGTATGTGTGTTCATTTTAAATACTATTTTATTATTTCCAACTTGTTCTGTTAAAATTTAAGTTAATTATTGACACTAAGTTTATTCATATTAATAAGAAATAAAATTTTCTATCTATGGTTTGCTACCAGTAAGCTGAAGAAACGAAAACTATTTCAAATATATTTCTCAACCAGGAATTAATGTCACGAAATAAAACTTTATTGTTTTTTTTGTACAAGTTCAATCTACAAGAATAATGAAATTAAGTTGAGCAGATGCAAAAAGTTTATTTAACACTTGAAAACAGCCGATTTTTTTGATAACACGTTTCAGGTACTTACATCTTGTCATTGCATTATACTTCAAAGCACTTTGAATTTCGGCAAATTTAAGTGGAGTATACTTATTTTAAGACGTTCAATCAGTACACTATGAACACGATATTCTTCAGCTAACTCGTAAATAAAAGCTTTTTGAAGGAAAAATCATGCAGTTGTCGGTTGTTACCATTTTGATAACTGGCGGTTTTTAATAGGTTTTATCTTAATTATATGACGAGTGAGTGAGTTAACGTTATGAGTCGAGGCTGCAAGTTGGGAACTAACCATACTTCATTTTTTTTTGTTTTCCATTAAAAACGCTAAACGTTAAGATTATTTCGAGGTGACGAAAAACTAATAAAATTGCTAGTTACATAACATTAAAGCAAGTAAACCAACAATGATAAAATAACACCGCTGAGAAATTTCCTTTGAGATTTCACAGCTTTTACTTCTCACTCAAATGATTTATCAAAAAGCTTTAACCTTGAGTAGATATTAATTTGGTTGGCATGGTGCCAAGAAACGTAGAATTATACAGACGTACTTTACTTAAATTAACTGTAAATTTTTCAACGAATAATTATTCAAACATTGAAAAGAAAAAAAAAAAATTTCTTAAAATTTGTTGATTGTTAAGACTCGTACATTGAAACTCTTCATTAAAGCAGTAAATGTTTAAGGCCCTATGAATTTCTAATTAAATAAAATTTAGCTCTATTTTACATTAAGCTAAACTAGCAGAAACTATTATTAAATCATATGATATATTTTTAAGATACTTTCGTACTGTATCTACATATCCATTCATTCATACATGCATAATTATCCACGTAAGAAATTCAGATCTTTTTGTAAAGGTCACATTAAGAGTAGATTAAATAGTAGGAAAATTTGCCGAAATGACATAAGGTACTAAACTTGAATTTATCTTTCGCCTTGTGAAAAGATACCAATTTAGATTGTTAAAAATCACTTCTTTTGCTTACAAATAAGTTTAAAGGACGCTATAGCATTGATCTACAGCAAACACAATTTAGTGTGTAAGTGCAAAAACAAAAAAAAAAAAAAGGACGTTACTGAAGTCACGGGCAAAGCTTTTCTGGCAAACTTCGCGTTTAAGTTTACGTAAATTCAAGAAAAATATTTTCAATACATAGGTATTAGTTGTTCGTTAAAAATATAATTTTTGGATTCTTATTTTGACGTTTACAAATCGATAAAGATTGAGAAAGTGCAACTAAATATGTTAATTAATTGCTAAGAAATATTTACTTTTACCATTTGTTGCTCGGTAGCATTTGAATTATAAATAAATATTAAAAATGAATTGCTAAGATAACCCACGACTTTCCTTTTCAGTGACTCGTTCTTTTTCAGTGGGAACAGAGTGTAGGGTAAGTATGCCGTCGCGAGGGTAGGGTTTCGACAAATCCGTTGAGGTCGGTTTCGCGTCGCGCGCGGTACGCGGTACCTTTGATTGTTTCGTCATTTCATTAGAGTAGGTTTCGTCGGTTTAATTTCGAGTAGCATATTTTTCGGTACCGCGTCGGTGATTCGGTAACGCGCCCATAGGATTTTGTAGCGTTTTTGATTTGAGATCTGTGGAGAGATCACATCCAGAATTAACGTAACGTAGGTTTCCCGTTCTGGATGAGCAATTGTTGACGCGTTTGGAAAACGGGCATGTCCAGGTGACTGAAATATTGTAATTGCGCGTAACCCATTCGGAGACCCGCGACCGAAATCCTCTCCGAACTAGCTGGCCGACAAGCAGTCACCGCGTGAATGGGTTACGGTGCACGGATTGGTTGACCTGTTGGTACCATCCGTTGGCACTACTCAGACTTAACGTCTAGAACCGATGAGAGGTCGGTTCCGCGTTCGATCTGAAAAGTAGAAAATCATTACATATCATTAATCTGTAAAGACTTTTTTGAAACTTTTAAAATTTTAGTAGGACCAACCCATTGATTCATAGCACCTTTGGATTTCTTCTGGCGGACTAACACTTCGTCATCCACTTTATAGTCATAAACATTTCCTCTTTTATCTAATTTACTGTCATATCGCTCTTTTGTTTTCTTCTTTATATTCCAATTGTATTCTATAACTTGTTCTCTTATTTTCTTAAGTGCATCCATTCGTTTTTCAAGCATTGAATTAGATGATCCGTTCTCCTCTTCCGTCGTGACCTGATCGATTGGTAGGGTTTTCCTTCCAAAAAGTAACTCTTCCGCTGATTGACCTGTTCCCTGGCTAACACACTGATTAAAACACAAGCTTGCCATGCCTAATGCTTCCTGTGTCCCTGAGTCTGTTTCGTTGATAACACTACGCAAAAATTCTTTCAGCCTTGCGTGTGATCTTTCTACAGCACCATTTGATTGCGGATGTCTTGAGCTGATTGGAATCATTTCTATTCCGGGTCTTTTACAGAGATCAGTAACGATTTTTCCCGTGAGAACATTGCTATTGTCTGATAAAATTACCTATGGAATGCCGAAATATGAGATCCATTCATTGATGACGGCATTTGCAATATGCTTACTTTCTTCTCTCTTGATGTAAATGAACTTTAAATACTTGGATGAATTATCTTGGATTGTCAAAGCTTTAAAATCTTTATCATCCTTCCATTTGAAGGATACAACATCCAAGGATATTCGGTCGAAAGGTTGTTGCTTCAGTTTTTCGAGTGTCATTGGAGTTTTGAGGTTTCGCCGAACAATTTTCTGTCTCTAACATTGACGCTAACTTTTAACGTAGTTTCTGATGTCTTTCCGCATTCCTTTCCAATGATAACTTCTTCTCAAAAACTCTTCAAGATTATTTACACCTCTTTAACCTCCTACAACGCCTTTGTGCCATTTTTCTATAAGCCTTGATTTCTCTTTTGAATCAGTTATCTCAACAATTCCATCGTTTCGAGTTTGATCAATATTTGCGTTATTGCTTTCCTCCCCCTCTATGTCTTCAATATTGTCCTCGATGTCTTCTCTGTTGCTCAGATTATCTATTTCATCAAGAGATATTTCTTCGATTTTGCCATTTTTGAAATGTCGAATGATTTTACTTCCTTGTTTGCATATCAAATCTCCATGTTTGTTAATAGTGTAATCGTTTATTACCTCGGAATGTTTGTATCCAAAAATTTCTTCAGACACATCATCTTCATGGTCACCATCTATCTCGTGGTAGTTTCCTTTTCCTGATGGGATTATTGCATTAACAGGAAGATCCCTGCTGAGTTCGTCAGCAACTTAATTGTCCTTTCCAGACTTATACTCCATTTTGTACTGATACTCTTCTAATTTCAGGCGCCAGCGTACAAGTCTGCTACCTGGGTCCTTAACGTTAAACAACCACAGTAAAGGTCGATGATCTGTACGAATAATGAACTCGTTTCCGTACAAGTAAGGTCTACACTGTTTTACAGACCAAACTATAGCGAGACATTCTTTTTCTGTAACAGAATAATTTCGTTCAGCACTGTTAAGTGTCCTACTAAGAAACATGACTGGTCTTTCGTATCCCGAATCATTTTCTTGCGATAGGACTGCTCCTATCCCGTTGTTGCTTGCATCAGTAGTGAGTATAAATTTTTTATTAAATTCCGGATACATCAGAGTAACATTTTTCTTTAAAATTTCTTTAATTTTTTCAAAGGAAAGTTGACATGCTCTAGACCAAATAAATTCAGTGTCTTTCCGGAGTAATTTGTTCAAAGGTTCCACAGTTTTCGAATAATTTTGCACAAATCTGCGATAGTCTCCAGTTAGTCCCAGAAATGATTTTATTTCCTTCTGATTTTGAGGCGCTTTCAATTTATCTATAGCTTCGAGTTTCTTAGGGTCCATGGTGACATCATTGTCAGATATTACGTGTCCTAGATACGCTACTTCTTTGCGTAAGAACTCACATTTGTCCGGCTGAATTCTAAGATTATTCAGCTTCAGACGTTCAAATACCAATTTAAGCTTTTCATTATGATCCTCAAGTGATTCACCATAGATCACAATATCATCTCAGTATACGAAGCACTTTGATCCTTGCAATCCCGAAAGTACAGTATTCATCATTCGTTGAAAACATGCCGGCGCATTTTTCAAACCGAATGGCGTACGTGTGTACTCGTAGTGTCCATAGGGAGTGCTGAATGCAGTTTTGCATTGATCCTCAGGTTTCACAGGTATTTGATGAAACCCGCTAGTCAGATCTATTGTTGAGAAATATTTCGCCTTTCCCAACTGATCCAGTATTTCTGAAATGTTTGGGAAAGGATAATTATCAGTTACCGTAACTTCATTAAGCTTGCGATAGTCTATAACTATGCACCATTTCATTATACCGCTTGCGTCAACCTTCTTTGGCACCACCCAAAGAGGTGAGTTCCATGGACTATTACTTTCCTTAATAGTTCCGTTTTCTAGAAGTTTATCGACTTGCATTTTAACTTCCTCCTCATGGATCTTAGGAAATCTATATATTTTTGTATAAATTGGTTTTATGCTGGAAATGGTATCTATTGAGTATTCTGCTGCTTTTGTGAGGTAATTAAGATCAATATCCCTAAATAAACATTTATACTTGTTAATGATTTCGCAAATACTGTCTTTTTCCTCTTGATTCATGTGATTATCTCTAATATATATTTCGGAGGGTTTTTCTAGAAATTCTTCCGTAGAAATCTTACATATAAGTATTTCTTCAGAATTTATTTGTAACTCCTGTTCACTTTCATTCAATATTGCTACAGGAACTTCTCTATTTGAATTCACTTCAACTAGTGAATCCGCAATTTTAAGTTTACCTTGTTGAATTCCCACAACCAACAAATTTTCTCCAGGATTTTCGTCAACATGTAAATAATATATTGTTTCAGTACGCGGTTTGGCAATGAAATGTTTCTTCGATAGACGCAATTTATTATAGCCAATAATTAATGTTTGATCACTCAAATTAAGCAGTGCTTTCCGCTCGACTAAAAATGGAGAACCTAAGACCCCGTCAAATTTATCAAAGAGGCGATTTGCTGCTACCTGAAAAGGAATATCGTATTTTTCGGTACCATAATGCAGAGTCAGTGATGATAGACCGAAAGTATTACCATCTACTGCATTTTTGCAACGATATTTTATACTTTTTGATTTATCCACATCCTTTTCGAAAACGTACTTCGCTGCTATTAAGTTCAGTGAACTCCCAGTATCAACAAGGAATTTCAAATATTTATTTTCTAGCCTAAGAAAAAGAAAAGGACTATCTTCTATATCAAGCGAATTTATTCGATATTCATTGTTTACATTTTGACTTTGAAAACTTACATTTTGTTTATTAGAGTTATTTGATGCACTTTCATTCTTCGATGTGGATGAAAATTTCTTCTGCGATCTCTTGAAATTCTTTTCTTCAGCATCATCAGATTTATTTGTTTCTTTACTCCTGCAATCTCGTTGAATATGTCCCATTTGCCCACACTTAGTTGAAACTTTAACAAGTCCAAGCCGCTGCTCTTCCTCCTGAGCCAAACGACTAGCTTCCTCCAGAGTTTTTGGTTTCTGCGTGATCACGTACATTGTCAAAGCATCCTTTTATCCATTGATGAATACGTTCCGCACCTGTTCCTCTATGAACATATTTTCTCCTATACTTGACTGATCTGATCGAGCAGTCAATATTCGTCGATGAAGTCCTAATAATCGTTGATGATAATAAATCACAGTTTCACTCGTGTTCTGCTTGAAGAAGAACAATTCTCTTTGCAATTGCAACATTGAGTGCGGTTCGGCATAAACTTGTTTCAGTTTTGCCTTCAATGCACTACAACTACCAAATTCTTCATTAAAACTAATGGTCTAGGCATTTCCCCTCAGCTGCATGCATATGTATTTGAAGAGGATGACCTTAACTGGACCTTTTGCCAGTTACATCGCTTCTTCACACGCATACATAAAATTAAAAGCATCTTCTGCTTTCCCCTCGAATACCGGAATGAAACTCTTTAAATCACTAAAACTCACACAAATTTCACTTTCACCGTTATTTGCACTTTCACTTTGACTTTTAGCATTTTCCGCCGAAACAGTTGATGCGTAATTGCTACTTGTTGCCATTACTTCCGCGGAAAACTCTCTTTCGATTACAGATCCTGATAGCGTACAATTCCTCTCTTCTAAGTCACTTTCGTCTTCTGAAGAGGATTTACTGCTAACAGGAAATCTTTTACCGACACGATATTTAGCCAAGTATTCGCGAAATGTGGCAAAATCAATATAATCACCACCAAGTTCTATCTTAACACTTTCGCGATTAGGAAGCTTAAAAATTTCCTCTACGGATAATTTGGATTTTTGTATCCCTTGTTTCACACGGTACATTAAGAAAATGAAGTAATTGGTTTCCTTTCACAATTATATCTATATCCTATTTACTTAGTACAGGACATTTTTTTATGCTAAGGGCCCTATGATTCTGCGACGGTTCCGTGAATTGAAAAATATTACGATTTAATGTTAAATTAATAGTAATTTTATAATAAATATATATATAATAGACAGCTCGATGATCAAAATTCAATAATGTACAAATGAAACAGAACACATGTGAACTTACTTTGCCATTTCCTTCGCCAAACACGTTTCCTTTCGCCAAACGAGATCCTTGACCAAACACGTTTTCCTTGCCAACCAAGTTTTCGTCACTTAAAACCTCCCACGATGGGTCGACCTACTTCCCGCAGGCTAATGTTGTTTAACCACCGTTGGTAGTTCTCGTTAAGAGAGAAACTACTTGAATCCTTTCCTTAATTTTCAAATCCCTCGATGGGCCAACCTACTTCCCGCAGGCTATAGTTGTTTGGCCAACGTTGGCAGTTCTCGTTAAGAGAGAAACTACTTTTATTTTTTTTTTCCCTCGTTGTCCCACGTTGAGGAGCGTTTGATTATCTCCTTTGCACAGGATACACAAACTTGGAAATGTTCTATTCACACTGTTCTAGTTCTTCTCTTTATTTTTTCTCACTTTAGTGTCTATTGGATAACTCACAAAACTTTTTTATTATTATAAAGTCAAAAAACTTTGTTTTTATTATAAAGTCACAAGCTTTGTTTTTCGTTAAAAATTCACGAAACTGTTCGTATCCAAGGATAGCCTGTAATTTATTTGGCTATCCCACCGCTGCCACCAGATTTTTGTCACGCGCAAGCGATGTGTAAAAAAAAATAAAAAATAAGAACAAAAGTATTTTACACTTAGTATATTTTAAAACACATAAACTTTTGTACAACAACTTATTTTTATAATTAATATATATTTACACATCTATTAATTGCTTGTCCGACGCGAGTCACGGAATCTATAGAACTCTCCAAGAAGCGCACGAAAATCTAATTTGCTGCTAAAAACGAGATTCAGACTGCTGACAATGCTCTCTGCAGAAACTTACCTTTTCATGTGAAAATTTTCGTTCCCATGAAAATTTTCACATGACGACTAAAAATTTGCAAGTTTATGTGGACGCTTACGTTGCACTCACGTTGCACTCGCGTTACATGAACTTACCTGTAATTCAATGAATTTAGAATGCTCTACGTGGACTTGCATGCGCTTAACAGGCCCCTTTTAATCCAAAAGGTATGCGTTTAAACTCATAATGACCATAGCTTGTGCTGAAAGCTGTCTTAGATCGATCTTGGGGTTGTACGAGAACCTGGTGGTAGCCACTGGCTAAATCCAACGTGCTAAAATAGCGTGAATGTCCCAGTTGATCCAAAATATCCTCGATGCGAGCCAGGGGGGAAGCGTCTCCAATAGTCTTGTCGCTTAGTTTCCTAAAGTCAACGACTACACGCCATTTCTTTTTCCCATCGGCCCCTGCCTATTTTGGTATCACCAACAGAGGGGACTTCCAAGGGTTTTTGTTAGGCTGCACGATATCATTGTGCAGCATTTCTTTCACCTGTTCGTTAATGGCTTCTTTTTGTGGTGGAGCTACCCTGTACATTTTTTGATTTATGGGGGGCTTGGTCGGCGTTCAATGATATTTCATGCTGGATAGCGTTCGTGTGGGTGAGTTTATCCCCTGATAAGAAGAATACATCGTTAAATTCTTGACAAAGTTGCGTAATAGCCACTTTTTCTTCAGGAATCAGATGCTCGTAGAACATTAATTCATTCTCCAGTCTAGCATTTCTTTGTGTACTGATATATTCTGTTTTATTTACCAGGCTGCTGCAATCGAGTTCAGTTGGATTATAAATTAGTCCTAGTTGTTCCGTTCGAACATGTGAATTACTCTTTGATAGTGTATTGGGTGGCCGCTTCCAGGGTAAGATCCACATGTGTCAAGATAATAGGTATACTAGTAGTGTTAAGTACTGCGATTAATACTCATGATGGGTTCAGTAGGGAATTAGCGATGAAAACTCCGTCACGAATTTCTTGTGAATGACAGATCATTTCCTGTGGTAATTTTAGGGGCACTTCCACTATCTGCTGGGTACGGGGGCACAAGGTGACAGCCTTTTTCAAAGTAACCATGTACCTCCCACCTTCCTTATCTTAACTGGTCGTGCCTAACTTTTAGCTTTGTTGACTGTGATTGGGTGGCTCGAGCGTCACGCCTGCTTGCTCCTTACCAAGGTCTAAGTCTACGTTATTCGACGCTCCCTTTTATCTCTGCTCTAGATGGTTCCCATTCAAAGGGAGGAATAATGGGAAGGAAAACTCTCTGAGGTTGATTTCGGTGCGAGGAAATTTGAGAGTTTGAGCGGGGCCCTCCACGTTGCATTTCTTAGCTAGAAAATCATTGCCTAACAACCCGTCATCAGTGACTACGGGTATTTCATCCACCACTTGAAAGTTACAGAAAAACGAGTGGGGAGGCTCAATTTTCCTACTATTACTCCGTCCAAATGGACACTGAAGTGCTACTTTTTGACGTGGATCTATGTTGCTTGGTTTGATAGCTGATTTTTTGATCCGACTTACTTTTACGCCACCGAAATTAGAGCCCAATTTAATTCTAATTAGAGCCGAGTCGGGGATTATTGACTCAACTTTTTGGCGTTTCCCGAGTTAGTACTTTCCCATTTCGTTTTTTGACGACAGTTCTCCACTTGACCACAGAAGCCACAAATCACTGAGGTGCGATACTCCTGGAGATTACCCTCTTGTTTAATTGTGGCTTGCTGGGCCCTGCAGTCTCTGAGATCATGACTGTACTGCTTGCAAGTAGGACAAAAAGGGGTGTTTTTGCGCTTTAAACACTCGGAGTAAGTATGCCCAAGTCTACGACAGAAGAAGCTTCTTGCGCTCTTGCACGTGCGCTGGGATGCTTTCTTCGTTCTCATTCCGAGGCTGGAACGATGGTGCAAGGGGATTGGGTGAAAAGGCGGTTTGACTCATTGGATAGCTGATACCAAGTTCCTGGGGAGTCCACTGGACATGGTGAGCCCCTTGCTGCATTTTCTCCATGTCCAAAGCCTTAAGTATGAGTTCCTCAAATGTGAGCTTCTCCAATGGCAGTAAATACTGGCGTAGGTGAGGATTCGTGGCTCCACCTTTTAGGAATGTCATAGCGAAATCCTCCAATTGCTGACTTAAAACCTTTACTGCCTCCTTTCCACACTTGATATTGGCTGCTTCCTGGCTGCGCTTCAACAGTTGTCGCATTCGTGAGGTGTGAAACTTCTTGGCCGTGGCTAGTCTGATAACTAACTCCTGATAAGTTTCCCGAGGTAGATACAATCGCTTTAGGAGCTCTTCAGCAGTGTCGAGTGTTGTGGTGCAGCTAGAGGAAATCAACTGGTAGGCTTCACCACGCACCCTCGTTGAAAAGATTTGCATAAACGCTGATTGCTCCAATTTGTTTAAATATTGCCAGACTTGTTTGCTGCATCCTAAAAAGGTTTGTAACTCGTAAACTATGGTAGAGCTTGGGGCTTCTGAGAACAAGGGGATCATTTTCCCCTCAAGTTTGGCTACTTTCATGTAGTGTGCCATTTCGCTGGATGTCCCTCCTACCATGGAGTCGTTACTGACAAATGATGTATCACCTAGTTCAAGAGAGATTTTCTAGTCTCTGGAAGTTATTAATTGGTCAACTGATTGCGATAGGCTGTCTGAGCTTAGTGCCTGGCCATGCGAGGTTCCTCTGAACTGATCGATTTCTCTCTTAAAGTCTTCTGTGTGCAATTGGAATTTACTGATGAACTCCAATCATCGAGTGTAGATTTCCTCTACGGTGTCTGCCAGGGTCTGATATGACGTCAGTTCTTGGGAGTCTCGCAGAATCTGGGCTGTGGTTACTTGGTTAGTCGCCTAGGACGATTTGGACTTACTTCTTTGCGTTTTCAGTATTCTTCCACTCCGTAAGATGACTCCGCTGGGTTTACTTGCAGGCGTAGAATGGTGAAAAATGTCCTCCGCGCTGAAAGGTTTGTCGGTCATAAGTTAATCCCGGGGTATTAATACTTTCTTATTATTCGACCCGCGGGTAGTTATTGTTTTCACTGAATGTTTTTTTTGTGTTCAAAATATTCACTATTCTCGCGAAATTTCATACTAAATTGTAAAGTTCACTTTCTGCTTGTTTACTTGTCTCGCCTAGTTTGAGGTTTATATCTGCATGCCACCGTAAATTAAATTTTTAATAGTACGTGAACTGGAGAGAGCTTGGTTTTACACTGGGTCAACTCAGGAGTGAAGTGTATTTGGCAAAACAAAAAAAAAAAACCAAAAAATAGATGTTCCAGGCAATGAATGTTTCCAACCTCGTTCCCAGGTACCAAAAGTTTGATTCAGATATCGGTTGATGTTCCCATCAGTTAGTATGCTATACAGTCTCTGACCGTAGTCTCAGCAGAACCGATATCCTACCGGCTGTGCCAATTTTGTAAGGATTATTTCAAAGGCCTAACCAACCTGGGGCGCGTTCCCTTGAACGTAGCACCAATATACCCACTTGTATATATTTGGTGCGTACGCGTACCCACTCGCTTGGTCTGGAATATCTGAAAACTCCACTCAACTTCACTTTATAGCTTCCCCAATAAAACACACGTTTCCTCCATCAAATACATTTATTCTTTCTATAAATTACAATTGCTACTCCGATTGTTTGTTTCGGGTGGCTCCCGTTTACGGCACTGTTCTGCCTTGAACTCTAACTCCAACGTTTTGATTTGGGTTCTGAACGCCTCCCGCTCCACTTTCCGCAAGACATGCCAATCGGCTTAGGTCACTGCTCTTGTGGTGGGACTCAACAATGTGCCCAACTCTTGGCCGCTTCTCTTCCGGCTCGACCACCAACGTATCAAGCGGCTTGATCAAGCATGTCCGGTGCTCCTCGATCGTGATTGGCCTCGGACCCGCTTTGGACGCCGCAGCGATTGGTTCCTCGAGCGACGGACAGGGTTGCAATGTCATCACAGGCTGCTGGTGGCGGTTGTCCAGTCGCCGCCCACGTATGTCAGTTGTGATGGTTGCTGGCGGTACGAGCTGGTCAATTGGTTGCCGATGGCGATTTGGCCCAAATTGTGATGTCCGTACGATGCTGATGTTGCGTGATGCTGGTGAGTTCACTAGCGATGCGTGTTGGTCGCCGATGGTTAGATTATGGCAATCAAGTCTCAACTCACGTATGCTGGTCATGGTGGTTGCTGGCGGTGGGAGCTGGTCAATTGCTTGCCGATGGCGATTTGGCGCAAATTGTGTTATCCGCACGATCGCTGAATCGAAATCACGTCAACTTGCTCGTTCCTTTGCGAAATGCCTTAGGGAAAATATTGCTTGGGCCAGAGCCTTGAGCAGGGCAAGTAACGCTGTTTGGCTGGTTAAATAGCTGGCTGATGCGCATAGGGCTGCTTTCCGTTCGGCTACTTGATTCCGGGCTGGAGCGCTCTTGAAAATTGTCAGTCCCGGGCTAAATGCCTTGAGACGATTCGACTCGGGCAAAGGCCTTAAGTAGGGCAAGCGTAGTATCAAGAGTGCTTGGTTTGTTGATGGCCATGGATATTTATACAAAAATAATGCTAACCTCAAGTTCACCTTTGTTGTCATTCATTTGCATTTCATATTGAGTGCATTTACCTCTTTGCTTAGTCAACTGAAATAACGATTAATATTAATAGTAAATTAGGTGAGTGGATTGTTTGGGAAATTTTCACGTGGCCATCTATCGGTGACTAGCAACAATGCTTAAGCTTTTCGAGAAGTGATTTTATATGTGTACTATTTCTATTTACCCCAGATTTGTGGGTTGGTCAATGCCAAGCTAAGTGGACGAGCACGAAGTATATGGCATACTCACGCATACACTTACTTCTCAAGATTTTGCGCATGATGCAGTGTACCTACGAGAACCAATGTGTGAAACGTTAGTAATGCTCGAGACATTGGCCGAACCTAATGACTCGAGGCTAGCTTGGATCACCACAACATTCCTTCCCCCGAAAAAAAGTTCACGAGTGGCTTGAAGAGCATAATCGTGATAAAAATATTTCTGAATTCGTTATTTTAGTTGCTAAGCTGCTGATTTCTTTAAATTGATAGCTGATAGTTAAAAAAGTAAACGAGAGGTATTTATTTTTTTCAATTAGGTTCTTTCATGGCTGTCATATGTAGATTAAGATTATTAATAATACATTCATGAATATTTTCATGTTTTTTCACAAATATATACAGTTCGGTTATTTG
The DNA here is from genome assembly GCA_963969285.1 of Odontomyia ornata. Lineage (NCBI taxonomy): Eukaryota > Metazoa > Arthropoda > Insecta > Diptera > Stratiomyidae > Odontomyia > Odontomyia ornata. The sequence continues at coordinate 230,269,084 of OZ017738.1, read as the reverse complement.
TCTGTCTGTAATTTTTTTTTTGGTTTTTGAATTATATAATTTTTTGTGAAAGGCTTTGTTTTTATTTTATTGCTTGTGTACATTTGCTACTACGTGTTGTTTAAATCATACAACTCTTTTTAGCTAGCTTATATCTTTGCTCAGATTTCTTTCAAGATTGAAACTGTATGAAGTTCATTTGTGATTGCGTTAGCTCCGTTACACTTATTTTCGTTTGTTTTTCACTTTCAGACTTTCGTTTTATTACTTTTGTTGGTAGCAACAATAATGTTTCCAAAAATAAAAAAAAAAGTTTTTTTTACTTTACTCTACGAAATTTTTCTTTTTACATTTTTCAAGGCTTTCTATGATTTTAAAAATAAACTCCTTTATTCGTTCTATTTTTCTTGCTCATTAAATTTCCATAGACTAAGCTTGCCAAATAAGCTTTTGGTTATGTACTTTGCAATCAATATGTTAATACTCGTATACGTATTAGTAGGGAATGAATTTTTCTTGATTCTGATTGGTATGTTTTCAGCTCGTATTTCGTTGGGAGTGGTTTTGTTAATCTGACATAGGCAATTAGGGTTTGGTTAGTCGTAACGTTGATCTATATTTCCACGATCACCCGCAGCTGTTCGTATTCGTGGGCCAATAAGCTTGATGCCGAAAGAAAGCTTTTTATCAAGATAGGTATTGGATTGAGTAGCTCGTGATTGTTCGATAATTACAGAGCTTTTGTAAGATTATTGTCTGGGGTTGGGTGGGAATTTGCTATCATTCAGTTTAATGAGTACTGCTGGTTGAGGTAGTCACGTTACACGATTATGGATGGACAAGCATCAGCGATTATGAATGGACAATTTATGAGCTGATTTTTTCTTGACTATTATTTATTTTTTTTGTTCAAATCTCGAAAAACTTAAGCTATTTGAATTGCCATCAGGGATAGCTTTGAAGGCAATGAGGGTGTACAACCTTGCCTTTGAGGCTTGTTTTCTGTTTCTTTATGTATTTTACACTAATTGAAACGAACAAACTGTAGGATATAATTGGAGTGCTGTTGGTGGGGTTGGTGGCTTTACTTTTTCACTGTTTTAGAGTACTGTGTTAACTTCTGTTACTTCTGGATGCCCATTGAGATGAAGAGTAACATGGGAAGCAAGAGGTTTTTCTGCTTTGCCATCTTCTGAATGTGGGATGAGTGCTTTAGATGGTTTACGACATCGATACAATACAAGTCGAATAATCAGATATGCTCCAATACCTAGAATAAGGAGTGCTACAACGGAAGTAAAGAGTTTGGTTAGTTACCCACTAGGAAATGGAACTAGTGCGTAACTAGTTACAGAACTAATTCCTTGGAATCAGAAAGTAGTTCCTATTTGGATCTTCCAATGTTTTTCATGCATTACCTTTAACATTAGTTGTCATAGGCGGTAATCAATCGCTCCAGCCACGATTACCAGGGAACGCATTCAGGAATCAATTACCAAGAGACATTTTTCGCACTGGTTACATAGTGAAAAATGTAATTAATTTGGGAATCAGTTCATCAACTCATTTCAACCAAATATTTTTAGGGTTTTGTAAACCGAGCTTTCACAATACCCTATTGAAATCGCGCCCTGTCCGACCGTCTGTCCGCCTGTCTTATTTACTTATAGCCGTTTTTCTCAGAAACGGCTACAGCTATCAGCGTGAAACTTTGTGAAATGATGTAACCAGACACCCGATCTAAATATCCAGTGTTAAACCACGTTTTCAAGGATCCTTTAAGGGGCCTCTAGTAGCAAGGACATGGCCCCTCAAAACATTTTTTTCTCAAATATGGATGAATAAGGTATCAAATGAAAGGTTTTCTTACGAAATTTAATGTTTAGATATTGAAAACAAATCGAAAGGATTTTTAGGCCAACCTCTCCTCACAAGGACGTGACCCTTAAAATTTTTTTTTGTTTGAAGGAAGTCATGTGGGGTATCAAACAACAGGTCTTGACTAGTACTTTACAGATCCGTTTCAAAAACTTCAATTAAGCAGCGTAATAGCGAACGGGAAGGAAAATAATTTGAAAAAATTTTGTCCCCGCCCCTTGCGTTTCGAAACCCATGGTCAGAAAATTCTCATAAAATTCACAAACGTGGGCCTTTATGAGCGCTAGGACAACAAATACCTTAGAAGTCAAAACTAACTCAACTTCGTCAGTAATGGTATAATTTATGAAATTTTAAATTTCTGCTATTAAATTGTGATAGTACCCTTAAAGTCCATTTTATTTCGTTCAAATAATGTAGAAGTTACAGTACTTTTAATTTCCTTTGATTATACATAGAACAGCGTCTTATATACTCTATAACACACGGTTTCAGTATACTTTTCGTTTATATGGACTTTTCCAAACAAAAATCATCAAAATCCTGCAATCTTATAACAAAGATCATTTTTACATAATAAAATGCGTGTTTTGATTAAAGTTCAGGATACGCCAATCAAATATGAATCATTTTAATTAGGGATGGTTTTCAGCATAACAGAACAATATATATTTCACGGTGAGAATGATTTGAACCCTAAAAGCCTCTATTAACCTATGTTTTGCAAAGGCTTGTATTGTAGGCACTGGAATCAAGCTTATGGAGATTCATTGCTACTATGAGACTTTATTAACAGGATTCTTAATTTTGAAGCATCGTTTGTTGGAAACCCAATTAAATGCGGAAAAGTTAAACGTTATTGCAATATTTTGAGTTGCTGGCCATAGGTCCAGAAAGTCCTAATGGTCATAAGTTTCAAACAGTTTTGAGGAGAGTTTTGTTTCTTAAAGTATCAAATAAAGGCAACAATTTCGCGCCTTTGAGCTGATAAGAAGAGCTTTTGTTTTCCCAAGGTCGGTTACAAAACCCTCCTGTTGGCAGCGTCTGCTGCATACTCGACTTGTTTCATCAGCGGCTACAAACATTCCAACGAATACTTTGAAAAGCAGAATTTCCAAACGAAATTGCAAAATAATTTCCAATATTTTTCACCTCCAAATTCAACAGGGCGCTGTGTCAATTCTTATTATTTCAAGTACAAAAAAATATTAACAGCGATAAAACATTTATTGCGAAAACGAAAAAAATTCAATTAAAATAATACTCTTAAAAATTTGGAAATTCTAATATTGTAATACTAATTCTAATACTAAATTCTAATACAAATAGATTGAAATTTGGCCGAAATAACTAAAAGTAAATGTAATTAAATGTCAAGTTAAAATCTAATAAAATAATGCCAAATATTCGAATCCTAATTTTACTTATTTTTACTGTACAAACTAGCCTAACAAAGAACATAATATTTTATTTAGCCTAAGATAAACATTATATTTTAGCTATAATACGGTAGAAAACTTAAATTTTAATATAAAAAAATTGAAATTAGAATTGAATTTTAAGCGTAACTTTAATGGCGTAACTTTGCAACAATATACTCAGTAGAGTTGTTGTTTGCCCTAATCCCGCTACAAATCGCTGGTCGTAGCGCTGATCGTAGCACTGGTCGTAGCGCTGGTTGTAGCGGTGCTCGGCTTGCTGGATTTGCTTTTGCAGACTTTCTTGAAAATATTATTTTTACTTCTTTTGAACGCATTCTTTATCTGCACTTCATAATTCTCACGACCCACTGCCTCTGAAAGAGTGTAATAGAATATTAGGAGAGAGTCGAAAACTTCTTACATTGTCGTCACATACCTTCAAAAATTCTATTTACATTTTCGTAAATGCGGAATGGTAATTTTCCATGGGTCCCATTAAAATTGTGGCCTATGCAGATATCCTCTGAAACATGCTTCCTAAAATTTTTGACCAAGCCACCGCCTTTTACTTTATTTTTGACAGCTGCAACCTAGTAATGTCGTAAATTATAATTATTTGCCAATAAAAAGCAGTAAATACTCTTACATAGATAGGAATATCGTCTTGACTTAAATTTTGATTCAACCTCTTTAAATCTTCCACAGTTTTAATGGGAAGATTAGCAGAAACATCATGTTGCACTGTTTCCTGTTTATACAGTTTTTTCAGGAGAACAGAGTTTTCGGCAAGAACGTCCATTATTGCCCTGTTTTGTCGGTCAATTTTATCTGAAATTAAGTAGTTCTTCGTTTTCAACGTAAAGTTCAATCAATCAATCATACCTTCGAGACTTTTAATTTGGTCTTTTACATCTTTGCAGTGACATACTTTTTGATTAACTGAAAGTACGAAACCATCAATATATGAAATATTATAAACTAATAAGTATATTTACAGGAAGAAAACATCTGTTCTTCTCCTAAAACAGCATTAAACCGCTTAACTTTGGCTGGAGCCGGTGGGGTATTTTCTTTTTGCTCGCTCATCCTCTGAAATAAAAATTACGTTCGCATTCTGCATTATTCGTTGCAATTATGCAACAGTGGTAAGATTATTAAATCCTCTTCGTGCCATGGGAGGGCCATTAATTTGCAGTTTATGTTATCGATTGGAAAATTCTCTTCGATACTACACAGTTCTTTATCTGCGACACATATCCCCAATGCGTCTTGCGACGAAACAGGTTCTGTGAAAAAGTCTCTCAAATTTTTAAGCCTTTTGCCAACAATACGATTTTCATCTCCTTCCAAGAAGCCTGTAATTTTTACTGGAATATAAGGCATAACAGCGCAATAGCAGTTGGGCTCTTTTATGCTTAAATAGTATGAACTGCAAGTGTAGCTTATTATCCCTTCGCTGTTGCTTTTGAAAAATGGAATTGTGGGATTTAAAACTGAAACTTCATGCCTTACTTTATTATTTATTTGTTGCAATATTGCCGATGGTTTTTTAACGTGTTTCTTTAACACCTGCAAATAATTTTCGAACTTATATGCTGAGTAATCAGAAACGATTCCATGTTCTTGGACACAATCTGGCAAATGAAGTAAACTATGAAAGTTATATGTAACACTGTTTTCGCCATATATGGTGGCAAAGCTTTCAACGAAATAATTTATCATCTCTTGTATATTCGGGATATTTAAGAAATAGTTCTTTGGACATAAAAGGAGCCGATAAAAACAATGCAGCAATAAGAAGTGGTAATATAATTCATCGTGCACATTGTCTTTTAGAACCACAATTCCAGTGTACAAACCAAACTGCCTAAACTCTGTTGCCTTGAATTTCTTAAGCTCAAGAAGAATACTTCTTGGCTTTCTAGAAAATTCTTTCGGAATGTACGGCCGTAATGAGACTAAGTGTTCCGAAATTTGTTTTTTATTTTGTCTGGAGATCTTATGCGTAGTTTTATTTTCAAACAATCGGATGATTATTTTTCTTATTACTCCTAGGTCCAACAAGTGCATCACATCAAATGGAAACTGTGATATCATACGTATCCCAATTTCTTCTAATGGGGTTTTTTTATTTTTGAAGAGATCCTTATGAATTTCTGGATGATTTCTTGATGAGAATTGGGTATCAGTCACTATATCGCAAACTTTGATCTCAAAAGTTGTGACTCCTTGAATTGATCTACCTTTTTGATTACAGCTAATGCATCCATTCAAAGATGTGTGGCAAACTGTGCCGCGAAGAAATGCTTTAGCGGGAGCATCGCAAATAAAGGCTCTAATAAGGAATTTCAATGATTTTCCGTTTATTTCAATGCCATTTTCTAGTAAATCTTTGACTTCGACAGAAAAATCATTCAGATAACTTTCAAGGCAGTTTGGTTTGTTTGGGCCTAGATAAGTCCCGATGAGAAAAACTTTAAAGCTATTGACATTTACTACTTTTCCTAGAATCGGCCACAGACTGTGGCAAGAACTTTTGTACAAGGGTAGCCCATCAATCCCTATGTCCAGAACAATTTCATCGCATGTTTCAAATACATCTGGAGTTTTTTGAAGTTGATTTTGTATTCCACAGTGCCAGTATTCTCCAGGCAACACTTTTTTTACGACAATTTCTGGCGAATTCCCGATAATACTTTTGGATGATATAGGCACATCTAAATTTTGGAGTTTGAGAATTTTCAAAAGCTCATCGAAAGCTTGCCTCCCAGGGGAATACTTTAAATACCACTTTTTAAGTTTATCTCTCAAAGATTCTGCTTCTTCTGCATGTGGAATTGCTTCAATAGGTGGAATTGCTTCAATTTGTGGAACTTCTTCTATAACTATCCCACTACTGCCGATATTATCATCACTGTTGCTTCGAACTGGTACATTACTTGCTTCGTCACTTCTTAACATTTGCTGAAGTCTTTCTCTCTCTTCTTTAATCCTACGCGACAGCGTTCTTTTGCTCTTTCCTGTTCTATTCATTCCTATTGCTGGTTTTTCTCTTTATATTATTTCGTATTTAGCTTCAACAAGTCGGGTAAGCCGCACACGCTGTGTCCAGGAGGGTTTTGTAGGCCAACTAGGGAAAAATAATAGGTCTTTTAATCATCTGTGGATCGCGGCTGTTTCCTTTCTTTTATATCATGGAGAAATTTGAATTGCTCTATAATGTTTAACATTGAATTGCTCTATAATGTCGATAAAACTGTTCCATTCATCCAAACTTTCCGGAAATTTGACATTTACTAGTGAAAACTCAATCATTAACTTTGGTTAAAATTCAGGGCCCCCTTACCGATTTATTTGGAAAAATTAAAAATTTGGCGTTTCTACTATTACTAACAAAATTTAATGAATTTTTATTTCTCATGTATTTGTTGCCCTTTCGCTTATAAGTCCAAAAGTTTTCAATCGCGAGGCGGGGGGACACACATTTTTCGTACAATTCTTATCTCCTCGATGACAGTAGAAAAGTTTTAAGACCATATTCGTAAAGCTCTCGTCAATATCTTTTGTTTTATACCTCACATGGCCTGCATTGATGAAAAAAGTGTAAGGGACTTCTTTATGGCAGGAGAGACCCCCTTAAACAACTATGAAAATTTTTTTAGTGCTCAAATTTCCTTGTGACAAGAGCCGCTTCGTGTCCTTAACAACTCAATTTAACACCTGAACTTTAGGTCGGTTATCAGGTTGAAACTTACTACATAATTAGGTACCGCTATCTTTAATTGCTTCTTAGATAAACAGCTCCAACTGAATAGGACAGTCGGAAAGACAGGTGGTCGGTCATACAGATAGACGGACTAGACGCGATTTTAAACGGGTATTGTACACATTGGTTTACAAAATCCTTAAAAATTTGTAGATCCTCCCGCTTATGCGGTCATCCCATTTCAACATATTTTTGCAGGACCTCTTCCTTAGGTTTCTCTTTGGCTATTAGGCCAAGTTTGAGGATTGTTTCTTCGGAAACAATACAAAAAAGAGGGAAGAAGGAAAAAAGCGGAAAAAGACAGAATTGCTTTTCTGATATATTAAATCGTGGAAAAACTACATACTTGCACATGTCGTCGCTGTGATGGAAGACTAGCACTTAAAAATTTGGGTGGAAGACTAACACTTTTCAAATTCGGGTGGAAGACTTACACTTTTCATAAACCGGGTGGAAGACTAACACTTTTCATAAGCCGGGTGGAAGACTAACACTTTTCAAATTCGGGTGGAAGACTAACACTTTTCATATTCGGGTGGAAGACTTGCACTTTTCCAAGGTGAAATGAGAGCCAATACTTCTTCGTAGGTAAATTCTTTTTCTGTAGTGTTTTAGCAAATTGACCAAAAAAAATTCAAAATCGCATCTGACAATTTTGAGAAATTGGCAATAATAGGTGAATGAACGAGAAATGTTTTTCTCATTTTTCATAAGAAAAATGGCCGCCATTTTTGAATTTCATCCATAAATTTTTAAGATTTTACATTACCTCACTAGAAATTACTTATTTCTTAATTCAAGCAAACTTTCATTGAAATCGTTCAAATTTGTTATTCAGAAAACATTCATGATTTTTAGCGTATTATCGTCCGTTTCCTCAAATTTTTTCGTACGATTTTAGATTTCTTCTTGACCAGATTGATAAAACACTGTAAATAATATATCTACCGAAATTCATCCAGATTATAGTTCGTTTTATTTGCAAACGAGAAATCGCGTTTTTTGGCGAAATCGGACGACATTCCGACATTTATCGTAAGATTTTTCTGGTTAAGGAACTTAATCAAGATTTTCGCATGATAACTCTCTTCTGAAAAGCTCACTAGTCTATATCTCAGCAAATTTTATCTTTTAGTATTTAACTTGGATACCTAAAAGTGAGAAAAACTGCTGTAACAGACGGACAAACATAGTTCGAAAGCAATAGGGTATTGTAAATTTCGGTTTACAAAACCCTTAAAAGTAAAATCGGTACTTACATGTAATTTATTTGAAGTGGAATTGAAATATATGCCACTGCAGATATTTTCACTAAAAAATGTTTTCGACAGTTTTACCAATCTTCACTACGTGGTACGTACTCGTACAAAGTTTTTTCACAATTATGTTTTTAACCATTCAATTCACTACGTACAAAACTTTTTTTCACATAAACGTTTTTAAGAGTTTGACACTACGTTCACAAAACTTTTCCACACAAATGTTTTTAAAATGTTAATTCACACGTACAAAAATCTTTTTTAATAAATGTTCTTAACAGTATAATTCACTAACCAAAAATCTTTTTCAAACCAATGTTTCTAACAGCTTTCACTAACTAATTCAATTCACTTCAAAAGACTCGCGACATTTGACTGATCGATGCAACTGATACAAAAGACGCGTACAGATGTTGCATTTTTCTGTTTGCTTAGTGCAAGACGTGCATCATATACTAGTATACGAACAGAAAAATACACATAGTTCTTAGAAAATCTGCAGAGTCGGCGTAGCATCAGAACAGGAAAATACACATAGTTCTTAGAAAATCTGCAGAGTCGGCGTAGCATCGATGCAACTGATAAAAATGACGCCTACAGATGTTGCATTTTTATCAGTTGCATCTATGCTACGCACACGGGACTCTGCAGATTTTCTAAGAACTATGTGTATTTTTCTGTTCGTATACAAGTATATGATGCATGCTTTGCACTAATTAATAAGCAAACAGAAAAATGACGCGTACAGATGTTGCATTTTTCTATTTGCTTATTAATTAGTGCAAGGCGTGCGTCATTTATGTACTTGTAAACAAAAAGAAAAATATTCCTACAAAATCTGCAGAGTCCCGTGTGCGTAGCATATGGCACATTCGAACCCATTACCTATTGCATTACATTTGAAAAAATTGTAATGCAATAAGGAAGTAGTTCCTTTTTGTTGGTAATGATTGAATCTGGAACTAGTTCTCCCATTGATTACCTATGTAACCAGTTACTATATTTCCTAGAGGGTAGATGTTGGTTTGGCTAGTTTCTTTGATGTTGATGTGATCGAGCTTAGAATAGATTTCTGTAAGGGAATGAGTATTGCTTTGGAAGATTTTATCTTTGTCCGTATGCGGGGCTAAATGAAATGATGTGTTAGCATGTCTAACCGCAAGAGCTGAGAGGTCGAGGTTAAATAAGTTAGTAGTGAATTCCGGGAAAAAAAGGTTGATGTTGCATTACGAAATCTTGCGAAATTTCTGTTTGGTGTGAGATCAGAAGTTCATTTATTTGAAGGTTACAAGGCTGAGTAACGGTCAAGATCCCCTGACTGCTAACAATATGCATAGTTACATTGCTTTCACATTGCACGTGGATAGGTGTGGTAGTTTGGAGTAAATACAGCCAACTATTGGGCTTATTTAATATAAAAGATCTATGAAATTAGTGCTTACTTTTTGATACATTCTGTAAAAAAGAAGAAAATTAAAAATTTCTTTGCAATTTAGTATCAATAATTTTATTTTAGAAATGCACGACGCGTTTCGTCGAACTAGTCAACATTATCAAGTGCACTTGATAATGTTGACTAGTTCAACGAAATGCGTCGTCCATTTCTAAAATAAAATTATTGATACTAAATTGCAAAGAAATTTTTTAGTGATTTCGAATAGCGACCGTTTAGATTTTCGGGGCGTCCATGATTTGTAAAGTGTACTAGAGCGGTACTTCGAATTCTCCACTGAAATGTGTATGTGCCTGTCCTGATCTTGGCATTCCGTGTTATTGAAGGAATAACTGCATCAGATGCTCTGCCCGTTCAGCAAGCGATATTTGAGTTTTTATCTCTCCCAAGTCCAACTCCATCACGATGCTCCAAGAGCTATGGTAGCATAAAAGTTCCCCCTTTGGTTTCCAACAGAACCCCTGTATTATTTATTGGTGTGATCGTGAACGGAATGCTTTGGTTCGTTTTTCCGAAATTGCCAACGTTACAAGGGTAACAATCCAAAGGCAACTCATTGCTGTTTGATAGAGAAAAGGGAAAATAAGAAAGAAATGATAAAATTGAAGGCGCTAATCTATTCATGAAAAAGTTTTAATCTATTGAAGTAATTTCCGTAACGATATATGGGCCTTTCCATACCTGTACTAACTTGTGTTTCTTATTTTCATTTCTGAGCAATACCTTATCCCCTACATGAAAAGTTATCGGCCTAGCTTTTTGGTCGTAGTTTGCTTTAGATTTGATTTTAATGGAAAGTAAGTTTCAACGAGCTATTTCATACATTTTCTCGAGCTTAAATTTTAGAAAATATGAGATCCATTCATTGATGACGACATTTGCAATATGCTTACTTTCTTCTCTCTTGATTTAAATGAACTTTAAATACTTGGATAAATTATCTTGGATTGTCAAAGCTTTAAAATCTTTATCATCCTTCCATTTGAAGGATACAACATCCAAGTATATTCGGTCGAAAGGTTGTTGCTTCAGTTTTTGATTGCCATTGAAGTTTTGAGGTTTCGCCGAACAATTTTCTGTCTCTGACATTGACATTTACAACGCCTTTGTGCCTTTGGTCTATAAGCCTTGATTTCTCTTTTGAATCAGTTATCTCAACAATTCCATCGTTTCGAGTTTGATCAGTATTTGCATTATTGCTTTCCTCCCCCTCTATATCTTCAATATTGTCCTCGATGTCTTCTCTGTTGCTTAGATTATCTATTTCATCAAGAGATATTTCTTCGATTTTGCCATTTTTGAAATGTCGAATGATTTTACTTCCTTGTTTGCATATCAAATCTCCATGTTTGTTAATAGTGTAATCGTTTATTACCTCGGAATGTTTTTATCCAAAAATTTCTTCAGACACATCATCTTCATGGTCACCATCTATCTCGTGGTAGTTTCCTTTTCCTGATGGGATTATTGCATTAACAGGAAGATTCCTGCTGAGTTCGTCAGCAACTTAATTGTCCTTTCCAGACTTATACTCCATTTTGTACTGATACTCTTCTAATTTCAGGCGCCAGCGTACAAGTCTGCTACCTGGGCCCTTAACGTTAAACAACCACAGTAAAGGTCGATGATCTGTACGAATAATGAACTCGTTTCCGTACAAGTAAGGTCTACACTGTTTTACAGACCAAACTATAGCGAGACATTCTTTTTCTGTAACAGAATAATTTCGTTCAGCACTGTTAAGTGTCCTACTAAGAAACATGACTGGTCTTTCGTATCCCGAATCATTTTCTTGCGATAGGACTGCTCCTATCCCGTTGTTGCTTGCATCAGTAGTGAGTATAAATTTTTTATTCAAATCCGGATGCATCAGAGTAACATTTTTCTTTAAAATTTCTTTAATTTTTTCAAAGGAAAGTTGACATTCTCTAGACCAAATAAATTCAGTGTCTTTCCGGAGTAATTTGTTCAAAAGTTCCACAGTTTTCGAATAATTATGCACAAATCTGCGGTAGTATCCAGTTAGTCCCAGAAATGATTTTATTTCCTTCTGATTTTGAGGCGCTTTCAATTTATCTATAGCTTCGAGTTTCTTAGGGTCCATGGTGACACCATTGTCAGATATTACGTGTCCTAGATACGCTACTTCTTTGCGTAAGAACTCACATTTGTCCGGCTGAATTCTAAGATTATTCAGCTTCAGACGTTCAAATACCAATTTAAGCTTTTCATTATGATCCTCAAGTGATTCACCATAGATCGCAATATCATCTCAGTATACGAAGCACTTTGATCCTTGCAATCCCGAAAGTACAGTATTCATCATTCGTTGAAAACATGCCGGCGCATTTTTCAAACCGAATGGCGTACGTGTGTACTCGTAGTGTCCATAGGGAGTGCTGAATGCAGTTTTGCATTGATCCTCAGGTTTCACAGGTATTTGATGAAACCCGCTAGTCAGATCTATTGTTGAGAAATATTTCGCCTTTCCCAACTGATCCAGTATTTCTGAAATGTTTGGGAAAGGATAATTATCAGTTACCGTAACTTCATTAAGCTTGCGATAGTCTATAACTATGCACCATTTCATTATACCGCTTGCGTCAACCTTCTTTGGCACCACCCAAAGAGGTGAGTTCCATGGACTATTACTTTCCTTAATAGTTCCGTTTTCTAGAAGTTTATCGACTTGCATTTTAACTTCCTCCTCATGGATCTTAGGAAATCTATATATTTTTGTATAAATTGGTTTTATGCTGGAAATGGTATCTATTGAGTATTCTGCTGCTTTTGTGAGGTAATTAGGATCAATATCCCTAAATAAACATTTATACTTGTTAATAATTTCGCAAATACTGTCTTTTTCCTCTTGATTCATGTGATTATCTCTAATATATATTTCGGAGGGTTTTTCTAGAAATTCTTCCGTAGAAATCTTACATATAAGTATTTCTTCAGAATTTATTTGTAACTCCTGTTCACTTTCATTCAATATTGCTACAGGAACTTCTCTATTTGAATTCACTTCAACTAGTGAATCCGCAATTTTAAGTTTACCCTGTTGAATTCCCACAACCAACAAATTTTCTCCAGGATTTTCGTCAACATGTAAATAATATATTGTTTCAGTACGCGGTTTGGCAATGAAATGTTTCTTCGATAGACGCAATTTATTATAGCCAATAATTAATGTTTGATCACTCAAATTAAGCAGTGCTTTCCGCTCGACTAAAAATGGAGAACCTAAGACCCCGTCAAATTTATCAAAGAAGCGATTTGCTGCTACCTGAAAAGGAATATCGTATTTTTCGGTACCATAATGCAGAGTCAGTGATGATAGACCGAAAGTATTACCATCTACTGCATTTTTGCAACGATATTTTATACTTTTTGATTTATCCACATCCTTTTCGAAAACGTACTTCGCTGCTATTAAGTTCAGTGAACTCCCAGTATCAACAAGGAATTTCAAATATTTATTTTCTAGCCTAAGAAAAAGAAAAGGACTATCTTCTATATCAAGCGAATTTATTCGATATTCATTGTTTACATTTTGACTTTGAAAACTTACATTTTGTTTATTAGAGTTATTTGATGCACTTTCATTCTTCGATGTAGATGAAAATTTCTTCTGCGATCTCTTGAAATTCTTTTCTTCAGCATCATCAGATTTATTTGTTTCTTTACTCCTGCAATCTCGTTGAATATGTCCCGTTTGCCCACAGTTGAAACATTTCTTGTCTGAGTGCAATTTATGAACTCTTGGCAAAACATTCCGATCTGTAAAGTCCTTCTTTGTTGAAACTTTAACAAGTCCAAGCCGCTGCTCTTCCTCCTGAGCCAAATGACTAGCTTCCTCCAGAGTTTTTGGTTTCTGCGTGATCACGTACATTGTCAAAGCATCCTTTTATCCATTGATGAATACGTTCCGCACCTGTTCCTCTATGAACATATTTTCTCCTATACTTGGCTGATCTGATCGAGCAGTCAATATTCGTCAATGAAGTCCTAATAATCGTTGATGATATTGAATCACAGTTTCACTCGTGTTCTGCTTGAAGAAAAACAATTCTCTTTGCAATTGCAACATTGAGTGCGGTTCGGCATAAACTTGTTTCAGTTTTGCCTTCAATGCACTACAACTACCAAATTCTTCATTAAAAATAATGGTCTGGGCATTTCCCCTCAGCTGCATGCATATGTATTTGAAGAGGATGACCTTAACTGGACCTTTTGCCAGTTACATCGCTTCTTCACACGCATACATAAAATTAAAAGCATCTTCTGCTTTCCCCTCGAACACCGGAATGAAACTCTTTAAATCACTAAAACTCACACCAATTTCACTTTCACCGTTATTTGCACTTTCACTTTGACTTTTAGCATTTTCTGCCGAAACAGTTGATGCGTAATTGCTACTTGTTGCCATTACTTCCGCGGAAAACTCTCTTTCGATTACAGATCCTGATAGCGTACAATTCCTCTCTTCTAAGTCACTTTCGTCTTCTGATATTTAGCCAAGTATTCGCGAAATGTGGCAAAATCAATATAATCACCACCAAGTTCTATCTTAACACTTTCACGATTAGGAAGCGTAAAAATTTCCTCTACGGATAATTTGGATTTTTGTATCCCTTGTTTCACACGATACATTAAGAAAATGAAGTAATTGGTTTCCTTTCACAATTATATCTATATCCTATTTACTTAGTACAGGACATTTTTTTTATGCTAAGGGCCCTATGATTCCGCGACGGTTCCGTGAATTGAAAAATATTACGATTTAATGTTAAATTAATAGTAATTTTATAATAAATATATATATAATAGACAGCTCGATGATCAAAATTCAATAATGTACAAATGAAACAGAACACATGTGAACTTACTTTGCCATTTCCTTCGCCAAACACGTTTCCTTTCGCCAAACGAGATCCTTGACCAAACACGTTTTCCTTGCCAACCAAGTTTTCGTCACTTAATACCTCCCACGATGGGTCAACCTACTTCGCGCCGGCTAATGTTGTTTGACCACCGTTGGTAGTTCTCGTTAAGAGAGAAACTACTTGAATCCTTTCCTTAATTTTCAAATCCTTCGATGGGCCAACCTACTTCCCGCAGGCTATAGTTGTTTGGCCAACGTTGGTAGTTCTCGTTAAGAGAGAAACTACTTTTATTTTATTTTTCCCTCGTTGTCCCACGTTGAGGAGCGTTTGGTTATCTTCTTTGCACAGGATACACAAACTTGGAAATGTTCTATTCACACTGTTCTAGTTCTTCTCTTTATTTTTTCTCACTTTAGTGTCTATTGGATAACTCACAAAACTTTTTTATTATTATAAAGTCAAAAAACTTTGTTTTTATTATAAAGTCACAAGCTTTGTTTTTCGTTAAAAATTCACGAAACTGTTCGTATCCAAGGATAGCCTGTAATTTATTTGGCTATCCCACCGCTGCCACCAGATTTTTGTCACGCGCAAGCGATGTGTAAAAAAAATAAAAGATAAGAACAAAAGTATTTTACACTTAGTATATTTTAAAACACTTATAAACTTTTGTACAACAACTTATTTTTATAATTAATATATATTTACACATCTATTAATTGCTTGTCCGACGTGAGTCACGGAATCTATAGAACTCTCCAAGAAGCGCACGAAAATCTAATTTGCTGCTAAAAACGAGATTCGGACTGGTGACAATACTGTCTGCAGAAATTTAGCTGGCTGATGCGCGTAGGGCTGCTTTCCGTTCGGCTACTTGGATCCGGGCTGGAGCGCTCTTGAAAATTGTCAGTCCCGGGCTTAATGCCTTGAGACGATTCGAGTCGGGCAAAGGCCTTGAGTAGGACAAGCGTAGTATCAATAGTGCTTGGTTTGTTGATGGCCATGGATATTTATACAAAAATAATGCTAGCCTCAAGTTCACCTTTGTTGTCATTCATTTGCATTTCATATTGGGTGCATTTACCTCTTTGCTTAGTCAACTGAAATAACGATTAATATTAATAGTAAATTAGGTGAGTGGATTGTTTGGGAAATTTTCACGTGGCCATCTATCGGTGACTAGCAACAATGCTTAAGCTTTTCGAGAAGTGATTTTATATGTGTACTATTTCTATTTACCCCAGATTTGTGGGTTGGTCAATGCCAAGCTAAGTGGACGAGCACGAAGTATATGACATACTCACGCATACACTTACTTCTCAAGATTTTGCGCATGATGCAGTGTACCTACGAGAACCAATGTGTGAAGCGTTAGTAATGCTCGAGACATTGGCCGAGCCTAATGACTCGAGGCTAGCTAGGATCACCACAACATTCCTTCCCCCGAAAAAAAGTTCACGAGTGGCTTGAAGAGCCTAATCGTGATAAAAATATTTCTGAATTCGTTATTTTAGTTGCTAAGCTGCTGATTTCTTTAAATTGATAGCTGATAGTTAAAAAAGTAAACGAGAGGTATTTACTTTTTTCAATTAGGTTCTTTCATGGCTGTCATATGTAGATTAAGATTATTAATAATACATTCATGAATATTTTCATGTTTTTTCACAAATATATACAGTTCGGTTATTTGTCTGTCTGTATTTTTTTTTGGTTTTTGAATTATATAATTTTTTGTGAAAGGCTTTGTTTTTATTTTATTGCTTGTGTACATTTGCTACTACGTGTTGTTTAAATCATACAACTCTTTTTAGCTAGCTTATATCTTTGCTCAGATTTCTTTCAAGATTGAAACTGTATGAAGTTCATTTGTGATTGCGTTAGCTCCGTTACACTTATTTTCGTTTGTTTTTCACTTTCAGACTTTCTTTTAATTACTTTTGTTGGTAGCAACAATAATGTTTCCAAAAATAAAAAAGAAGTTTTTTTTTACTTTACTCTACGAAATTTTTCTTTTTACATTTTTCAAGGCTTTCTATTATTTTAAAAATAAACTCCTTTATTCGTTCTATTTTTCTTGCTCATTAAATTTCCAGAGACTAAGCTTGCCAAATAAGCTTTTGGTTATGTACTTTGCAATCAATATGTTAATACTCGTATACGTATTAGTAGGGAATGAATTTTTCTTGATTCTGATTGGTATGTTTTCAGCTCGTATTTCGTTGGCAGTGGTTTTGTTAATCTGACATAGGCAATTAGGGTTTGGTTAGTCGTAACGTTGATCTATATTCCCACGATCACCCGAAGCTGTTCGTAGTCGTGGGCCAATAAGCTTGATGCCGAAAGAAAGCTTTTTATCAAGATAGGTACTGGATTGAGTAGCTCGTGACTGTTCGATAATTACAGAGCTTTTGTAAGATTATTGTCTGGGGTTGGGTGGGAATTTGCTATCATTCAGTTTAATGAATACTGCTGGTTGAGGTAGTCACGTTACACGATTATGGATGGACAAGTATCAGCGATTATGATTCTTTACTATTATTTATTTTTTTTTGTTCAAATCTCGAAAAACTTAAGCTATTTGAATTGCCATCAGGGATAGCTTTGAAGGCGATGAGGGTGTACAAACTTGCCTTTGAGGCTTGTTTTCTGTTTCTTTATGTATTTTACACTAATTGAAACGAACAAACTGTAGGATATAATGGTGGGGTTGGTGGCTTTACTTTTTCACTATTTCGGAGTACTGGGTTAGCTTCTGTTACTTCTGGATGCCCGCTGAGATGAAGAGTAACATGGGAAGTAAGAGGTTTTTCTGTTTTGCCATCTTCTAAATGTGGGTTGAGTGCTTTAGATGGTTTACGACATCGATACAATACAAGTCGAATAATCAGATATGCTCCAATACCTAGAATAAGGAGTGCTACAACGGAAGTAAAGAGTTTGGTTAGTTAGATGTTGGTTTGGCCAGTTTCCTTGATGTTGATGTGATCGAGCTTAGAATAGATTTCTGTAAGGGAATGAGTATTGCTTTGGAAGATTTTATCTTCGTCCGTATGCGGGGCTAAATGTAATGATGTGTTAGCATGTCTAACCGCAAGAGCTGAGAGGTCGAGGTTAAAAAGGTTAGTATCGAATTCCGGGAAAAAAGGTTGATGTTGCATTACGAAATCTTGCGAAATTTCTGTTTGGTGTGAGATCAGAAGTTCATTTATTTGAAGGTTACAAGGCTGAGTAACGGTCAAGATCCCCTGACCGCTAACAATATGCATAGTTACATTGCTTTCACATTGCACGTGGATAGGTGTGGTAGTTCGGAGAAAATACAGCCAACTTTTAGGCTTATTTAATTTAATGATGGCACTATGTGGAGATATATGTACACGAAGAGGTAGAGGAATTTGATAATTTCATTTTCAGAAGGTTGAGAGCGAATTATTGGGACATACAATGGCATTACATACGAGTCTTAGTATAAACTTCTTGGAGCTTTTTCGTGGACATTAGGAGGGGGTGTATTCTTTTATTGTTAGTCGAGACTATAATATCAATAAGTGTTCGTTGCCTAGACTCTATTTCTATTATTTTCCGTTCATTTACCAATAAAACATTGGTAACATTCTCGATATCCCTGATTTGCACAGCCGATTGTTGCTGTCTGTCCATAACGTGGGCTAAAGGTTTATGAAGCTCTTCCAAAGAGGTTTTAACTACAATAATTCTTTGTTTTTCTAGTTCAACTAGTTGTTTTTCATTTTTTTCCACATGTTGCAGTCTACTTTATAGCTCATTTTCGTTCCCATTGTCCATTGTGCCGAATAGATAGTGATTTGTATGACCAACCCATCGAATAGCGACCGTTTAGATTTTCGGGGCGTCCATGATTCGTAAAGTGTACTAGAGCGGTACTTCGAATTCTCCACTAAAATGTGTATGTGCCTGTCCTGATCTTGGCATTCCGTGTTGTTGAAGGAATAACTGCATCAGATGCTCTGCCCGTTCAGCAAGCGATATTTGAGTTTTTATCTCTCCCAAGTCCAACTCCATCACGATGCTCCAAGAGCTATGGTAGCATAAAAGTTCCCCCTTTGGTTTCCAACAGAACTCCTGTATTATTTATATGTGTGATCGTGAACGGAAGTGCTTCGGTTCTTATTTCCGAAATTGCCAACGTTACAAGGGTAACAATCCAAAGGCAACTCATTGCTGTTTGATAAAGAAAAGGGAAAATAAGAAAGAAATGATAAAATCGAAGGCGCTAATCTATTCATGAAAAAGTTTTAATCTATTGAAGTGATTTTCGTAACGATATATGGGCCTTTCCATACCTGTACTAACTTGTGTTTCCTATTTTCATTTCTAAGCAATACCTTATCCCCTACATGAAAAGTTATCGGCCTAGCTTTTTGGTCGTAGTTTGCTTTAGATTTGATTTTACTGGAAAGTAAGTTTCTACGAGCTATTTCATACATTTTCTGGAGCTTAAATTTTAGAACATAGAAGTAATTTTCATGGTTATATAAGAGAACAGGGTCCTTTTTAAGGTTAGATGGAGTATCTGCTATAAAACCAAACAAAGAATCCATTGGGGTTAGTTTAGTACTGTCGTGTTCACTGTTCTTATAGACAAATGAGGCAGTCCTTAAGAACTGATCCTAAACTTGTGGATTCTCATCCACGGCGGTTAGTAAATACTCAACCAAAGGTCCGTGATCTCTTTCTAAGCCCCCATTGGACTGAGGATGGTAAGCAGTTGTCTGTAACTTATTAATATGTAGTAGGTTACACAATTGCTTAAAAAAATTACCCACAAAGTTTGTCCCCTGGTCGGTAGTGACTTGTTTTGGGATTCTGTATTTTGTTATTATTTCCTCAAAAAAAAAATTTGAGCTACTGTTTTAGCCTCGGCATTTGGCATTGCATACCAGTCAACGAATTTGTTCAGATTGTCCTGAAAAGTGAGAACGTATTTATTTCCTGCTGAGGACCAAACTAAAGGGCCTACGATGTCAAGGTATACTGTGTCGAATGGTTTATCAGCTATGTCTGTAATCATCATTGGCATACAACACTGGGGACTGTTCTTCATTGTTTGGCATTTTTTGTACTTTTTTATGTAAGAAATCATATCCCTTAACATGTGTTTCCATTTCAAAACCTTCTAGGTTTCCGGTTTGTCTTCGAAACTCCTTGGCGACCCCCAAAAGGAGATCCATAGAATTCATGGAGTGCGGCCTCAATCTCCTCAGGGGTATGTAACATGGTGTATTTATTCATTTCCGAAGTTACCACCTGAGTCTCTTGAGGTTGACTTGATTCCTTGGGCACCTCATTATTCGTAGTACTTAATATGTCAGGGTGGGTCACTGGGTCGGGTTGCTCTTGTCCCGGGGCTTCTCCGAAAGCTGGATTAGGTATGTCCTGTTGCACTCTTGTCTGTTTCTGCTGAGATCGTATAGTAAAATTATACTGATGTACAGTATCTTCAACTACAGGCTCCTCAACAGGAATTCTGCTGAGAGCGTCGGCGTTTGTGTTATATTTGCCGGGCTTATATTCTAGACTGTAGTCGTTCTCTGACAGTTTGTGGTGAAACCTGATCAGGCGTGTGATAGGGTCCTTAACGCTGAAGATTCCTTTCAAAGGTTTGTGATCAGTGTATACTGTAAACTTACGGCTTGGCAGGTAACAGCGGAAATTTTTGGCAGCAAAGACTGTTGCTCCTTTTCGATAGTGGAGTTATTTTGTTCTGCTTTGTTTAATGTCGACTGGCATAAACTATTGTCTTGTCTTTTCCTATTTCCCCTTGAGATAAAACTGCACCCAGAGCTTTATTGCTGGCGTCAGTGGTAAGGTTGAAAGGTTCACTTAAATTGGGGTAGGCTAGTAGAGGTGGTTCAACCAGCGCAGTCTTAAGAAGTTGAAATGCTTCTTGGCATTTGTTTGTCCAATTATATTTAACACCCTTCCTGAGCAGGTTTGTTAGTGGTTTAGCCACTTTGAAAAGGTGGGTATGAATTTGCGATAGTAGTTTATCAGGCCTAGAAAAGACTGCAACCTCCTTACAGTGCTTGGCTGGGGAAATTCTGGGACACAGCTGGTTTTGCTGGGGTCCGGACGGACGCCAGCCTGGGAGCAGATATTTTTCAGACAAACTACCTCAGGATGCAGGAACTGGCACTTTACCGGTTGTACCTTTAAACTATTCTCCCTTAGTTGGTAGAATATTTTCCTAAGTTTGGCAATGTGCTCGCGTAAGTGTTTCCCATAGACGACTATACCGTTTAGGTATACAAAACAATCAAAACCATGAAGGCCTATCATGATGTAATTCATTAATCGCTGGAATGTAGCAGGGGCCCCTTTTAATCCAAAACCATAGCTGGTGCTGAAAGCTGTCTTAGATCGATCTTGGGGTTGTACGAAAACCTGATGGTAGCCACTGGCTAAATCCGACGTGCTAAAATAGCGTGAATGTCCCAGTTGATCCAAAATATCCTCGATGCGAAGCAGGGGGAAAGTGTCTCCAGTAGTCTTGTTGTTTAGTTTCCTAAAGGCAACGACTACACGCCATTTTTTTCCCGTCGGCCCCTGCCTTTTGTGGTACCACCAATAGAGGGGAGTTCCAAGGGCTTTGGTTAGGCTGCACAATATCATTGTGCAGCATTTCTTTCACCTGTTCGTAAATGACTTCTTTTTGTGGTGGAGCTACCCTGTACATTTTTTGATTTATGGGGGGCTTGATCGGCGTTCAATGGCATTTCATGCTGGATAGCGTTCGTGTGGGTGAGTTTATCCCCTGATAAGAAGAATACATCGTTAAATTCTTGACAAAGTTGCGTAATAGCCACTTTTTCTTCAGGAATCAGATGCTCATAGAACATTAATTCATTCTCCAGTCTAGCATTTCTTTGTGTACTGATATATTCTGTTTTATTTACCAGGGGTTGCTCAAGGCTGCTGCAATCGAGTTCAGTTGGATTATAAATTAGTCCTAGTTGTTCCGTTCAAACATGTGAATTATTATTGTTGGCTGTCGAGTAGCCTGCTAGCTTTTCCTCTTCAGCTATTAGCCGCTTCCAGGGTAAGATACACATGTGTCAAGATAATAGGTATACTAGTAGTGTTAAGTACTGCGATTAATACTTGGGATGGGTTCAGTAGGGAATTAGCGATGAAAACTCCGTCACGAATATATTGTGTATGACATTTCCTGTGGTAATTTTAGGGGCACTTCCACTATCTGCTGGGTACGGGGGCACAAGGTGACAGCCTTTTTCAAAGTAACCATGTACCTCCCACCTTCCTTATCTTAACTGGTCGTGCCTAACTTTTAGCTTTGTTGACTGTGATTGGGTGGCTCGAGCGTCACGCCTGCTTGCTCCTTACCAAGGTCTAAGTCTGCGCTATTTGACGCTCCCTTTTATCTCTGCTCTGGATGGTTCTCATTCAAAGCGGGGGATAATGGGAGGGAAAACTCTCTGAGGTTGATTTCTGTGCGAGGAAATCTGAGAGTTTGAGCGGGGCCCTCCACGTTGCAGTTCTTAGCTAGAAAATAATTGCCTAACAACCCGTCATCAGTGACTACGGGTATTTCATCCACCACTTGAAAGTTACAGAAAAACGAGTGGGGAGGCTAAATTTTCCTACTATTACTCCATCCAAACGGACACTGAAGTGCTACTTTTTGACGTGGATCTATGTTGCTTGGTTTGATAGCTGAGTTTTTGATCCGACTTACTTTTACGCCAGTGTCTATAGTCTTTCTTCGGACTTACTTCTTTGCGTGGCAGAAAACAGTTTAATTCCACCGAAATTAGAGCCCAATTTAATTCTAATTAGAGTTGAGTCGGGGATTATTGACTCAACTTTTTGGCATTTCCCGAGTTAATGCTCTCCCATTTCGTTTTTTGACAATAGTTCTCCACTTGACGGGCTTGGCGACCACAGAAGCCACAAATCACTGAGGTACAATACCACTGGAGATTACCCTCTTGTTTAATTGTGGCTTGCTGGGCCCTGCAGTCTTTTTGCGCTTTAAACACTTGGAGTAAGTATGCCCAAGTCTACGACAGAAGTTGCAAGTTATCTTGTGTTGCTTCTTGCGCTCTTGTACGTGCGCTGGGATGCTTTCTTCGTTCTCATTCCGAGGCTGGAACGATGGTGCAAGGGGATTGGGTGAAAAGGCGGTTTGACTCATTGGATAGCTGATACCAAGTTCCTGGGGAGTCCACTGGACATGGTGAGCCCCTTGCTGCATTTTCTCCATGTCCAAAGCCTTAAGTATGAGTTCCTCAAATGTGAGCTTCTCCAATGGCAGTAAATACTGGCGTAGGTGAGGATTCGTGACTCCACCTTTTAGGAATGTCATAGCGAAATCCTCCAATTGCTGACTTAAAACCTTTACTGCCTCCTTTCCATACTTGATATTGGCTGCTTCCTGGCTACGCTTCAACAGTTGTCGCATTCGTGAGGTGTGAAACTGCTTGGCCGTGGCTAGTCTGATAACTAACTCCTGATAAATTTCCCGAGGTAGATACAATCGCTTTAGGAGCTCTTCAGCAGTGTCGAGTGTTGTGGTGCAGCTAGAGGAAATCAACTGGTAGGCTTCACCACGCACCATCGTTGGAAAGATTTGCATAAACGCTGATTGCTCCAATTTGTTTAAATATTGCCAGACTTGTTTGCTGCATCCTAAAAAGGTTTGTAACTCGTAAACTATGGTAGAGCTTGGGGCTTCTGAGAACAAGGGGATCATTTCCCCCTTTAAGTTTGGCTACTTTCATGTAGTGTGCCATTTCGCTGGATGTCCCTCCTACCATGGAGTCGTTACTGACAAATGATGTATCACCATTCCAGTCTCTGGAAGTTATTAATTGGTCAACTGATTGCGATAGGCTGTCTGAGCTTAGTGCCTGGCCATGCGAGGTTCCTCTGAACTGATCGATTTCTCTCTTAAAGTCTTCTGTGTGCTATTGGAATTTACTGATGAACTCCAATCGTCGAGTGTAGATTTCCTCTACGGTGTCTGCCAGGGTCTGATATGACGTCAGTTCTTGGGAGTCTCGCAGAACCTGGGCTGTGGTTACTTGGTTAGTCGCCTAGGACGATTTGGACTTACTTCTTTGCGTTTTTAGTATTCTTCCACTCCGTAAGATGACTCCGCTGGGTTTACTTGCAGGCGTAGAATGGTGAAAAATGTCCTCCGCGCTGAAAGGTTTGCCGGTCATAAGTTAATCCCGGGGTATTAACACTTTCTTATTATACATTATATTATATTTATTGTTTTCACTGAATGTTTTTTTTGTGTCCAAAATGTTCACTATTCTCGCGAAATTTCATACTAAATTGTAAAGTTCACTTTCTGCTTGTTTACTTGTCTCGCTTAGTTTGAGGTTTATATCTGCATGCCACCGTAAATTAAATTTTTAATAGTACGTGAACTGGAGAGAGCTTGGTTTTACACTGGGTCAACTCAGGAGTGAAGTGTATTTGGCAAAACAAAAAAAAATAACAAAAAACAAGTTGAGTAAGCAGGAGAGTGCTCCTACCAGAAGGTCTATTTAAACATCCTAGGGTTAGAAACAAGTTTTCTAATGGCGTGAATCGATAACTTGAGTTATTCATCCAATACTTAGATATGAAATCGTTCAAATTTATACAAAAGATGCACAGTTTCTTTCATAAGCACAGTGCAGCCGCCATTTCGATCTAGCTTAAATGATTTTTCTGAATGCTCGGCCGATTGAACATGTTCAAGTTAAACACTATTCCTTAAATTTTCATGAAAATTGAAAGAAAATAAAAGTGCCTAAGTCAATTTTAAATATATATAGGGTTTTCCAATAAGAGGTGTTATTTTGAATAGATCTTCTGTTTTAACACCTTGCGACTTCTTCCTTTGGAGCCACGTGATAGAGAAGGCCTATGCCGATAGCTCAGCGTCGATTCAAGATCTCAAAGATGAAATTCGTGAGGCTATTGAGGACATAGGGCAACCACTTTGCGATTTGGTTATGGAAAACTTCATGAAGAGGATATGGTCCTGTAAGCGTGTCGTAGTGGTTATTTGCTCAATATTAATTCTTGCTATTAACGGCATATCTTCTTCTTTATAATGAAATAAACATTCGATCATTTGTATTAAAAATGGCATTTTTCTTTTAATATCAAAATAACACCTCTTATTGGAAAACCCTATATCAACCATAAACACATGTTATTGTTGGTGTAATTCCATATAATTGAGATGGCTATAACTCACTTGATTATGATTCGATCTCAATTAAATTTTTTGAACATATATATCTTATGTTAGTCTATATAATTGCGAAATTTCAAGAAGTTTAAAGGTATCGTTTTGATTTTATGGGCAAAAATGTAAAATCTACAAATCAAACAAAGTTGAGCGAATTTCGATTTCTAAGGTATTTGTTGCCCTTGTACTCATAAAGGTCCGCGTTCGTGATAATTTTCAGATTTTTCAACTGAAAGGTGTCCAATCGCGAGGGGGGTGGGACACAAATTTTGGGTACATTTTGCCTTCCCCTGGACCTCCTAATTCATAAAATGATTTTTTTATTTCAGATTCTAAAAGTCCCTGTCAAGACCTTTGATTTAATATCCCACTTGACTACCTTCAATGAAAAAAAAATTTTAAGGGCCAATTCGTTATTAGGGGGGACCCCCCTTAAACATTTTTTAAATTTTTGTTGTGGCCTTAACATTTGAGAGACCATCACTTTCGACCTTTTCACAAGGTTTGAGCATTCTAGCTTCTATAGTTTCTGAGGAAATCAGCTGTGACGCACCGATAGACGGACAGACGGACGGACAGACAGGTCGAGAAACTAGTAGGTCTTTGTAAACAAATTTTTTACAAAGACCTAAAAAAAGAGGTTCCAGGCAATGGATGTTTCCAACCTCGTTCCCAGGTACCAAAAGTTTGATTCAGATATCGGTTGATGTTCCCATCAGTTAGTATCCTATACAGTCTCTGACCGTAGTCTCAGCAGAACCGATATCCTACCGGCTGTGTCAATTTTGTAAGGATTATTTCGAAGGCCTAACCAATCTGGGGCGAGTTCCGTTGGACGTAGCACCAATATACCCACTTGTATATATTTGGTGCGTACGCGTACCCACTCGCTTGATCTGGAATATCTGAAAACTCCACTCAACTTCACTTTATAGCTTCCCCAATAAAACACACGTTTTCTCCATCAAATACATTTATTCTTTCTATAAATTACAATTGCTACTCCGATTGTTTGTTGCGAGTGCCTCCCGTTTACGGCGCTGTTCTGCCTTGAACTCTAACTCCAACGTTTTGATTTGGGTTCTGAACGCCTCCCGCTCAACTTTGGTTTCCGCAAGACATGCCAATCGGCTTAGGTCACTGCTCTTGTGGTGGGACTCGACAATGTGCCCAACTCTTGGCCGCTTCTCTTCCGGCTCGACCACCAACGTATCAAGAGGCTTGATCAAGCATGTCCGGTACTCCTCGATCGTGATTGGCCTCGGCCCCTTAGACGTCGCAGCAAATGCTCGAGCGACGGACAGGGTTGCAATGTCATCACAGGCTGCTGGTGGTGGTTGTCCAGTCACCGCCCACGTATGTCGGTTATGGTGGTTGCTGGCGGGACGAGCTGGTCAATTGGTTGCCGATGGCGATTTGGCCCAAATTGTGATGCCGGTGAGTTCACTGGCGATGCGTGTTGGTCGCCGATGGTTAGATGATGGCAACCAAGTCTTCGTTCATGTATGCTGGTCGTGGTGGTTGCTGGCGGTGCGAGCTGGTCAATTGCTTGCCGATGGTGATTTAGTGCAAATTGTGTTATCCGCACGATCGCTCAATCGATCGCAATCACGTTAACTTGCTCGTTCCTGGGTGAAATGCCTCAGGGAAACTAATGCTCGGGTAAGAGCCTTGAGCAGGGCAAGTAACACTCTTTGCTGATGTACGAATGGACTGGCTGATGCGCGTATGGCACCCACAAAGTTTTTAGCATTGTCGGAATGCAAATTTTGATAGTGTCCCTGTCGTCCAATAAACATTTTCAGGGTTCCCAGAGAATATTCTGTCATCAAATCACTTACACGATACCACGATATGTATCTGCATAGAGTTCCTATGGTTAATTTTGTGGCCAGCGATGTCTGGGCGGTTATATATCTTTTACTTTCGGGGTCATTTTCCAGATGCTTTCCTTTGACAAACAATGGAGGCCAAACAGATTCTCTTCCATGCAGAAAGAATAACTCATAGAACCACAGCCTACAGGACGTAATTTTTTCTTGGTTGAGACCACGTGAAAGTACATACACTAAATTTTCTTTAGAAGTGACATGACGCCATTGCTGTTGTAGTGATTTTTCTTGGATCTTGCCAATTCTAATTGCTACGAAGAGTTTCAAGTGCGACGAATCTGAAATAATCCAAGCGAGAACAATTCCAGAATCCGTCCAAAAGAATGTTCGAGTTTCCTCAAGCCGCATATCAGTTTATACTCCAGACACCAAATGAGCGGATAATGTGGCGGCGCATAACTCGAGGTAGTGTTTGACGTCGATGTGTCGTGGGAATTGTGTATTGTCTACTGCTGTTAAGTTGGTCCAAAAATTGATCCATTCCCTACGCAGGTCAGAAGGAAGCTCTTGGTCCCAGTCGATGTTGTGCTTCCAAAATTTCTGCCCGAAGATTTTTGCGGTAACGACTACTGGCAATATGAGTCCGAGAGGGTCCAACAGACGGGCGATATCTGAAGCCACGATTCATTTATTAATGTGTTGTGCTTGATCTATTTTTGCCTTGACTCTGAACTGATCAGTTTTTGGTAGCCATGGAAGTCCCAAGGTCTTAACCTCTGCATCAGTCTCTTTATTAAAATCGAGCTCAATTTTTGATCCTCTGGAGCGATGGTTTGCAGAAGTTGCAGATGATTTGTGCACCATTAACGTGGCTTAAGTCCTGCTAGTAGTCAAATATGTTGCAATTGCTTCTGCGGAGCCTTAGCCTCTGCCAAACTGTCAGAACCAGCCATGCCGTCATCAACGTAAAAGTTGTTCAGGAGAATTTGTGCTCCTAATGGATTGGTGTTGATGTTTTCACGAGCCAGTTTTGAAGACATATAGTAGCCAGATATGGAGCTGACCTAGTGTTATATGTTACTGTTAAATGTTGGTAGCATTTGCGGATTGTTCCTCCACAGAATAAGTTGGAACATGCAGTCATCCGTTTCAACAAGAATTTGCCGGTACATTTTTGTATGTCTGTGGCAAATACATATCGTGGCATCTGGAATCGAAGCAAGATGGTAAATAGCTCACTCTGGATAGCTGGGTCGGAATGTAGAACTCCGTTTAACGAGTAACCGGTTGATGTTACGCATGATGCATCAAATACAACTCGCAGTTTCGTGGTGCTGCTGTCTGGTTTTATCACACAGTGGTGTGGCAAAAAATAATGCTTTGCAGAGATCTGACTCATGTCAGCTTCCTTCATATGCCCCAACTGTTTATATTCGCGCATGAACTTAATATACTCTTGTTTTAACTTCAGATTTTCAAGGCAAGAAACCGATTCAACGCTATTTGCTTGGATTCTCCGAGGGTTGCCGGATCCATTACAAATGGCAATGTTACAATGAAACGCTCACTAGGGTTCTTTTTGGTTGTTTGTAAGAAGTGGTTTTCTCATAGTTTCTCTGCAGCTGTGAAATTTAACTCTGAGCTATCAATTTCTTCCAGTTGCCAAAATCTTTCTATCAAGCGCTTAATATCGTCTTCACTTGCTGTGTTGATCGCACAATTAGCTTTCACGTTGGAAATTGCAGGCATTGATGATGCATGTTTGAGCTTGCCACTGATGACCCATCCAAGAATAGTGTTCTGGAAGATGGGTAGATTTGAACCCATTCGTATTTGGCCATTGAGTAAAAACCGGTGGTAAAACTCAGCTCTAATTAGAACATCGATCCGACCTGGGTGGTTAAAATCAGGATCTGCTAGCTCAACATTTTCAGTTATTGCCCATGACACCATATTAGGCCAAACAAATTCCTCGAGCACGTCGGGGACCCCAAATGTTAAATGCTCACACATTGACCAGTTGTAACTATGAAGGCACTTGATCCCTGTAACTATCGAACACGAACACTTAATTGGTTGGATTGTCACGAACAATGATTTTATTCTTCATAATATGAAATATTTATATAATTAAAAATGCTGAGTCTAAAATCAATTTCAACATAACAAGAATTCAAGAATATGCAAAATGTACAAGCACATCGATCAAAAGTAAATTGCCTAGGTCTTCGTTTGAAATCAAAACAATTAAAGATGAGTGAACATGAAATGCATCATCAGTGTGAATTACATTTATATCGGTCAATTTCACGATGCAAGGTAAGCATATGATTTAATAGCAATGTGATAATTGAATTGTAGGTAAGTGAACTTTATGATATGAAATTACGATACGAAAATTAAAAGTTATTGCAGGTATGAACAGACATGGTTGTGGGATTGTACAGATCATTATCTCTATCATGAATACTACTAAATATAATGCATATTTCAACCAGGCATAGTCAGTTGAATAGAACCAGTGCATTGATTACAATCTTATCTGCTGTAAAAATGCTGAAAGAAATATTCAATAATGCCTTTCAATTGTATTTCACAAAAATTTGCTGGATCAAATTCCATCTTAAATGTGAAGAATTTTAGCATTGATTCTTAACTTTTATTGAAAAAAAAATAAAAACATTAAAAATTAGAGCTGTTACGTGCAGAATTTTTCCAAAGTGCTCCTATTTGGCTAGGTTTGTGAAGCCAAACAAAGGAACATTGTATAAGCTGTAGGGCACGCATATCAAATACATCCATAAATTGTCAACTATAAACCTGTAATGCTACGTTCACTTCAGAACGCTGCCCATGAGAAGGAAATTAAATTTGTATATAACAGTAAAGGAAGGAATATTTTTTTTTAAGAAACAATTACTTATGGGGTGACTTTTTTTTCGTAGCGCTACAGCCTTTTTGGGCCTTTGCTTAGAGATAGTTAGAGTATCTCATTGTCACAATCGAACCTATTGGCACTCCACAAGGCGATATGATCATCTCGCTTTGGCCGTGTGTCCGTCCACAGAGCAGCAATACGTTCTGATTTTAAAGCAGCACGTATCATAACTGAACAGGCTTATAGTCTGTCCAAAGAATCACTCGAACTAAATCTCGTTGTCGCCAACGAAACTCGAACCAGAGACCTTCGGCTTACAGGCTTAGTGCTCTAACCACCTCACCACGCGGACTACTGTTATGGGGTGACACCGAAGTAATTAAAGAATATGTTTTTATTAAGTTAGATTAATTTATATCTCAAATTATTGTTGGAAAAGATTACTTCAAAATTGAAGAATTACTTTGAATAATATTTACGGAAGCTTGATAAAAGGCTTCGTAATGCGTTTTATTTTAGATACAGATGTAAGAAACTATACAAGATATTTAATGTTAATTAATCAATACAAATAAGTTGAATAATGAAGGCATCTTCTTCTATTTAAAGCCAAAATAAATTTAATGTAAAAAGGAATTCGTCAGAGGCAATGAGCGATAAACACCTTCTGATAAGAAATTTTACTAAGGTGTTTTTCTTGCAATAAAATATTAATGGTATAAGCCAATAATTTATAAACTATCAAATTCCCAACATTGTACTTCTAAAGGCTTTTTCAAAATTGCCTAAATTAGCTTTCACTAAGCATATGAATACTATTTATCTGATATATCAATGTCATACTTATATATGTTTGCACACCTAGTTCAATAATTTTCACATGATGGGTTATAATACAAATTCAACTACAGGCTTACATAAATACACATATTATATTCCATGTACAAGCTTTGATATTTTCAAAACCATACAATAAGTTTCAAAGCTATGAAACTTACCCAAAACGTAAAGCAAAGTTATGTAGTCAATTATTTTGTTTATTTGATATAATTCTATTAAGTTCAAAAACATGAATAAAATGCCCTCCTAAAACCAGCCGATTATTCATAAGTTTACCGTGATTTACTTCGGGACTGCATGATAAACTAAAAAAAACTGAACGAAGTGAAACGTCCATCAACTAGGAAAAGAATTTGTTTCGGTTCCTAAATTGCTATATTTGTTCAAATCTGGCTTACCTAGATTTCAGTTAATTCGCCAAATATAAGGACATTGTCATCTGTCGAATGGTGTTATGTACGAAAAATTTGTATCTTTTGGTTTTGTGATGATTATGAACAGAATGACTTTTCTTGGTGACTTACTAAATAAACAATTTTATTATACGATATTGCAAAATAATCAAGTACGCTATTAAAAAAAAGAAACTTTAAGTATTGCAATGATTTTCGTTTAAAGATTGCTCGAATGAAATCGGAACCGACCTCTCATCGGTTCTAGACGTGAAGTCTTTAGACGTGACAACGGACTGTACCCTACAGGTCGACAAGTCCAGACACAACTTAGTCTACTCCGAGGTGGCTGCTGGCAAGCTAGCTTGTTCGGAGAGAAGTTCTTACGCGAGCAGACTAAGTCCGAAATACAATAACTCAGCCACCGGGTTACATGGCGGTTTCAAACGCGTCGAAAATGCAAATATATGGAAAAGAAACCTACTTTACTTTGTTCCGTATTCCTTTTTTTCATGCAGCCAACAACAAAATAACTGCATTGAATTTCGCGTTCCCGAATTTCACTGACGCGGCACCGAAAAATATTCTACTCTAACTCGAAATCGAAACAACCTACTCTACTAAAAAACGCAAAACAAATTATGGTACCGCATACCACACGCGACACGAAACTGGCCATCCGCGGATTCCTAGAACCCTACCCATTCAACGGCGTACTTACCGTTCGCTATCACTCCTGCTGGAAGAGAAGGGCATGCTGGAAAGGAAAAACGTGTTCTGATTAGCACTTCATGGTTTTATTCATTTATTTTTCTCCTATTCCATTCCTTCTCTCTTCTTATCTCTTTTAGTTATAATATTTAGAAATATAATGTTAATTTATGATCATCAATTTTAATGAAAACTACTGATAGCTAAGGTATTATAAAAAAAATCTGTTGTTTTTTTTTCATATTATCTTTTCTTCTCTCTTCTGCTGATTTCGTTATAACTGTTTTCTGTCTCCATTCGAGTTTACTCCAATGGAATATATACGAAAATAATATTTATCTGTAGATCCTGAAAATAAGATCTAAGAGTTGTATTCATATATGCATATTCGGTAGGTACATTGAAGAAGTACTACAGGAACAGCGATATGGCACACGTACAGTGTACATGGTGAAGTGAAACCCCCCGGAGGAGAAATGGCTGAAAAGAGATACCCTCTATGAGGAAGAAAAGATGAAAGGGATTTAATTGTCACTGAGAACTGTCATAACAAATTTACAAACCGATACGAAGCAATAAAATCAGCGAAGTTCATTTGATAATTTTTCGTTGATCTCTTTCATCCCGGTTTCGGAAAGCATTCGAAAGTGATATCGCGTGTGATATGGATGTACTTTTAATGTATCGTGTGCGGTTTTCAATCGAATTAAAAGTGAAAAATGAAGTGCTTTGTGAAAAATTGTAAAAACAGTTCATCCCATATTAAAGGCAAATCATTTTTCAGGTGTTTACTTTAGTTTTATAATTAAATTAACATATATTAATTGGTTTGCTATAAAATTTGTGCAATGTTAAACCTGGCGGGATTAATGGTTTTAAGTTGAAATAAAGTTAGCTAATTTTTGTTTATGTTTCATAGCAAATGCCATGGGAATTGTCAAGTGTGATAAGCCCAGGGGATTTAGTTCAGTGGTATCACTATTAAGCATTTATAATGACGGGGCTGGGAAAGTTTTTGAAATATTTTCACAATAAGATTTATTGTTTGTGCGATACTAATAAAAATATATTTTTAAGGATCCCCAATGACGTGGAAATGCGTAGGCAGTGGCTGTTGGCTATAGAACGTCCTGAAGCTGACATACGCAAGCAATCGGTTGTGTGTTCCGACCACTTTGTGCCAAAAGATGTCCTTGATATTGGAGTAAGGAGAAGCTTGGCCAAGAATGCAATCCCGAAAATAAATGTTGTAAGTCTTACGAAAATACTAATACTGTTTTTTAAAGTTTTTCTTTTTATTTCAGCCAAACCTAATATTTGATCAAAATGTAGCCAGCGGACACTTATGTGTTGAAGTTTTGGTGAGTACGAACAGTTAATGATTTCTTTTACTGCTTTTTTATGTGGACAAATAAATGCATAATATTTTGCAATATTATTATTCAAACGATAAATAGCGAGAATTTGATAAATAAATTACATTTCCACAAGATTCTAGGAATGTGATTTACGTTATAATGTAGTCAATTATTTTGTTTATTTTATTGATATACGCTATAATTTTAAAATA
Source organism: Odontomyia ornata (assembly GCA_963969285.1). Classification (NCBI taxonomy): domain Eukaryota; kingdom Metazoa; phylum Arthropoda; class Insecta; order Diptera; family Stratiomyidae; genus Odontomyia; species Odontomyia ornata. Next base: position 230,235,967 of record OZ017738.1, on the reverse strand, counting down.
TATATTATCAAATAGTAAGTGGTACATTCAAAAAAAAAAAACTTGGCAATGTAATTAGTTTTTGAAAAATAACTCTTTATATAATTATACTCATTAGATTGATGATTAATACGTATATTTACTATATATATTTAATTTAATAAAGGGAAAAATATATAAATTGTTTTAGGTAATAGATACGAGTAATACTTGTGAAGTAGCTTCCACCTCAGAGCCTGATAAAATAATGCATCATATGGAAAACATGAATGAGGTAAAGGTGTTTATAGTTTAATAATTCATAAATTTAAATAAAGTATGTTATTTCAGAGTACAATAGAATCATGCTGTGAACCAAACAGTGTCCAATGAAATATTAATCAGCAAAGTTGGCCAAATGTAAGTCATAAACATTTTTAAATTAGTTATTATGTTAAGGTAAGGAAAATAAATTTTTTCCCTTTTAACTTTGGATAAATATTTATTTAGAATAGAACGCGTTTCCGACTATTATACAATGTTCATATTATGCCTGAATGTTAAAAGAGGGAAAAAAAATTATTTTACTTACCTTAATTAAAACACATTGGAAAAAGTGACTCTTATTTGGTTGAAGTTATAATGTATTATAAGTGTGAATAGTTACCATTGGTTAGAATTTGGCAATGTAATTAGTAGTTAAAAATATTACTCCTTATACAGTTGAAATTTTTTGAGAAATTCTTAATATGCATATATCTCATATACCATTACATCTAATTTGATAAAATAAATATATTGTTTTAGGGAAGCGATAAGAATTGTGAAACAGTTGTCATGACTGATCCTTATGGAATGCTGCATCATATGGGGAACATAGATGAGGTAAAGGCGGTTAGAGTAAAATGATTCATAAATTTTAATAAAGTATACTATTCCAGACTTTAATGGAATCGTCAACTTCATCAAACGTAATTGCATCAACTTCTACCGCTCACGTTTGCACGAATATATATTCTATTTTAAAATATCTTAAACAGTCAAGTTTAATTTGAAGAAATTAAAAGATTATAAATCAACTATATAATTTTGTTGTACATTTTATGTATATTTTGGGGATTACGTGACTTATTGTTCAGTAAAACTTATTTTACCGAGAAATAAGTTACTTAACCCTCGTAATAAGTAAATTCAGAAAAGTACAACAGAAGTATAAAGTAAAGTAAACATAAAATCTTGTAATTTCTCTACTGAAAGTTAGATGAATAATTTTGAAATCATAGATTAGCAATGAAATTCCAATTTGTAAATCTTAATCAATAATATGAAATTGTATATGCCAAATTGAAATTATTCAGTTTCATTTTGGAATTGGTTGTACAGTTTAAAGTTGGAAACGTATATAAACTATATGACTTTTCGGTTACAGTCAAGAGGTGGTCATAGCGGTCGTTTATACTGCCACAATTCTTAGGGTACATTTTTGCTTGTGAATATACAATTTATTCTTATTGTTATTGGGTGATGGTTGGGTCTCTATAATATATTAACAAATATTAGGTCCTATGAACGCAAAATGATCTAACCCATTTTCGTTCTAGAATGAAAGTACAGTATTAAGGCGCAGCCCCCAGTAAAACTGCAAATTTTTGTAAACTTTACAGCCGAAAGCCTTACAAATGTTTGGAAATTTTTTTTTAAGTAAAAATTTGAATGGATTTTTGGCTATTGAATCAGTTCGCTACATTTTGCAAAAACTTTGTTGCGAAAATTACAAAATTCAAACAAAATAGCATGTTTTCCTTAAAACATGTAGTAACTCTCTCTCTTTAAGCTATGTTTCTTAGATCTAAATTATTTGTATTGAATTAACTCATCAAAAATTTAAAAAAAAATTTTGGCAGAAAATTTCCTAGAACAAAATGTGTAATTTGCACACATTGAACAAATAAAATGCATGCACATTAATTTATATCGAATTTCCACATTTTGTTCTAGGAAATTTTTTGCAAAAAAACATTTTTAAATTTTTGATGAGTTAATTCAATGTAAATAATTTAGATCTAACAAACATAGCTTAAGTCAACTCGGTAAGTTAAGTAGTCTCCGAGATTTACCACTTTTTTTAAAGAAAACATGCCATCCCAACAAACTTTTTGCAAAATGTAATGAACTGATTCAATAGCCAAAGATTCATTCTAGTTTTCACTTAAAAAATTTTTGCAAATATTTGTAAGGTTTCTGAGATGGACGGCTATAAAGTTTACCCAGATTGGCAGTTTTACTGGGGCCGGCGCCTTAAACAAAGCGTACGGGAATTAATTTAGTTATCATTATAATCACTCATACTAAACTCCTTCATCAACGTACTTTTGGTCTAAAATACAATATGACTTCAATCTTTTGTGTTTATTGATTTCTTTTCTTTCTGGTATCATCATTTTTTATATTATATATTATTTAACTCATTTTCAGAACAATGTTAATATTATGCCTGAACGACCATTTTTCAAAAGTAATGTGAAAATTATTGTTGTAAGTTTTTCCTCAATTCTCATATATTGCTTTGGTTTCATTTTTGCAAACACAAAATTGTATGCTTTGTTTTTCGATCCTTATATGTACCATTATATCCACTTCATACTAACCAAACCTAGTAATTGTGCCGTTGCAAAGGATAGGTTTCAATATAACTAAATAATATATTTAAGGGTAATCTTCAACTCTGTTTAGGATCAAATAGAAAAAAATCTGAGCCTGAAAGAATGCCTTGAGACCAAGTGACGATGAAACCGAAATCTCAGAAATGGTGATAATTAAGAAGGCTAAATTGCAAAAACTACGCAAGTGTATCCAGAGTAGGGATAAAGCAATAAAGCGATTTACACAAAAAGTATCCCGACAACGCAAACTAATCGGGCAAATTGAGTCTGCACTGCAGGAACTCAAAACGAAAAATTTCATTGTTAATGAAATAAAAGTGTGCTAATTGATATTGCTGGACCAACAGAAGACTTTCTCTATCGTTATATACGCAAATCAAAACATGGAGTGCTGGACCAGAGTATAACGAAAATATTCGATTATTTGCTCTTAATCTTAACTTCCTGTCACCCAAAGGGTATGAGTATGTACGAGAAATATTTGACAACTGTCTTCCGCATCCCAGAACTATTTCCCAATGGTATCGGGTTTTGAATTGCTCTCCTGGCTTTACAAATGAAGCACTTCATGCCATTAAAACTGCCTGTGATGAAGCAAATAAGAAGAGCCAAAAGTTAGTGATAAATATTGTATTTGATGAAGTTCACATTCGAAAGCATGTAGATTGGGATGGAGAGAAATTGTATGGCTATGTAGATATGGGAGATGGTGGCAGAAGTGGGCTTTTGGCAACGCAGATTCTAGTGATAACGGCTGTCGCTATGAACAGGTCATGGAAAACACCAATATGATTTTTCCCATAACATCTCTCAGTGGAGACCAAAAGGCGAACATTGTTCGTTTAGCGCTAGACAAATTGACAACCTATGGCGCTGATATAATTGGCATAACTTTGATGGAGCTTATAAAAACATTAGTGCAATGAAATCTCTAGACTGTGATTTGCGAAGTATCATAGATCCTTCTCAAGTGTCGCACAAACTTCCTAACGAACAATATATAGTGCATCCTGATCCATGCCATATGATAAAGCTGGTAAGGAATACCCTTGGTGACCTTAAAACTTTTTTGAATGCAGATGGAAAATATATTCAATGGATATACCTCGAAAGCCTTGTGATCCTACAAGAAAAAGAGCAATTACATTTGGGCAATAAGCAACGACAGGCCCATATTTATTTTGCTAAGAAAAAAATGAATGTTAAACTGGCCACTCAAATATTAAGTAAGTCCGTTGCAGACGCTCTTGATTTTTGTGCAGATGTTCTCAATTGAGCAGAGTTCGAAGGAAGTAAGCCTCTAACCAAATTTGTACGGGTTATAAACAATTCTTTCGATATATTGAATAGTTGCAAATTATCTGCTCTTGACCCGTTCAAACGAGCGCTTTGCGAAAGGAATGCAAACGAAGTTCTACCGTATGCAGAGCATATCATCGTCTACTTGTCGAAGCTGAGAACCTGTTCAGGGCAACTACTTGTAAATAGCGTAAGAAAACCCGGTTTTATTGGTCTTACGGCTGCACTGAAAAACGTAGCGTTTGTACATAATAAATATATAATATCAAAGCAGCTACGATTCATAGCAATGAACAAATTGAATCAAGACCATCTAGAATTGTTCTTCGCTTCAATACGGATGCATTTTGGCCATAACAACAACCCATCGGTAAGACAGTTTATCGCTGCTTATAAAAAGTTATTGGTCCGATGCCAAATAAGAGAAGGGGGAATAGGGAATTGTATCCCTTTAGACAAAATCACCATATTGAACCTTCAAAAACAGCTTTCTTGTGAAATAGCTTCATCGCTAATAAATGCAACCACAGAAAGGGTACTCGTGATAGATCAAGACAACGTTGAAGAAGATACTGATGTTTTGGACCAGCAGTTCTTGGAAGAACATACTATGTCATGTACCCTACAAAGTTGTCTGATTATGTGCATCACGTTATATATCTTAGTTTGTTGTTTTTAAATTAAATAAATCGTTGATTTGTACCGAATGCCTGGCTGCTTTAGAAGGAACCCACACACCGAAATCACTTATTTACTGTAAATCTAAGTGCTTCTTGATGATACCTTCTCCCAGTGTAGTAAAGATTTGTGAGAAAGCAGAATGTCTATTACGTTTGAAATTACAATTTCATCAAAATGAGAACATATTAAGGAAGCACATTTTATTCAATCTTGTTATTGCGGTACAAGAACCTTTTATCAACAAAAATATATTTGAAGACCAAGACGACCATATGAAGACCAGCAATCATTACAGCCTGTTAATAAAATTGATAACTGAAAAATATCTCAACACAAAATATTTCTTCCTAGCCAAAAAACAATCTGATAATTTCACTGCGACAATTTTACAGTTAAATGATTATTTTTAACGAATACAAGTAAATTCTAATCCCGTAGCTATATCCCATTAAATTTTATCATTGAAAAATAAGTACTAACATTCAAGAAGAAGAAAGCTGTAACGGGATCAAGGATGTGTTGATAAGAATTCATAAATTTCATCACTCTATAATAAAACAGGTATATTTGTTTATGTTATACTCATATTAATGCACTTCCTGCGCCTACCTCCACGTGGTGATCCCTGTAAACATAGATTATATTAATTTGAATTTTCCATGGCTGAAGGTGCAAAAAAAAATTAAATTCGGTATCATTTTTGAGACAAGTTTCACTAGAAGTATTATGATGTGATAAGTTATGCTAATTAGAAAGCTTTCCTTTAACTGAAATAATTATATGTTTGTCTCAAACTATTGCAGATGAGAAAGACTTCGAGTCCCTGTTGCTATCTTTTTTAAAATTATACCATTCAGTATACAATAATGGATGTTCAATTTTCTAAGCTTCCTGTGGTACAAAACCACTAATAACCACCAAGAATCAGAAAGTGCATGTCTGCTTTTTGGTAAGCATCGATGCATACATTAGTTATTGAGCACATAGGAACAAGCCTTAATCTTATGCATTTACAGATATCTTCGATATATATATATATATATATATATATATATATATATATATATATATATATATATATATATATATATATATATATATATATATATATATATATATATATATATATATATATTTATATATATATATATATATATACATACCGCCAAATTTGAAAATTCCATAAATTTGCGCCTTCTATAAACAACTTGTTCAACACTTCCTTAGTGCACTAATACTAAAATGGTGTTTCACTAACACCAATCGGATTTCACCTCACAACAAGGGGAATATCAGTGTTCCTGTAGTACTTCTTCATTGGGTAGGTACATATAGATTCATAAAATATTGTATTAAAATTTATTCTAAAGACAAATAATATATCGTATCGTATTTTGAATAGTCTACGTTACTTTTCATTTTTTTTTTATATTATTTTAACCTTACTGGTTGAATAACCACATTAAAACGTTTATTACATTTAATATATATCGTGACCTTTTATAATTAAGTTAGCTAAATAGATTTTTCCTTTCTGTTTGATAAAGTTTCATTCTCTTTTTAGGAAACAATATGTTACTTAAAAAAATGATTATTGTCAGACTGGTTTGCTATTTGGTAAAGGAATGCTCCACAAAGAATTGTATTCTGCACTTACAACCAATTACAGTGAAGCTGATCAGTTTCGTACGACACGTTAAAAGTTAAGGTTAAAAGTATTCAGGATTTTAGTGAAATCTTTCAATTAAGACACTTGACTTGTGAAAGATTAAGAATTATTTAGAACAATTTGTTTTTCATAAGATGCAGTAGAAATTCTACGAACGCTACTTGTCTAATAGAAGATTAGTGCAGAACAAAAAAATCTCGTTGTCTTTTCATATAAATACATAATTCCTCTATTATTCCACTATAAAATCTATCAATTAAAATTATCTCCTTTACATCCTGTACATTCTAAAAATTGGCATTCATATGTCCCTTAGTTCACGTGCATTAGCAAAAGAATAAATAATGTTGTCAACCCAATTATAATTAATTAAAACTCTGGTTTCTTCTAAAACCACTGGGTTATTCACTATTGAATTTCACATTTTTTTATCATTCTGTTTTTCTCTCTTCAAACAATGACGGATGATAACTGATTGATTTAACCGAAAACACAGCAAAAATTTTATTTTACCCTCTTAAGTAGTTATTTTAATGAGGGAGGAACTTCAATATAATCCACCGCAAAATAAAATGCTGATGTGTGTGTGCAACTAATATTATAGTCACAAATGCTTATCATTTCATCATATTCTTTTAACAAATTAAAAATTAAGCAGGGCAATAAATTATTCGGAATATAATTAATAAAAAAAAAATAAACAAGCTATGCGTAATATGTAAACATATCTCGTAACCAAACGAAGAATAATTTATCGTTCCAATTGTTAAAATATTTTTTTGTTTGTTTATATGTAATTCTAATAAACTTTCTATCTTTTGAGAGGTACTCAGTATTCTGATTTATATCGTTTGAAGCAATCAAAACTACTTTAAGATGTCGTTTAATATAACTGACAATTCTTGCTCACTTCATTTCAAAACACTACGATGACGTTGCGACTGTTCAGCGACCGACGATAATTTTTGTGCCAAGGGCTGACTGAGAACGTTACTTTGCTGAGATGAATTCGGGGCAACAAACGGAAGATTTACACTGCTGTTTTGTCGTGGAAATTGTGGCATGGACTGAGTAGGTGAATCAGATTTTCTAATGGTGATATGATTTCACTGGCCATACGACTGAAATCACATACTACTGAGCTTTTATCATCAGCCGTAGTTACTCTACACTTGTCGGTGAGTCCATTGAGCTTCATCGGCAAAAACCTTAATGGAGTTGCTTGAGCAGAACTTACAATAACTGGATTTGGTGTGGAGGATGCCACTATCTCCAGACAATCGTCGCTGCATTCATCCGCCTGCAGCCTTTTGTCTGGATTGAGCGAGAAACATCGCCACAACGCAAAAGCGGGAAATGGCTCGGTTCCCTTATCCACAATCCACCAGCAATCGCTGTACATGCGATGACGTTGCGACTGTTGAGCGACCGACGATAATTTTTGTGCCAAGGGCTGACTGATCACGTTACTTTGCTGAGATGAATTCGGGGCAACAAACGGAAGATTTACACTGCTGTTTTGTCGTGGAAATTGTGGCATGGACTGAGTAGGTGAATCAGATTTTCTAATGGTGATATGATTTCACTGGCCATACGACTGAAATCACTTACTACTGAGCTTTTATCATCAGCCGTAGTTACTCTACACTTGTCGGTGAGTCCATTGAGCTTCATCGGCAAAAACCTCAATGGAGTTGCTTGAGCAGAACTAACAATAACTGGATTTGGTGTGGAGGATGCCACTATCTCCAGACAATCGTCGCTACATTCATCCGCCTGCAGCCTTTTGTCTGGATTGAGCGAGAAACATCGCCACAACGCAAAAGCGGAGAATGGCTCGGTTCCCTTATCCACAATCCACCAGCAATCGCTGTACACGCGACTAAACCGGGCATGCCTGTGAGTGTTTAGATAAAAAAAGGAAATCACTCATATTTGCCGATTTCACTTTTTGCTTTGCACTATGAGAAGGCTTCAGTGATTACACCTCGAATGCGATTAAAAATGTCAACTACCGCAGACAATTCGCCATCAAGCGCTTCTTTCGATGACGGCCGCCCTGAAGGTCGAGCAAAAAATTCTGGCGCAATTTTGGTGATTGATTTTTCGGAAAAGAAACCAGGGAAATATCCTTGTTTGACTTGCACTTAAACACTTCTCTAATTCGTATTTGCAACACCACGGGCAAACTCTTTCGCTTAGCTGTAAAATGAAAATCGCGTAACTGTAACACCGCCTAATATTTACGATAGGGAAATTGCAACCGAATTCGAGAAGGCGCAAACAGTTCTGCGTTGTGAAAAAAAAATCCATGACACTTCTGGACAAAACTGACGTGGGATGGGAAGTCATCATAACTGACGTTAGATAGGAAGCCATATGGTAGCAATTTGCATATTTATTATTAGGGCTGATTAATTACAGTTAATGAAAATTTCAAAAAAAGGAAAAGTAATGAAATTTAGTACTTAAAGTAAGTTTAACAATTTGAATTCGTACGTTAATACTAAAATTTCAATTCAGTTCTTGTAATTAGTAACTGATTAAAATCTTATTTTAAATTTGATTCTTTTGTAAAATATTACGGGCTTATGATTAATCGTAGAAAACGTGAAGACTTCCTGATATAAAGTTCAAAAAAATGAATATAATGAATTGCTGGGCCAATCAAGTCTTTCCTTCCCAGCAAAACCATTTTTTTTCCAGCAGGAGAATGTCGGCAAACGGTGAGTATGCCGCTAAGAGGGTAGAGTTCATGTAATCCGCGAATGGCCGGTTTTGCTTTGCGGTCGGTACGCGATGCCATAGCTTGTGGTTGTGTGTTTTTTATTAGCGTAGGTTTTTTCGGTTTTGTCTTCGAGTAGTATATTTGGGAGCGCGTATTGTTGTCGGTTGTTTTATTCATCCCCTCCGGGATGGGAAGATGCATTTTCGAGTAGTCGATTGAAGTTGTTTGACGCGTTATTAAATCGGGCATGTGAACCGGCTGCTGAATTTTTGTATTTCCCTGCTTGCGTAATACCTGCGACCGAAACTCATCTCCGAACTAGCTAGCTAGCTAGCACTTGTTGACCTGATGTGTACAGTCCGTTGTCATGTTCCAAGACTTCACGTCTAGAATCAATGAGAGGTCGGTTCAGATTTCCTTCGGGAAATCTCGACGTTCGTGACGTGTGTGAAGAGAGGCATTACAAATGGCGCCCAACGTGGGGCCCAAACATCCTGAAGGCGAAAAAGATTGGCGTCTTCTGACGATTTGGCCCTTTACGGAGGATGTAAGGTACCTCGGTACTTGAGCCCCACGGACATGAGTAGTGGATTTGTGTTAGACACCCATTCAGTCTCTTCACGTGAGTTGCAGCTTCCGCTCTCCTTTGTTATATTTTGTTTTTCTTGTGACAGATTTCTTCCAATGGGTCGTCCCAGGGTAAGACCTGTAAGGACCTTCTATTTTCTTGATGGGAACTATCAGCCAGATGTGCTCCTCCTATCTGCCTGGATCCTCAAGAATATAGAAGATTACCTTGCCTTTATATTGCGGATCTTTTTATGCGTGATAGATAAGTGGTTTCGGTTCGACTTTCGGTGGCGTATGCTGGAGTTGCGAAGCCCAGAATGCTTCCACGCGTCGGGATTTTAGACCGCGTACAAAATTTGTTACAGTGACGCTATCATTCATCTCGTCGAGTTAATTAACGTAGATTAGAGACAGTTTCTGTAATGTACTTGGGCTTGGGGAGAATTTTTCGAATTGGCCAGGAGCACCCTCTTTTCGGCAGACCACCATTTGCTCTCATTTCCCTATGGAGTAGTTGCCGCTCTTGGAAAGGAGAGAGCTTACCAAATACATTTTTTTAACATAGATCACGTTAGCTCGCCATTATCGACCACTTGAAGATACTAACTAAGTTTTTTATATTAAGGGATTTTATACATATGTATACTTTTACGTTACCATTAACGAACCAAAGATGACAATGAAGCGAACTCCAGAAAAACACTGGACCCATTCCAAACCTCTACAACCAGCCATCTGCGGGATCTACGAGGACGCCATGGAGGGCGTAAACAGTGTGAGATTGGAGTGCGGACACCTGTTCTATCGTATTTGTTTCCAGCAGCACTTGCAAACGTCCGATCACTGTCATTTATGTAGACGCCAAATTGAGGGAATGTCCTAGACGACCCTCTTGGAGCGCAAGCCCCTATGCGTGGAGCAGTGGCAAAAGATCCCCAGACTACTGACCAGACACAACCGCTGACGAACAACCAGGGAGCCGTATGTGGGGAAGCTCCGGTTGCTGGAGCACCAGCAGATGTCACAACAGCGCATTCAAACACCACGGTCAATAACACAATTTTGTCCTTATTGCAAGGGCTGTTCGACAGGATCAGACACATAGAGAGAGATTTGCAAGACCTCAGGAGCAGCCAGCACCACAGCCACGCAAGAGCTCCACCTGGCTGGGAACCGAATCTAAGTGCGGCTATGCCCACCTTTAGACTGGCTGATGATTGGAACCTCCCTCGAGGGAGCTCTGGAATTGATCCCAGAGCCCCAGAGTATCCACCTCGTTACAGTACCGCACCCCTACCGATACCGACAACACACGACTCAGTTCCTTACGGCAGGCCTATCAACGAAGTGAATCGCCCCACGAATTTCACGACGCAAGCCCGAGAGCCAAGACCACGCATAATGGAGTTTTGGTGACTCAGCTTCACCGGCTTCAATTCGGCAACAACAGTGGAAAGCTTCCTGTTCCGGATCCAGGCTCTAGTCGACAGTACACTGGGAGGCGACTTCTCGGCTTTTCTTCGACACGTGCGCCTCTTATTCAGCGGGGATGCTGCCGAATGTTACTGGAGTTTCAAAGAATCCATAATGTGCCCCGATTGGGATGCCTTCTGAATAGCTCTTCACAATCACTTTGATGACGGCCTCACTAAAAGAGAATAGCGCGAAGAACTACGGAAACGCAAACGAGGCTCCTATGAACCATTTGAAAAGTTCTATACCAGTATACTAACAATTCCAATTCGACGAATTATTGAGGGAGGACGTTCTCCCATATGCGTCAGTACACCTCGTACAAAAGCGACTAGTAGAATTGATTGACACTGGGGCCAGTGTTGACTGCATAGTAGCCGATTTCGCAGGAGAGGCCCTCACGACCCACGCAGATCAATTCCAGCATTTTACTACCTGGTTGAGCACGGCGGATGGAACCCCTCACTCCGTAGAGGGGAACTTACGACAGATGTCAGCTTTAAGGGTGTGTCCAAGTCCCTGGAATTCTACATTATACCCCAACTAACACAGACCCTCCACCTAGGGGTGGACTGACTTGCTGCTCAGCACATTCAACGCTTGCCTACTGGACGGGGGTTTCCCGGTACGATGGAAGGTGGCGAGGCTCGTGCTGATCAGCAAGGGGAAGGGAAACCCCGAATCGCCGTCTGCATACCGCCCGTTATGCATGCTAGACACGGCTGGGAAAGTGCTAGAGGAACTCATCAAGGGAAGACTCACTGACGCGATTCGTGCTGCTGGGAACCTATTTCCTTGGCAGTATGGCTTTAGAGCAGGACGTTCTACCATTGATGCGATTGCAGAGGTGGTGAACGCGGTCCAAAAGGAAGAGGCATATAGTCGCACCAAGTGACGGATCGTCCTGTTGGTGATAGTTGACGTCAGGAAAGCCTTCAACTTCGCTAGATGGGTGGATATTCTGGATACGCTGGAAAACTCTTTTCAAGTTCCAGAATATCTAATGCGGCTTTTGGGGAACTACTTCAAGGACCGAAGCCTGCTCTACGACACGATACAGGGCCAATGAAGGATGGGAATTACATCGGGCGTTGCCCAGGGATCTATCCTTCGTCCGGACCTGTGCGACGTGTCCTACGACGGGCTACTGAGACTTGAGATGCCAGATGAGTCACGCTTGGTCGGCTATGCGGATGATGTTGCGGCTCTGGTCACTGGACGCACCGTTGAACAGGCCCAACTTAGGCTAGGTATGCTAATGCGCCGAGTGAGGGACTGGATGACTGATCGCGGGCTGAGTCTAGCACTGGAAAAAACCGAAGTGGTCATCTTGACAAAAAAGAGAATCCCTAGAGTAAGGATGATCAGTATTGGAGACATACAAATGGAATCGAAGCCAGCGGTGAAGTACCTGGGGCTACTGATCGACTCGAAGATGAGTTTCTCTGAGCAAATCAGGGCAACAGCTGAGAAGGCTTGTAGCAACCACGGCAGTCACCGCAGTTGCAGACATTAAGAATTAGCAGAGAGGTGTGTAGCCCAGGGTGGCATACTGAGGCCGGCTAGCGCTCAGTCGTGTCGTTGGTCTTCCGGGACACCCTCTGCTCGTGCTGAGCCACCTTACATAAAAACTAGCACAAAGGGAAAAGGATGGGAAAGGGGGAGGTCATTTTGAGAAATGAAATAAGGTTTTTTTAATATGTCATGGCCGTTTATTTAATTCAAACAAAAACAAAAGAAAAAAATTCTAAAAGTGAAATTTACAAATTTTAACCCCCCGTTTTCAAATTTATGCAAGCATAATACAATTTATATACAATTTATTAACAAGAAAAAAGAAAGAAAATTATTAATTTGAGACAAAAACTAACAGTATATTTATACAAAAAAAATTCAAATAGTTACTTACACTTTCCTTGTTGAACTCCAAGCGCTCGGCGAAGAACAAAAGAAAGAAATTCGGGGCACCTGAAACTCAAACTTCAATTTAAGAATTAATGTGAACAAAGTCCAGAAATTAAAGCACTGAACGGCCACTTTTCGCAAGACGCTGATTCCACTTTCTTCACCAATTCACTACCCTTCATCCAATAGGATACTTTTGAATCCGACAAATTGTATGTTTTTTACAAAGTGCTTCACGGAAATTTTACTCTTTGTTTTTTTTTCGTTTTTCTTCTCGTTTTTTCATTAAATCAAATTAAGACACTTTTAAACTTTACTTTCAAATGTCCAAACACTCTATTATTTTTTTTCTTTGATATTATTTTCTACAGAATTTTGGATTTGAGTCGTTTTGGACCATTTTATTCCCGATTCACTCCACAACTTAAGTTATTATTTCCTCTGAAATTCACACTTAGCTCCACTCGCATACGCCACAAGCAAAATTTATTAGTTTTTATCTTGCATTTCTCACGTTTATAATTGAATTCAAATTCAAAATCACACGTCGCCAAACACAAATCCTTTTATCTACTAGTCAGAGACTAACTCCTTTTTTCCACACTCCTAACACCTCCAAAAATCAACTTCACCGCGCACCGGAAACACCTTTCTTTCTCCAAATCAAACATCTGACTCTCCAATCCCAACCATTTAATTTTCACCTTCCACCTTCATGCCATTCGATCCCGCAATCCCTTTCATTTTAAATTACCGCTGCCGCCTCTGGGTAACGTAATCGAAGTTCATTACACTTCGATTCCACTACCCACATATTTTTGTTCCCGTATCGACAATCACAATAGTTTCCATTGACTTGCATATATGGCAATTTACATCCCCAAGAATCGCTTGATTGAATGTAAAGTGTCACACATACGAGTACATTACGAAAACTATTGATTTTGCCGATACCCCACAAAAGAGTGCTTCCGTGCGCCCGGGGGAACTTGAACTCAGGGTTCCAGCAGTCCCACGGTCGGGAACTCGTGACGTAACCAATGAAGCTATGCCTTATCGATCTTCCATTCATCAGATTAGCAGCTTCAACGATGTATCTGGGCATGAGATTGAATTTTGTTAGTAGGGAAACGTGAATTAATGTTCGTTAGTAAGAAAAATAAAATTTGTTAATGGGAACTAGAGAATAGAATTTGTTAGTATGAAGGAAGGAATTAGGAATGAATAGAATGAAATTTTGTTAGTGGGAATTAAGGTAGGAAGTGTTGTTAGTGGGAAAATTGAAATTATTAGTATATGTTATATGATTTTAGTTGGAAATAAGAGTAGGATTGTGATGATGAAGAAATAAAAATTGAAGGGAAATTGGAAAAATGTTAATAAAATTAAATGAATACACAGAGGAAAAGGTAGGAGTGCCCAAAGGAAGGGTGAAATGTTACGGCGGCAATTAGAAGTTGCGAATGGGAGAAAGTCGGTACGCTGGAATTCGCAACAATCGTGGGGACGACCCAGACCCTGAGTGTCTCATTCAGCTGAGCAAACAAGGAAGGTCGGCAGGGGTAATTATGAATCGGATCGGATGTCTTTGGCGTGAAAGGTCCCAAGCAGCTTACCGGATTCATCCTCAAGCTCGTATGCCACTTGCCCAATACGACGCCGGACCAATGCAAGAGTGAATCGTGGAGCGAATTTGACAGCAAAGCGATCTGCGGCTTTGCTTACAGTGAAATTACGCACGAAAACTTTCTGACCCTGGAGTAGCTCACGAGGACGAACTCGAAGGTTGTAGCGTTGAGCTCCCTTTTGGTAGGCTTCTTGCAGTTTGTATCTGACTTGGTCCTGTACAGCTCGCAGTCGATCACTGTTAGCACTTAGCTGTACCTCACCATCCTCAAAAGCATTAAGGTATCTGAGGAGGGCGTACTCAGAACCATGTTGGTTAGGGTAGTACCCGAACATGAGAATGTAGGGCGAATATCCCGTGGACTCATGAATCACCTTGCGGAAGGCAAAACATGAGGCTGGAAGATTCTCGTCCCACTTGCCATGATCAGACCCTATATAGGCTCTAATGGCGTTCAGTGTCGACTGGTTTGACCTCTCTGAGGCATTCGCTTGCGGTGAATGATATAGGGTGAAGCAATGCTGCACTCCATAGTCATTCATAAGCTTGCTGAATACCTTGGAGGTGAACTGTACCCCATTGTCAGAGTGAAGCCATTCAGGCACTCCGAAAGTCAGAAAGATTTCGCGCTCCAAACATCGCACGACTGACTCTGCGGTGGCTTTCGTCATGGGCTTGAGCCATACGAACTTGGTGTAATGATCCAGGACCACGAACAATTGGGTATTCCCTGATTTTGAACGAGGGTATGGGCCCATGAAGTCCACAAATAGGCGCTGCATAGGTCGTTCGGAGTCTCGTGATGCTCCCATAGGGGGTCTCATTGTGGAATTTGCCGGTTTGACCTGTTTGCATATCAAGCAATTCTTGATGTGCTGAATCACATCTTGACGCAAACGAGGCCAATAATAATACCTTTGCAAAACTTCAGTTGTTTTGCGAATTCCACAATGAGAGCCCCGGGGATCATCATGAGCTCGTACTATGAGAGCTCGTTGGTGACCCTCAGGAACCCATAGTTTTGTTCTGGGAATATCAGTAGTCGACGTTACAGGAGAACCAGTACTAATATGTATTCGACCAGCTGCAAGGTGCAAATTCTGAAACTGATCAGGTTGTTTCAAGATTTGCTCCTTGAGATGCTCATACTCGGGCTCCTGAAACGCAGACTCCGGGATTGAACCACCAATGTGTCCGTGCTCCGGGAGACAGGGGATGATCGAGTTCACCCGCTCGTCCCTCGAGCATGTTCTTGACAACGCATCGGGAACAACGTTAAGGGCACCTTTCCGGTGTTCAATTTGGAAATTGAACCCTTGTAATTTCAGACTCCAGCGAGCCAATCGACCAGAAAGGTCCGACTGCTGCATCAGCCATTTAAGACTGGCATGGTCGGTTATGATGGTGAAAGGCAACCCTTCGATATATGCCCTGAATCTCTTTACGCTCTGCACCGCAGCTAAGCATTCCAATTCTGTAATGCTATAGTTACGTTGCGTAGCGTTGAGCTTAATAGACATATATGCGATTGGATGCTCTCCACCCTCATCGTCCTTCTGGAACAAAACACTTCCAATACCCACTGTACTTGCGTCACACTGGATATAGAAGTGCTTCGTAAAGTCAGGGTTGGCCAGCACTGGAGCAGAAATCAGCAATTGCTTCACTTTATTGAAGGCACTATTGGCGGAAGCAGACCACTTCAAGGTACGTTTACCCTTTAGCAAATCCGTTAGAGGGGCCGTAACCGAGGCGAAATTTGGAATGAAACGCCTGTACCATCCTGCCATGCCCATAAACCGTCTCACATCTTTGGCCGTTCGGGGTTCAGGATAGGAGACTATACCTGAAACCTTCTCCGGGTCGGTGCGCAGGATACCATCACTCACTACGAAGCCAAGATATTTGATCTCCTTCTTGACGAACTTGCTTTTTTCAACATTGATGGTCAAGTTGGCGTCCCTGAGCAGTTTTGCAACAGTACTCAGGAGCTCCAAGTGCTCATCAAATGTTGAACTTGTAACAAGCAGGTCATCTACGTAAACAAATACCTTGTCCTGCAGCTCATGCGGTATTACTTTATGCATCAACTGACACATCGTTTGGGGAGCATTACACAAACCGAACGGCATGACCTTGAAATGGTACAAGGGCCTGCCAGGGACAGTAAAGGCCGTTTTCTCCTTACTTGCCTCATCCAATGGTATTTGCCAAAAGGCATCCTTCAGGTCCAAGCTGGTAATGAACCTGGTACTCTGCAACCGTGCCAAAAGACCTTCAATCAGTGTCAACGGATAGGCGTTCTTAACAGTCACCTCGTTGAGGCGTCGAGCGTCAAGACACAAACGCACCTTGCCGGGTTTTCTGACAAGGGTCACAGGCGAACTCCACGAACTCTGACTTTCCTCTATTACCCCCAAAGACAACATACGATCGAGTTCGTCATACAACAGTTTCTGTATAACAGGCAAGACAGCATAATGCCGCTGCTTGATGGGTCGAGCGGAACCAGTGTCGATGTGATGAGACACGAGACTGGTCCTACCCAAGCCTTTTTCATTATACGATGGAAACTGTTGTTTGACGAAGTCCAGTCGTTGCTGATCTTTTGGGGACAGCAGATGAAATTCAGGGCTCTGAGGTTCCGAGGCTGCTTCGATAGCGTTGACCTGGATTGGTGCTATTTTGAAGAGATCCCAGAAGTCAATTCCAAGATACACTGCGTGCGTCAAGGAAGGAACAACTAGGAATCTCATCAATTTGGTGGTTTTATTAAATTGCACCAATGTGGTGACGTATCCCAGAACTGGATCCTTGTGCCCCGATGCAGTCTGATCATGAGCATGCATGGTATGCATATGCAAGCCCAAATTCGACAGCAGGTCCAAGGCTCCGGGTCCGAGAATACTAACACTGGCTCCGCTATCAAGCAGGCCCATCAATTAGCGACCCTTGACGGAAATCTCTGCGTAGGGCCTATTGTCGCCAGGAGTGGCAACAATTGACTCCACGCAGGCACGCTTCAAGAGACGCCTGGCGAAGAAATATCTCCAGGATCTCCGGAAGCGATCCCGAAAAGGTCGTGCTCTAAAACTAGCGGGTGATTCACGATCATCGCCCGCTTTGTCATTATTTCGGATGAAGTTAAGATCAGCCCTTGAGGTGCTCAGACCGTCAGAGAAAACAAGATCACGAGCATCTATAGACGGCGTCTCAACTCGGGGTCTGTATTGGTGGCGCTGGTCTCGTAGGTTATTGGGGCGACAGGCGTCGGAGGGTGTGGTTGGTTCCCCTGATTCGGCACAGCCCGTCTGATGTTTCCCGACATTCGGCAATGAGGGCAGTTAGGACGAAGGACGTCTTGAGCTCCGCATCCAAAACAGAATCTGCGCTGGACTACTTGAGGGCAATACCGATAAGTATGTCCAAGGTCTAGACAATTCCAGCAGACGTTAAATTCGTATCCGGTCCGCGTAGGAGCTAAAGAACGGGCTTGAGCGGTGCCTGGGGGCGATTTTACGTTTGTCTTGCTCGCCCAGGTGACCTTTGGGGTCAACGGAGTCCCTACTGCTGCTAATTCGGGCTGCGTCGGAATCGGAACTGAGGCATACAGATCAGCGTTATGGAAGGGTGATGATGCTTGATTACAGCCAGTGGCATGAGATATCTTTGAAATACCGTGTGTATTTGCTACCCATGCACTACTTGCAGATGATTGCGAGTCTACCGCGGATAATTCGGGATATTGTCCACGGGGTGTGAACTCAGCCTGTTCAGTATACTGCCGAGTTTGTCGTATATCAGGGGAATATGGTTGCGCTGGTCTTGACCTTCCCGTCATATTTTCTGAAGGCCAACTATCTTCCTCCCAAGAGACTTCATTAAGTTTATGGATCCCACGCACTGTGCTTCGTGGCTCTGGGATTCCATCAGGGTACCAGACAGCTTTTATGACCCGACAACGCCGGGAAAGCTCCCTTACTGAAGAGAAATCCATTCCCGCCAAGTGATCTCGCAGACGCTGGCTCATGTTCAGACTGAGTATGCGCTGAAGGTCACAGTCGGAGAGGCAACTTTTCAGACGTACCGCTTTGGCCGTAATATCGTCGAAAAAGGTTTGGAAAGACTCTCCAGGTTTTTGTTTTCGGGCATCTATTTCGCGACGAATATCTATGTCCATGTAGAGGCCCGCGAAACGTTCTTTGAATGCGTCCACCAAAGAGGACCATAGCATTATGGAGCAGCTTTGGTAGTAAGTCCAATACCAATCCTCGGCGGGTCCCTTGAGGAGAAGATGGAAATCCATGGCCAAAGTTTCGGAGGATATCCAACCCTCGTGAGGTACCGTCAAAACTCACCGTCCATTTATTCACCGGCAAGTATCTTGAAGGTTGCCTCTGAGGCTCGACTGATGGTCTATGGGTACTCGATAACCTGGGGGTTTCCACACTATGTGGTGATGTTCTAGGAACCGCGTTAGTAGCTGGGTGCAATTCTAATGGTGAAGGAGGTACGAAATTGTCCCCTAAATTTGTAATATGTCCTGCAGGATGTGGTGGGGACAGAGTCAAGCGATCTAGACCTCGCGTAAGACGCGCCAGCCCAGAATCATCTGTTTGTGTTTGTGTTTGGCATTTTGATACGTGATTGGCCGGTGACTAGTGTGTATATAAAGTTATTTATTTAGATTTTTTTTTTTTTTGAAGGAATCGCTAAACGTAATAAAATATCAAATGCAAGATATTGTAGCAAATACGGCGTACAGCAAATCTCATACAATTAAGTCAGCAAAAGCAATAACCAGCGTGTAATTAAAATAGAAAAAATCAATGATATAATTATCGGCAAAAGTGAATATAATGGACATTTTTCATTTCTCAAAAATGATTCTCCCCATTAATGGAAAGGGAAAAGAAAGGGAATTGAATAGGATAGTGATTAAAATTTAGACAAAACACGAAGCAGACAAACCACAACAGTGCCTGGTATAACAATGGAATTCGTAATCGGACTCCGCTCCTAATGTCACCTCAAAGGGCTGACTACGAGACCATTATGAAATGCTACGGACTTCATAATGGCTCGGACAAGAGCCGCACATATCCCAAAGCTACCACCAGATAAATGACGGAAGGACCGAAAGCGTTGGCTAATTCCAAGAGTTGGATCTAAGTCCAACTATCCCGTGCAGGGAGATATAATCAACGACTTGAAATTCGGTTGATCATAACCAACATCCACACTGTCACAGCCTGACCACTGTCATAGCCGGTGTGAACTATAAAACATAAATTCAGCACGGTAGGCGCCACTGCAACTGCGGCGAACCCCGTGATAAAAATCTAAAAATTAATATCAAAACTTAAAAAAAATCTCAAACTCAAAACAGTCCATGAAATCAACATTAAAATATAAAGCATCTGGAACATAACCGAACATTAAATCGAAGATAATAACTAAAATCGTTGCAAAGAAAAGAGAGAGAGAAAAAAAAAATATTTCCCTGGAATGCACAAACCACTATTCAAGTTAGGCACTCCAGGTACGCAACCCAACAAATCGAACATTGAAAAATTTAAATTATAAATAAAAATTAATAAAACCATGAGAAAACACCAATAGATTGGGCGCCATATGTAGCAACCACGGAAATCACCGCAGTTGCAGACATTAAGAATTAGCAGAGAGGTGTGTAGCCCAGGGTGGCATACTGAGGCCGGCTAGCGCTCAGTCGTGTCGTGGGTCTTCCGGGACACCCTCTGCTCGTGCTGAGCCACCTTACATAAAAACTAGCACAAAGGGAAAAGGATGGGAAAGGGGGAGGTCATTTTGAGAAATGAAAATAAGTTTTTTTTAATATGTCATGGCCGTTTATTTAATTCAAACAAAAACAAAAGAAAAAAATTCTAAAAGTGAAATTTACAAATTTTAACCCCCCGTTTTCAAATTTATGCAAGCATAATACAATTTATATACAATTTATTAACAAGAAAAAAGAAAGAAAATTATTAATTTGAGACAAAAACTAACAGTATATTTATACAAAAAAAAATTCAAATAGTTACTTACACTTTCCTTGTTGAACTCCAAGCGCTCGGCGAAGAACATAAGAAAGAAATTCGGGGCACCTGAAACTCAAACATCAATTTAAGAATTAATGTGAACAAAGTCCAGAAATTAAAGCACTGAACGGCCACTTTTCGCAAGACGCTGATTCCACTTTCTTCACCAATTCACTACCCTTCATCCAATAGGATACTTTTGAATCCGACAAATTGTATGTTTTTTACAAAGTGCTTCACGGAAATTTTACTCTTTGTTTTTTTTTTCGTTTTTCTTCTCGTTTTTTCATTAAATCAAATTAAGACACTTTTAAACTTTACTTTCAAATGTCCAAACACTCTATTATTTTTTTTCTTTGATATTATTTTCTACAGAATTTCGGATTTGAGTCGTTTTGGACCATTTTATTCCCGATTCACTCCACAACTTAAGTTATTATTTCCTCTGAAATTCACACTTAGCTCCACTCGCATACGCCACAAGCAAAATTTATTAGTTTTTATCTTGCATTTCTCACGTTTATAATTGAATTCAAATTCAAAATCACACGTCGCCAAACACAAATCCTTTTATCTACTAGTCAGAGACTAACTCCTTTTTTCCACACTCCTAACACCTCCAAAAATCAACTTCACCGCGCACCGGAAACACCTTTCTTTCTCCAAATCAAACATCTGACTCTCCAATCCCAACCATTTAATTTTCACCTTCCACCTTCATGCCATTCGATCCCGCAATCCCTTTCATTTTAAATTACCGCTGCCGCCTACCGGCTGCGCCAATTTTGTTGCAAACCAGTATACCCTATGTATACTGGAATGAACTGGGAGCTCATTTGATGTGTATCCAATATACATCATCAAGGCTCCCGGGGAAAAAACTCACTGTAACACCACTTACCTGCTACTCTGTCCATTTTCACTAAATCAACCAAGGCAAAAAGTTTATTTTATTAATTATTTTATTTTCTCTGTTCCTATTTTTATCTAACATTACATTTTACAAATTACATTATTGGAGACTTATATCAATATTGAGCCTGTAGAGAATCAAATGGACGTGTTATTGGTTCGGGGTGGCCATACAGCGTGGAACGCAAAAAGGCCGATTGAGGATCGCGGCGCAAGCCAACACCTCACCCCTCACCACTTCGTTGAACACTGGACGATATCTTCGGCTGAACTTTAAATCGCG
This sequence comes from Odontomyia ornata, assembly GCA_963969285.1. Lineage (NCBI taxonomy): Eukaryota > Metazoa > Arthropoda > Insecta > Diptera > Stratiomyidae > Odontomyia > Odontomyia ornata. The sequence goes on along the minus strand of OZ017738.1, from coordinate 230,214,137 downwards.
AATACTTTAACCGTCTAAATGATAACTGGGTAGCAGCACGCTCCCTTTTGGATTTGAATACAAACTCTCTGGTATAAGACTGCCCAAGAACATTAAATACCATTCTATCGTGAACTTTCAACCTAAATTCTCTTTAAAGGTGCTGAGTAGCCGAACACGTGCGCTCTCGTTCCACGAAAGTTTTTCCTACCCGCTTCGTCTCGCTTGCTTGGCTGGTGAATATGCGAAACTGGGGAAATTGAGCGAAAGAGTGCTTTTCGCTTAAGCTTTCGACTTCGAAAGAGTGCTTTCAGTTAAAGCTTTCGGTTTTCCCAAGATCTCTTGTGGTAAAACAGCGAAACTGGGGACATTGAGCGAAAGAGTGTTTATTCCGGAACTTTCGGTTTTCCTTTCCGCTTACCTCTCTTCGAAGCACCCCGTTCGTTCACGATGTGAATATCGTTGCGGGTTGAACTTTCTCGTTCACTTATCTGCTCGCTTATTTACTTGCGCATGTGTTTCCATGGCTAATTTTCATTGGCGAAGTGCGAGTACATAGGTGTTGTTTGCTCGCTACTATTGCAGTTATGAAGCGGGGATATATCCGAGTATGTTTATGTGTTCACTCGCAACAACGTAATCGAAGTTCATTACACTTCGATTCCGCTACCCACACATTTTTGTTCCCGTATCGACAATCACAATAGTTCCCATTGACTTGCATATATGGCAATTTACATCCCCAAGAATCGCTTGATTGAATGTAAAGTGTCACACATACGAGTACATTACGAAAACTATTGATTTTGCCGATACCCCACAAAAGAGTGCTTCCGTGCGCCCGGGGGAACTTGAACTCAGGGTTCCAGCAGTCCCACGGTCGGGAACTCGTGACGTAACCAATGAAGCTATGCCTTATCGATCTTCCATTCATCAGATTAGCAGCTTCAACGATGTATCTGGGCATGAGATTGAATTTTGTTAGTAGGGAAACGTGAATTAATGTTCGTTAGTAAGAAAAATAAAATTTGTTAATGGGAACTAGAGAATAGAATTTGTTAGTATGAAGGAAGGAATTAGGAATGAATAGAATGAAATTTTGTTAGTGGGAATTAAGGTAGGAAGTGTTGTTAGTGGGAAAATTGAAATTATTAGTATATGTTATATGATTTTAGTTGGAAATAAGAGTAGGATTGTGATGATGAAGAAATAAAAATTGAAGGGAAATTGGAAAAATGTTAATAAAATTAAATGAATACACAGAGGAAAAGGTAGGAGTGCCCAAAGGAAGGGTGAAATGTTACGGCGGCAATTAGAAGTTGCGAATGGGAGAAAGTCGGTACGCCGGAATTCGCAACAGGCTGCTTCGGGAATATCGGCTCTGAGTCGACATATGGCCAACGTAGGGGGACCCAGCCCATCAAGAAGACGCCTCTTGATGAGTGCTGTAGGGTCAGTGCTACTGTACGGAGCAGAGGTATGGGGCAACGCTCTCAGCAAGGAGGTACACCGAAAACGATTGGCACAGGTACAGAGAAGAGGAGCACTGAGAATTGCATCTTCGTATCCAACAGTCTCTGACTCGGCGGTGAGAGTGATTGCAGGCGCGATACCTGTCACCCTCCTTGCTAAAGAGTGCCGCGCTATTAACCTGCGCCGAAACGAGGATGCGAGGGAGATGGTTGTCCGCGAGGAGAGACAGCGCTCGCTCAACGATTGGCGGCAGTCTTGGGTGAATTCCACGAAGGGAAGGTGGACTGCGCGCCTCATCCCGGATGTGCGACCATGGCTAAATCGAAGGCGTGGTGACTTCTATCTGACCCAGCTTTTGAACGGGCACAGGTGTTTTCAGTCTTACCTGCACAAGATCGGTAAGTCACGGTCTCCCGATTGTAGGAAAAAAGGACAATGCCTGTCACACATTTTTTGCGGTACAAAATGGGTCAGGCTGCGAAGGGAACTCTACAGGGAGACGGAAGAGCTCACCCCGGATAATATAGTTGCGGTGATGCTCGAATCGGTTGACAAATGGGACCAGGTGGCACATTATGCTCAGGCAGTCCTAAAATATAAAAGGGACTCGCAGCAGCCGGAAGTGCTGGGGCTGGGGGATCGCTCTTCTGGCATTTCCTCTTCCCCTCTCCCCTCCCGCAAGGAAAGGGACTCCCCAGCTTGAAGGCATCCCACGGCGTAACAAAACCAGCCCTGGCCCGAAGTAATGTGTCAAACGGTTCCATGCTGGGTTCTCAAGTTGACAGGGGAGGTGTTTAGTGGGTAGTTCAGTCGCGCATGGGAGTCCCACACTCTGTGCATAAATAGCAATCACCTCCCCACCAAAAATAAAAGGTGCGGATTTCGTCCGAAAATTTAATTTGGTCCGGGCATTATTTTCTAGCACGATACTTGACTCTGTCGCCACTGTCCATGACGCGACCCCAACGTCTCACTCATTTCGACATGCACTGGATGCAAATCAACAGCTGCGACTTGATTCGGCTTTTCCAGCGCAAGAGAAGCTGCTGATCCCCTTAGGCAGAGACATTTTACCATATCTTCAGCAAAGGAAAAGTCGTCATATGCCGAAGTTGATCGGATGTTGGTACTAGGCGTTATCGAAGAATCGCAGAGTGCATGGGCTTCACTTGTCACTTTCGTTGTTAAGCCGAATAGGGTCCAGCTATGCTCAGATGCCCGACGTTTGAATGCCGTCATTGTCAAGGATGCATATCTCGATTACCTTAAGACCATTTTATTATGAGCTTGGACCTCAAAGACGCTTTCTGGTAAGCCCCTTTAGATCCTGGCTCAAAAGAGAAGACAGCCTTCACAGTCCTAGGTCGCCCACTGTACCGATTTGTGAAAATGCCATTCGGACTGTGTAATGCCCCTCAAAAAATAACGTACCTTATGGTTAAAGTGATACCACCACATTTACGGCACCAAGTTTTCGTATACTTCGACCGACCTATTGCTTATAACCGAGACCTATGACGAAAACATCGGTCTGCTTCAGAAAGTGGCTTTGCACATCCGGAAGGCAGGGTTAACCATCAAAACACAGCAGAGTCAGTTCAAAATGACAGAGGTTAAGTATTTGAGCCTCATCATTGGCCATGGCAACATCGAAACCGACCCGAACAAGACACAAGCGGAGGGAAACCCTTCAAAATCGTTACGGATCATGCACATCTGAGCCAAATTGACCTCCATTGCCATTTGGCTAGATGAGCCTTGAAATTCCAGGCGTTTGACTTTACGATTCGACACTGGAAAGGAAGCCAACATGTGGTACCGGACACATTTTTTGCGTGTGCAAAATGAGTCAGGCTGCAAAGCGAACTCTACAGGGAGACGGAAGTGCTCACCCCGGATTATGTAGATGCAAAGATGCTCGAATCGGTTGACGAATGGAATCAGGTCGCACATTATGCTCGGGCAGTGCTAAAATATAAAAGGGACTGACAGCAGCCAGGGCGTAACAAAACGAGACCTGACTCGAAGTTACATATCAAACGGTTTCAGGCTGGGCTCTCAGGTTGGCAAGGGAGGTGCTTAGTGGGTAGTCCAGTCGCCTTCTTGCGTGCATGGGAGCCCCACTTTCTCTGCATAAATAGCATTCACCTCCCTACCACAAAAAAAAAACATGTGGTACCAGATACCTTATCGAGCCAAATTGGCCCAGGAGGACGACAGCCCCCTAATAATCGACCTGGACCATCCCACCTTCAAGTTGGCAGGTTACATCCAGCTGATGCATACTATTCAGAGCCAGTTACCACAGCTGCCAGAACTGCAGGTGACGGAGTGATTTATATACAGGTGGATGGGACACGCATCCGGAGACCACATACAAGAAGAGGAACAGTGAAAGTTATGTGTGCCCAAAGAATTGACCATCGATCTTATTGGACGTGCTCATGGTCACCCGCTGAGGGCACGCGGCGGATACGGTCGTACTCTTTGGCTGCTGAAAACCTATTGCTGTTGGCCGAAAATGGTACAACAAATAAAAGCATATGTGTGTAAGTGCACCAAAGCGCCCAATGCTTCCCTTGGCCTCCAATGGGTAAGTTTGAACTACCGGAGCGTGTGTTTCAGCGCTTGTATATCGGTCTTTTCTTCTGGTCACACTAGAGCTGTTGTAGTCCTGGACCAATGGTCAAATTTCCAAGCATTGAGTCGAATCGTGACATGCATTGCAACCCGATAGTCAGCTTCCTGGAGAAACGCGTCTTCTATGTATTTGGAGTACCAAAAACTATGTATTTGGAGTACCAAAAAATGTTGTCCAGTTCACCTCAGGTAGATTTCGGGACCTGATTGACAAGTATGGTATTACTCACCAGCGGTCTACTCTCCTCAAGCAAATGCGTCCGAGCGACTAAACCGTATACTCCTAGCCGCTATTCGTGCCTATGTTGATCTGGATCAGAAGAGATTGGGACAGTAGGATTTCCGCCATTACCTGTGCTCTGCACTCTTCATACCACAACGCTATATATTACTTTGCCGTGTTCGGCCAATACATGATTTGCCACGGCAACTTGTACCGGTTGTTGCGGCAGTTAAAATGTTGGGAAGACCCAATAGTGGCTTTTGTGACATACGAGAAGCTGCGAATACTGCGAGACCAACTCCGGGGCAAGATTGAAGGTAGCAGACATACGGGGGCGGAGCGCTACAACATGCGATCTCGCCCTTCTTGTTTCAAGGCAGGCGACGAGATCTATCGACGGAAATTTAGGCAGAGTGAAGCGGCCCGGCACCACAATGCTAAATTGGACAAGAAATTTGTTATATGTCGGGTCCTACAGGTGTTAAGTCCGAAGCAATATCTCATTTTTGACATGTCCGGAAAAGAACTGGGAGTCTCATGCCATCCCCAAGAAATTCCCTTTTTTGTGTTCTTTTACGATTGGCATTGTTCACCGCCACCTGGGCTCATAAATCGCACATAGCGAGCTTTCACCCTAGAACTTCCCAGGGAATGCTAGCCATCTATCCGACACACGCCTCCAGATGGGTGGACTCAGCTTAGAGCTTGACATCTTGTCCTTCAGTCTCCCCATGCCTGGTTGCTGTCGTTGACACTGCCCTGTAATAACTTAGCCCTTGATGCCCTCCCTACTGACGACGATCAGCCGATCCATGTACCCTACGCTCTTGACGTCACTGGTTCGAGAGTGACCTTTTAACTACTCGCTGCCACAGAGTAAGACCGCGATTTTTTTTTGTGGTAGGGAGACGAATGCCATTTATGTACAGAGTGTGGGACTCCCATGCACGCAAGAAAGCGACACCTCCCCTGGCAACCTGAAAACCCAGTCTTTAACCGTTTGACACATTACTTCGGGCCAGGTCTCGTTTTGTTACGCCGTGAGGTGCCTTGAAGCTGGGGGATCGAGGGGAAGAGGAAGTGCCAGAAAAGCGATTTCCCAGCCCAAACACTGTCAACCAATTCGAGCATCACCACAACTATATTATCCGGGGTAAAGTTTCCCGTCTCCCTGTAGAGTTCCCTTCGCAGCCTGACCAATTTTGTGTACGTACAAAATGTGCGGCAGGCATTATCGTCCTCTCTTGGGCAATACCAACAATCGGGAGACCGTGACTTACCAATCTTGTGCAGGTAAGACTGAAAACACCCATGCCCACTCAAAAGCTGGGTCAGATAGAAGTCAGTCTCACCACGCCTTCAATTTAGCCACGGTCTCACATCCGGATTGAGGCGCGCAGTGCACCTTCCCTTCGTGCAATTCACTCAAGACTACTGCAAATTGTTAAGCGAGCGCTGTTCCTCTTTGAGGACAATCATCGCCCTCGCATCCTCGTTTCGACGCAGTTAAACCAGAGCCACAACATCATCCGCATGGCCGACCAAGCGCGACTCATCTGACAACTAAAGTCTCAGTAGCCCGACGTAAGACACGTTCCACAGGTCCGCATCAAGGATAAATCCCTGGGCAATGCCCGATGTAATTTCCATCCTTCGTTAGGCCTGTGTCATGTCGTAGAGCAGGCTTCGGTCCTTGGGGTAGTTCCTCAAAAGCCGCATTAGATATTCTGGGACTTGAAACGAATTTTCCAGCATATCCAGAATATCCACCCATCCAGCACAGTTGAAGGCATTCCTGACGTCGAGTGTCACCTACAGGACGGCCCGTCACTTGGTGTGACTATGTGCCTCTGCCTTTTGGACCACGTTGACCACTTCTGCCATTGCATCAATGGTAGAACGTCCGGCTCTAAAGCCGTACTGCCGAGGAGATAGGTCCCCAGCAGCACAAATCGCGTCAGTGAGCCTTCCCTTGATGAGTTTCTCTAGCACTTTCCCAGCCATGTCTAGCATGCATAACGGGCGGTATGGAGACGGTGATTTGGGATTTCCCTTCCCCTTGCTGATCAGCACAAGCCTCGCCACCTTCCATCGTACCGGGAAAACCCCGTCCAGTAGGCAAGCGTTGAATGTACTGAGCAGCAAATCAGGAAAATGGCGATAGACAAGCTACGACACCTCAGCCGGAACACCATCTGGACCTGGAGCCTTACTCGCTTTCAATGAGAGGACTTTCTCCTCCAGTTCCGGCTGAGTGAAGAGTGAACACTAGACTGCTGTTTCATCTTGGACAGCGTCAACATGGACGGGATCGGTGGGGAAGAGTCCCCGCACTATCGCGTCCATCTTTTCCGCTTCATGTATACAACGCTTCCGTAGGGTACCCAGCTTACACATAACTAGCTTGTAGCCAAGGCCCCACGGATCTTTGTTCATACTATCCACTAGGTCTTGCCAGCAGCCTTGCTTTTGTTGATCAATTTGTGAAGGCATTTCCTGGCCAACTTATATGCTGCTACCCAGTTGCATGTCTCGTCACGATTCCACGCCCGTTGCGCCTCACGTCGAAGTTTGTGACACTCCCTTTGCTTTTTAGCCATTTCAGTTGGCCACCAGTACATTGGGGGCTTGCCGTGCTGGAGTTTTCGACAGGGCATAGAAGCGCAGCAAGCAGTCGCTATGATGCTTATAGTAGAGTTCACCACGTCCTGAGCTGCCAGTTCTTCCGTCACCTCCGAAGCTCCCTGCAGTGGCTCACCTGCTGTGAGCATTTTGATGAACCTCTCGACGTCCATCCTTCCAATGTTCCATCCAGTTGTAGAAAGCCGAGAGCACGGACGTTGGAAGACAACATCACTGATCTGAAGCAGAATGCACTGATGATCACTGGCTGAGTAGTCCTCTAATACTTTCCAGTTGTGTATCCTCCGTACTAAGGACTCCGAGGCGAATGTCACGTCCGGTATGGTTCCCTTACAGCCAGCGGTAAGTCGGCGTGTTTCCGGAGTTTAGTATGACGAGTACCGCCTTGGCCACCATTTTCAGGATTCACTTTCCCCGCGGAGCTGTTTAAGGCATGCCGCATTCGATCGCTTTCACGTTGAAGTCGCCCATAACGAGACAGCACCCTCCAAAGCATTAAGCTTGGCTTGGAAAGATGATATCGATTCGTTAGGCATTAGATACACACTAAAGAAGGTGATCCTTGAGCACCGAACCCACACGGAACTATCCCCCCGTCCACAACTCTCCGCTTGGAAATCACTGTTCCGAATTCAGATGGTGGCAGTACCAATTTCGTCAAAAGACTATAATGCAGGACTTTTATCATGGTATTGCTCACTCAGCAGCAAGAAGTCGACTTTCATGTCCCTCGCAAACTGCTCAAGCAGATTTTGGGTGGTTGAACTGCAGTGTAGGTTTAGCAGCAGGATGCGGGTCATCGAAGTTCTGATTTTGCCTTGGCTAGGGCTTCCTGGAACACCCGGTATTTTCTTGATCCCAAGACATGTCCAAAATCAGGTTTTGGATCAGCATCCTTGCAAAGAAAACAGTGTGCCTCCTTCGTACACTCTTTTTTATTACGTCCCATTTCACTGCATTTGAAACATAGGGAGCTCCTATTGTTTGGCGTCCTTTTCGATTAAGGTAACTATGGCCAGGCGTTCTCCCCTGTTGTTTTCTGGTGTCAGTCTCGCTTTGATATTTCCCACGCTAGGGAACTCTCTTGTGATGGCCTATTCTACCTCGTTCAGACCCGTCACGCAGTCAATGTCTCTTATTTCGATTTAATTGCGCTTTTCCTAAGGACTTTCTTTACTGCGTCGGCCTCTACTCCGAATTCGACCAGTATGTGGTCCAACCGCTGTGGTCGTACTGCTTTAATGGTAGTGTTGACATCTTCGGGCCTCGCATTTCCCCTGATGTCCCGCAGTACCTCTACGTAGGATCGGCCATCTTGGGGGTTTATGAGCAGTGCCTGCTGCCGGGGACTTTGTCGGGGCTTCTATCTCTCCTGTTTTGCATCAGGTCTTTCTTCTGATGGGCATCCGTGCGAACTTTACTTTCTGACACTTTTCGAAGGAGTTTCTTAGCGGCTTTCTTCGCTCCTTTTGTAGGCACTATCTGGAACCCGTGATCTAGTGCTCCACGTCCATCAAGTGCCTCTTCCATCCTTCTTTTATCCCGATCTCCTTTAATTGGACTAGACGCCATTCTTTTATTGATTTTTAATGGTGGAGCATCTGCATGCGGGCCTTAGATTTTGCCTCCAGCGCTTTTTTTAACTTCTGCTCATCTTTGGCCCTTAACCAGCTCTTCCGATAGTGCCCTATGCAATCTAGGAGCTCCTTTAGTTCAAGGAGCCCAACCTTTACTGCTTTGCTGATTTTTTGGGGAGTCGCATGCAGATTGGATACTTTTCAGAACATCTCCCGCTTTTCGGAATAGCCTTTCTTCTTCGTATCGCTGGGTGGCAATTGTACTTTGTGACCATTCTTGGGAGGATGTTATCGCTTTCCGTTTCCGAATGCTGTACTTCCGCCACATTTTCGACGTTGGCGGTGCAATCACACAACGTCGCTTTATTTTCCTGGTCACTCATTGCTTTTCGTGCCGTAATCTCCTCGTTGGATTGAGGATGTTTCTTTACTATGTCGGGATTTGCGACCCTTGCATCGATCGCTTCTGTAACGATCCTGCAGAGTTTTCCGCTTTTCCTTAATAGGACGCTCTGGCGCTCGCATAATTTGTTTGCTGCGCCCGAACGTCGCAGGAATCGCAGTCTGAACCAGACTGTCTGCCAATCTTCGTTTTTCGTCTGTCGTCACTGTCATTGTATTATTCGTCATTTTTGTCATCGTTAGTACTGCTCTCGATGTTTTGCTAACATCGTGGCTGCAACCGCTGGTTGCTTCGTCGTTGTTATTATTTTTTATTTTTTTTGGATTTTTTTGATATTTTTTATATGTTTTTGGTTGCTCTAATTTTATTGGGTCCCCCGTCGGAGCCACTATCTTCGTTCGTGTGCATAGTCACCTTTTTGGTCCCATGGTTATCTTTGCAGAGCAGGGAGGCCATGCAGGGTTTGGAACAAGCCCTTATGGGGACACGTGCTCAGAGCTAGACCAGCGCTAATCGGGAGTCCGTCTCACACGAGCCTACACCACCAACCCAATGGTGCGAAATTTGAGCGTACTCCGAGGCCTGCCAAGGTTTTACCGGGACGGAGACGGTATGATAGTTGAATTGGAGCCGTTCGCACACGAGTTCCACCTCGGCGCTACTGTGCAAAGCAATTAGGTCCAAACCATCATATCCGCCAGCCCAAAGCATCAATTCCAGTTCGTTGTCCAAAGCGTAGCTCAGATCCAATCAGGGTCGTTACTTGTCATCCCAGGAGGGAACTTCACGGTGCCCTCCATATCCTCGGGCCCGTGGGGGCGGCGCTCCCAAAGAATGCTAGCCTCCAAGAGTGCTCTTGTCGGCCGGCATTCCCCCTGCGGGAATTTCCTCGGATGCATGGGGGCGGAACTCCACAAAGAATGCTAGCCTTCAAGAGTATTTCTGTCGACTAGCATTCCCCCTGCGGGGACTGAACCGCGATTGGACATGTGCCAAAAAGAAAAAAGACGGAGATGACGTCTGGTTTACGCTGATTGCGAGTTTCACGTTGCCGTAAATTTTAGCGGTGCTGATCCCGGCTTCAAAAAAGTTAGTGACAGTGATAGCCGCCCCATTTATTGAATGCTTCCTGGACATCATTATCTGTTGCGGATGAAAATCCTGCAGTTCCCCACGACAAGCGAAGCCCTTTTAACTTTACAAGTAAGTTCTACAACAGATTTTTAATACAGCTCTTCTAATGTTCCCGAACCCAGCGTCAGTGGCGTGGAACATCCCCCAACTACAGCTCTCCAACGGGATTGGAAGCGCAGTGAAACGATTGAAGTGTGAATGGTTGACGTCGGGAGCAGTGGGCGCACCGGCCTTACATCAAAGTAACGTGGTGGAATTTGACATGTCCTACTGAGAAGCAATAGGCGAAGGATGTCTCATGGTGGTCAACCTCGAGGTCCTTTCTTTTGCTTACACCCCTAACGTGGCCAACTATGTCCTAATGCAAATAACGCACTATTGCCCGAGGGAAACATTTGAATTAACTGGATGCCATCAAGCCTCTAACTTGGAACTAAACGGAATCACAACACATTGCGAAGAATTAGGATCGCTAGATCTGGAAAAGAACGAGTATGTTGAGATTTGTTGATAGAAATATGAACAAACAAGCCGATAACTTCTCATCGACAACAAGTCAGTGAAAGATGTATCTGATTATCGGTTAGTACAACGGCGAGTGATTCTTAAGTGCAAAGGAAATGGCTATTTGCTGACAGACCTATATTTTCGTAAACGACGGCCATTCTGGCATTAAATTTCAACCATGATGGTGACACACGGAAATTTAAAAAGGACAAATTCAGTGCGGAGTTGTATGAAAGTACGAGTAAGTTCTGTATTAATCCTAATGTAGTCAAGTAGAACTTTACAGAAATTAACTGGTGCAGACATTTGATGTGGCCCTACTTAAATACCGTGGAAGAATACGTTCTTTTTCTCCCCTAGAAGCAGTGGCAGTAGATGACATTCTTCTAGGTTAAATTGAAAATTTTCAGATACGTCTCTGTGATCTGCCCTCATTGGCTAGCAAGTGTCGACGTCGCAGCTCCGTATTTCAAATAGTTATTATAAACATATCCTTACTTTACTGGGCTGCTATGGACATTGTTAAATGTTCACAAATTGAACACTTATAATTATGACGGCACTTGAACCGTGTAATAAGCCAAACAGGTATAGTTGAATTGAGTCACGACGGCACTTGAACTGTGTAACTATCGATGCACAATATAAATAAATCAGCAGCACTTAAACTGCGATATCTTCCGCGAAATGAAGTCACCAACAATGATTTTATTCTTCATAATATGAAATATTTATATGATAAAAATGCTTCGTCTAAAATCAATTTCAACATAACAAGAATTCAAGAATATGCAAAATGTACAAGTACATCGATCAAAAGTAAATTGCCTAGGTCTTCGTTTGAAATCAAAACAATTAAAGGTGAGTGAACATGAAATGCATCGTCAGTGTGAATTACATTTATATAGGTCAATTTCACGATGCGAGGTAAGCATATGATTTAATAGCAATGTGATAATTAAATTATAGGTAAGTGAATTTTATAACATGAAATTGCGCTACGAAAATTAAAAGTTATTGCAGGTATGAACATCCTCCCCCACATTGAATGTGTATTCAACTTCTTATTGTATGTTGACATTGAAATCTGCAGTTGGTTGTTTTTTTGGACGAGCTATTGGTTTCGGTTTGCAGGAGAAGCGGTTATGTTGGTTCCATAGCCAGCACCCTGCTGACATGATGGCGAGCAGTAGTGCTAAGTATTTAATCGTCAAATGATGGGTAGTGTGAAACTGAATCTAGTTCGGTGATTCTGCAACTTGATTGTCCTTCACAAGTCGTTGCAGAGCAAGTAATTCCTCTAGGTGCGGGTGTTGCTGTGTACCTTGCGCCAAGATTGGGTTTAGTTTTTCTGGCGGTGCTATATTTTCCCGGTTGCTGATCCTTGGATATAAGACTGAGCTGTTGCTTGCAAACGTGCGATGCGCTTCAATTGTTACGTGGTCATGTTTAACATAGTTTCGCAATCTGGATCAATAGTAAGTAGCCCAGATTCCCTGAGTGTCATTTCAAGTCTTCTTCGGTGGCAGGTGGCGGTAATCTGTGTGAAGGCCCGTGATGACACAATCCATTGGTTTTCGCGGAATAGCTTCACCCATACAGGGCTATCTTGTACTGACTTAAACTCACAATTCCTACGGATCAGTTTGTTAAGAAGGCTTATCTCGCAAGCACAAATGTCTGCGCCTAGTTTATGTATAGTATGGGTGGCTTTACATAAATAGGTTTCCCTTCTTGTGATGGTACAAGCGGTTAAATCATTTTGTGTTAGTGGAGTGTATTGGTCTCTATGTGAGTTTATCGCAAGATATGAAGCACATGGTTTTATGGAGACGAATGTGTTGTTCACCTTAGATGGTAGGGGTATAGTCCTTAGAAGATCGAATTGGTTTTGTTCAATCAACGGTAATTTTGCCTCGAAAACTACGTGATCACCTAGTACGGTGCCTGTTACTGTCATTAGTTTGTATACTTGGACAAGATCATCTTGGTCTACTGGCAAACGCGTGTATGCTGGAAGATGTTGCTTAACTGTTGCAATTTCCTTACTGAGTTGTTGTGGTGATAACAGTAGGGGATTCATTCTGCCGTGATGCGTATCGTTCAATGTATCTGCTATTGCTGACTGTATGCGATGTAAGTTTGACAAAACTGTTATCTGAATTGAGAGTGATGAGAGAAATTTAAATTTTCAATTGGTTTGTACCATCACTGTCGTCATTAACTTGGTTCAGCAAAAGACTCAATTGGTTATTGATTGCGTTGAATTTTTCCGCCGTGGTAACCTGATCCCACCTCATGATGTTGATCGTTGAATCAATAATCGAGGTTTGATTTTTGAATAACGCCAATAGTGTTTGCTCATTCTCTCGTACTGCGCCAATTGTATGGGTCATTTCATCAGCATATGCTAAATCAAGTATGCCAAACAGTGCGTTAGCTACGTTTCCAACTACGTGTAGTGCTCCTTTTTTTTTAGCGCTTAGTAAGGATTAAGCCGGGGTTTGGCTCGAACTCCTCAAAACTGACTGGTTCACTTAGTATGGCTGGTAACATCAAGCATACCAAGAGTATTGTCGAAAGTAGTTCTCCATTAGATATCTTGACCTTTTTCCTTGATTGATGATATTCTTCATTTGAATCTTGAATTTCTTGTTCCAAATCCCTGCTATGAGTAGCTTCGTGGTCACGTTGTTTTACTTCGGAACATTCTTCTTCTAGGGGAAAAGGTGCAAGCCGCTGGATCACTCGTTGGAAGGTGCTTGGACTGTTTTTACGTCTGCAGCTCGAACGAGACCATCATCCCCTTCACATATTCGAAGAATTCTTCCTAATGGCCATCGCATAGATGGCAATTCATCATCTTTTAGGATGACCATTGTATCTGGGTGGACATTTTTGCATTTTTCTCTCCACTTGTGTCTATATTGCAATTCATGCAAGTACTCACGCGACCATCGTTTCCAAAAATCTTGTTTTATTAGTGTTACTTGCTTCCAACTTTTTGCTAGACCTAGGTGTACTGGCTGGGCTTGTGAATCAACTTGAGCTATAAGAGGCTCTCATATGAGAAAATGTCCGGGAGTTTGCATTCAGATCATTTGGATTTGCCGACAGTGGTGTAAGAGGTCTTGAGCTCAGCACTGCCTCTATTTCAATTAAAACTGTTTTGATTCCTTCATGTGTAAGAGATGTTTTTGAAATGATCAGTACTAAGAATTTCTTCGCTGATTTGACACCAGCTTCCAAGAGCCCTCCAAAATGAGCTGCTGTCGCGGAATGATGTGGAAGTTGATACCTTTTCTGCTGCATGTCTTAGTGATTGCTGCTTGTGCGTCATCAGTTATTAGTCCATTGATTTCGTGTACCCACAAAGTTTGTAGCATTGTCGCAATGCAAATGCTGAAAGTGTCCTTGTCGTCCAATAAATCTTTTCAAGGCTCCCAGAAAAGATTCTGTTGTCAAATCTCCTACAAGCTCTAACTGTAAGGCTTTAGTGGAAAAGCAGCAAAATACAGCAACGTATGCTTTTTACGGTTTCTTGCCTCTTAATTTGAAATGAGTCCATACTGGTCCGCAGAAGTCTACACCACTATTCACAAATGGTCTCACCGGTTGCACTCTAGATGATGGTAAATTTCCCATCATCTGGGATAATAACTTCGGTCTTGCTCTTGCACATCTAACACAATGTTGAACCACAGACTGAGCCAATGACTTTCCCTTCAATGACCAAAACCGCTGTCTTGTAGTTGCTAGCAGTGTTTGGGAGCCGCAATGTAGGTTTTCTGCATGAATATGATTCATGAGAAGTTTTGTGATTGGGTCGTAGAATGGAATAATCATCTGGTGTTTTGCGTCGTACGAAAGATTTGAGGATTGCAAACGAGTACCGGCTCGGATGATCCTTCGTTTATCTAAGATGGGTGATAGGTTGCTGATGATACTAGTGTTGTTAACTGCAGCATTCTTTTTCAACTGACTGATGTTGTGTACAATCATATAGAGTGCTTCATCCAGCTTCAATGGGCTTATTAAGATGCATGTTGAGCGTGGAACCCTTTTTCTCTGGTATGCTTGATGAAACGTCTTATATATGCTACAATACGTTGTAACCTCTGCATAGAGTTCCTATGGTTAATTTTGTAAATGATTTCATCATCATCAGTTGACGTGGCTAATGATGTCTGGGCGGTTATACATCTTTTACTTTCGGGATCATTTTCCAGATGCTTTCCTTTGACAAACAATGGAAGCCAAACAGATTCTCTTCCTTGCAAAAAGAATGGCCCATAGAACCACAGCTTATAGGACGTAAGTTTTTCTGGGTTGAGACCATGTGAAAGTACATCCGCTGAATTTTCTTTAGAAGTAACATGACGCCATTGCTGTTGTAGTGATTTTTCTTGGATCTTGGGAGTTCTACTTGCTACGAAGAGTTTCAAGTGCGACGAATCTGAAGTAATCCAAGCTAGAACAATTTCAGAATCCGTCCAAAAGAATGTTCGAGCTTCTTCACTCGAGACACTAAATGAGCGGATAATGTGGTGGCGCATAACTCTAGTCGAGGTAGTGTTTGACGTTGAAGTGGAGCTACTCTAGATTTAACGCAAAGAAGTTGAACAATAATTCTTCCATCATTAGTGACCGAGCGTATATATACTGCAGCTCCGAAGGCTTGCTCAGAGGCGGCAGAAAACATATGGATTTGGAGCTCTTTTGACTTCTCTTGGGCAAATATGTGTCGTGGGAATTGTATTTTGTCTACTGCTGTTAAGTTGGTCCGGAAATTAATCCATTCCTTACGCAAGTCAGACGGAAGCTCTCGGTCCCAGTCGATGTTGTGCTTCAAAAGTTTCTGTACGAAGATTTTTGCGGTAACGACTACTGGTGATATGAGTCCGAGAGGGTCCAACAGACGGGCTATATCTGAAGTCAGGATTCGTTTAGTAATGTGTTGTGCTTGATCTACAGGTTTTTTTGCCTTGACTCTGAACTGATCAGTTTTTGGTAGCCATGGAAGTCCCAAGGTCTTAGCCTCTGCGTCAGTCTCTTTATTAAAATCAAGCTCAATTTCTTGATCCTCTGGAGCGATGGTTTACAGAAGTTGCGGATGATTAGCGCACCATTTACGTAGCTTAAATCCTGCTTGTTGTAAATTATGTTGCAATTGCTTCTGCGTAGCCTTAGCCTCTGCGAAACTGTTGGAACCAGCTATACCGTCATCAACGTAAAAGTTGTTCAGGAGAATTTGTGCTATTAATGGATTGGTACTGATGTTTTCATGTGCCAGTTTTGAAGACATATAGTAGCCAGATATGGAGCCGGCCTAGTGCTGTATGTTACTGTTAAAAGTTGGTAGCATGTTTTCTTGTGGATTGTTCCTCCACAGAATAAGTTGAAACATGCACTCATCCGTTTCAACAAGAATTTGCCGGTACATTTTTTGTATGTCTGTGGTAAATATATATCGTATTATCCGGAATCGAAGCAAGATGGTAAATAGCTCACTCTGGATAGCTGGGTCGGAATGTAGAACTCCGTTTAACGAGTAACCGGTTGATGTTACGCATGATGCATCAAATACAACTCGCAGTTTCGTGGTGCTGCTGTCTGGTTTTATCACACAGTGGTGTGGCAAAAAATAATGCTTTGCAGA
Source organism: Odontomyia ornata (assembly GCA_963969285.1). Taxonomy (NCBI): domain Eukaryota; kingdom Metazoa; phylum Arthropoda; class Insecta; order Diptera; family Stratiomyidae; genus Odontomyia; species Odontomyia ornata. The sequence continues at coordinate 230,197,899 of OZ017738.1, read as the reverse complement.
GATCTGACTCATGTCAGCTTCCTTCATATGCCCCAACTGTTTATATTCGCGCATGAACTTAATATACTCTTGTTTTAACTTCGGATTCCGGATTAAGCGTCTTTATAAGGCAAGAAACCGATTCAACGCTATTTGCTTGGATTCTCCGAGAATTGCCGGATCCATTACAAATGGCAATGTTACAATGAAACGCCCACTAGGGTTCCTTTTGGTTGTTTGTAAGAAGTGATTTTCTCAGAGTTTCTCTGCAGCTGTGAAATTTAACTCTGAGCTATCAATTTCTTCCTGTTGCCAAAATCTTTCTATCATGCGCTTAATACCGTCTTCACTTGCTGTGTTGATTGCACAACTAACATTCACGTTGGAAATTGCAGACATTGATGATGCATGTTTGAGCTTACCGCTGATGACCCATCCAAGAATAGTGTTCTGGAGGATGGGTAGATTTGAATCCATTCGTATTTGGCCATTGAGTAAAAACCGGTGGTAAAACTCAGCTCTAATTAGAACATCGATCCGACCTGGTTGGTTAAAATCAGGATCTGCTAGCGCAACATTTTCAGTTATTACCCATGATGACGTATCCAGTGGCTGTGTTGGCTGCATTGACACTGTATGAGGTAAAACGAATTCCTCAAACACGTCGGGGTCACCAAATGTTAAACACACTTATAATTATGACGGCACTTGAACCGTGTAATAAGTTAAACTGGTATAGTTTGATTGAGTCACGACGACACTTGAACCGTGTAACCATCGATGCACAATATAAATATACAAGGGATATCAGCAGCACTTGAACTGCGATATCTTGCGCGAAATAAAACACTTAATTGCTTGGATTGTCACAAGCAATGATTTTATTCTTCATAATATGAAATATTTATATGATAAAAATGCTTAGTCTAAAATCAATTTCAACATAACAAGAATTCAAGAATATGCAAAATGTACAAGCACATCGATCAAAAGTAAATTGCCTAGGTCTTCGTTTGAAATCAAAACAATTAAAGATGAGTGAACATGAAATGCATCATCAGTGTGAATTACATTTATATCGGTCAATTTCACGATGCAAGGTAAGCATATGATTTAATAGCAGTGTGATAATTGAATTGTAGGTAAGTGAACTTTATGATATGAAATTACGATACGAAAATTAAAAGTTATTGCAGGTATGAACAGACAAGGTTGTGGGATTGTACAGATCATTATCTCTATCATGAATACTACTAAATATAATGCATATTTCAACCAGGCATAGTCAGTTGAATGGAGCCAGTGCATTGATTACAATCTTATCTGCTGTAAAAATTTGGAAAGAAATATTCAGTAATGCCTTTCAATTGTATTTCACAAAAGTTTGCTGGATGAAATTCCATCTTAAATGTGAAGAATTTTAGCATTGATTCTTGACTTTTATTGAAAAAAAAATAAAAACATTAAAAATTAGAGCTGTTACGTGCAGAATTTTTCCTAATTGCTACTATTTGGCTAGGTTTGTGAAGCCAAACAAAGGAACATTGTATAAGCTGTAGGGCACGCATATCAAATACATCCATAAATTGTCAACTTTAAACCTGTAATGCTACGTTGACTTCAGAACGCTGCCCATGAGAAGGAAATTAGATTTGTATATAACAGTAAAGGAAGGAATATATTTTTTTAAGAAACAATTACTTATGGGGTGACTTTTTTCCATAGCAATACAGCCCTTTCGGGCCTTTGCTTAGAGATATTGTAGCTAATGTATCTCATTTTAATGATCGAATCAATCGGCGCTCCACAAGGCAATATGATCATTATCTCGCTTTGGCCGTGTGTCCGTCCACAGAGCAGCGATACGTTCTGATTTTAAATCAGCACGTATCATAACTGAACAGGCTTATAATCTGTCCAAAGAATCACTCGAACTAAATCTCGTTGACGCCAACGAAACTCAAACCAGAGACATTCGGCTTGCGCGCTTAGTGCTCTAACCACTTCACCACGCAGACTTCTGTTATGGGGTGACACCAAAGTAATTAAGGAATATGTTTTTATTAAGTTTGATTAATTTATCTCTCAAATTATTGTTCGAAAAGATTACTTCCAAATTGAAGAATTTCTTTGAATAATATTTACGGAAGCTTGATAAAAGGCTTCGTAATCCGTTTTATTTTAGATACAGATGTAAGAAACTATACAAGATATTTAATTTTAATCAATCAATACAAATAAGTTGAATAATGAAGCCATCATCTTCTATTTAAAGCCAAAATAAACTTAATGTAAAAAGGAACTCATAAAAGGCAATGAGCAATAAACACCTTCCGGTAAGAAATCTCATCGGGGTCGACGTGACATTAACCATAGTTTCCATAGTTACTGGGAAGATTCTCCTTTGAATTCTGGATTGTATCTGGTTGATAAGCCATGGACATATGGGATTGTCCCTTCTTTGGGCTGGTTTATCTCCATGTTGCTAGTTGTGTTGTTTTTATTGACCGTTGAACTTGGTGGCGTAAAACTAAAGGTTTAGTTGGTCGCTATGGAATTGATTCCAAAATCTTTTTTCTTCTTTTACTCGTAACTGGTTGGTGCCCAGCATTTATTCTTCTTCTTTTTTTCTCAATTTCATTCAGTACACTGACAATAAATTCATTATTTATTCCAGAGCCAGCACTGTCCTCCACACCCTGTTCCATTTTGGATCATGTGTTAGTTCACACCAAATTATAGCTTTTAGGTTGCACCAATCCATAAAACCAACGTCTCTATTAGCACTGATGAAAAAGATCTTAAGAAATATTAACGCTATTCCGATGAACACTAACTTCAGCAAGCTAAGTATCCACAATATGGTAGACAAACCCACTTCAAAGAATAATTCATGTGGTCTAAGAAGGAATGTGACCTCTAGGGCATCTGGGATAAGATAAGGATGCCAACGTGGAAATTGACACGCCAAAGATAAATAACAGGCTGCCATGATTGCGAAAGCATGGGTGGGAACAGACTGTGAATCTAACAATATTTTTTTACTTCTACGAACAACCCAAAGAGTTTATTGCACGGAACTAGAATACCGGCTTATTATCATCCCCAGGCTAATCCCGCGGAACGGGAGAACCAAACAATCAAAAGGATATTGAGATCGTACTTAGGTGGTAATCAGAAGATATGGAATGAAGAAATATCAAGAATTTGATGCACTCTGTGAACGTACATTCACGAAACAATGGAGGTGAAACAATATTTTGTAAACTTTTGACGGGAAATGGTGACCTCAAGGGAAAACCTTCACCCAATTGAGGAGGTTCAAAATGATCCAAGGTTACGAGAGAGTTTGGTGGCTAAAATGTGTGAGGAAGTTAAGGATCACATGAGAAAGACGGTGGAGCAAAGCTCACAAAAATACAACCTTCGAAAGCGGACTCCAACATTCCATGTGAAAGACAGGGTTTGGGGACGAAACTTTGCTCAGTCGGATGCCACGAACTATTTCCTGCGAAGTTGGCACCGGAATATGTAGGGCCTTTTGGAATCCAAAGGAAGGAGTTAGCGTACACCTATCGGCTGGTCACTTGAGAAGGAGATGAAGTGGGTCTATGTCACGCTGTGGACGTGAAACCTTATTACATGGTGCATCTAATGCGGACCCTCTCCTCATAGCGATCGAATAGTGGAAGTTAGGGATGTAAATGAGGTATCCAGCCAAGATTAAATTAGGATTTAAGTGGACATCATGAAGAGAAGACATTGAAAAGAAAATGAAAGAGTTACTTTTGAAGAGGGATAGACGTTGAACCACTTAAGTTCTCCTGAAGTTGTGTTTTTTTTTTTTATCGTGGTGGTACGAGTTGTCCTTGTTTGGTTGATTGCCAAAAGAGAGTAGAATCGGATTATTGCACCTCTGGTTTCTCGTGGCTGGGAGGTCAAACAGGTTAATCGGGGCGTATTGGACGGGAATTTCGTTTAAATAGTTTAGTGTTTAGAAGTGGGCTGAATGAGTGGAGCAAAATGTCAGACAAAGAGGAAAAAAAGGCATTACCAGAGTTTCGAGGATGCTTCTCTTTCCATATTTCTCCTCTTTCCTTGTTACATTTTTTTTATAAGTCACTTCTTCCATGACTTCCGGAGTCCCTTGTTGTAGGTGATGGGGCTAAAATCAAGATGTTGTCAATTGATCAGCTCAGTTAGATACAGGCAGAGAAGTAAGAAGTAGTAGAATAAGGGTCAAGATAAGTTAGTAGTGGAAGGAATAGAAGCTTAAGCTAATATACGATTAGTCGCTTAGCACATAACATGGTGGTGGGTATTAGCAGGCAAGCAAATGTGGGTTTCAGAGAGCAAGGAATCAGACAAAAACTAGTTTGGCAGGAATCTTAGAACATAAGGTCAAGCGGAATAATTTCCTTTTTCTCTTCTTAGAATAGTGTTGTGAGTTTGATAGTAGTTAGGTTTATTATCAGTGATATTTTCAATTTTTGGTTGTTATCTTTAGTAGCCTTCATTTTGTTCCTTGCGTAGAACTGCGAGGCTTACATCAACTCTAAGCGTATTGACGGTACGTTAACTGATTCTACTTGCAGCACCACGCTGTGCAGTCAGCGCAAAAAGTAGTTCAACACTAGTTTTATCTTGGTAATACTCGCAGTAATACGCAAAAACACCTTAGAATTCAGGAATGCAATGGTTGCTTGCTAAGGTGTACAATTCGGTTAAAATGATTGAAAGGGAAACGTAACACAAATTGAACCCTTGATTCTCCGGCAGCTAGGTTTTAAAATTTTCAATAAAACAAGTGGAATCGGGGGAAGATTAAATAATCAAGTAGAGGTAATCTTAGTATAAACTATGTTAATTACGAGCGTTAAGTGAGGATAGGGATTAAGCGAGGAAGCATACAACTATTCTTCGCTACCGAAATTCAAATCCACTCCCACGGCAAGGGTTGGCAGAAAAATTTGGAGCTAGGGAAACGCAACCTCCCAAAAACATCTCCGGGATGCACAAGCTACTCAACGTCAAGATGCTGTAATGTTTATCATCATTCCGACGGTACTAAGTACAGTGCCAACGTTTTAACAAAGTGCGGTGTATTACTATTAAACATATGATCACTGATACTGGCTGATAACTCCATGCGGATGGTGATCCCCAGAATGAGTCCAATAATAATAAATAACCATTTATTCTTTTTAAATGAAACGACTAAGCATGAAATTCCTGCGAAAAGAATCAAATTCCCAGCAATACTTAAGACTAAGAAATTTAGCGGACTAAACATACCGTAGTCCACATAAATGTCTTCTGCTTAAAAATTCCTAAACCTAAACAATAACTGACACGATTCCTACTCAACTGGTTTTTGCAGTTTGATCTATGACTAAACTAGAAATAAGTGAAGCATACTCATCAGCATAGTACCCTCCACATTTATACGGATCCAATGAATCTTCTCGTATTAATGAACAGCAACTTTTTGGTATACTCTTATGCACGCTACCTCAATCTGAAACATTCATCGTAACGCAACACTGAAACGTATTTTGTAGCTTGTCCCAGGTGCGAACAACTTTCCAATTGTCACCACGCATTGTATGCATAATTGCATGAAACAACTTGCAACAAAATAAATTCCTCTAAATAAAGCAGGATTGACTTATGAAAACAAAATATGTACCGTACTTATGGAATCCTTGGACTTATCGCCCAACACACAGAAATATCCCTTCGCGGACACAATTATGGCACCGGTAACAAAGAGAGCCACTGAAACCCGACAGAGTATACCAAATACACCACCATAAACGCGTACCGTCTTTATTTTAAAATATTCCTCGATGGGCTTAAATATTTGCATGTTTTCGCAACGTTCGTGCACATAAACACAAGTATAAATGATACTACAACCAAAACAAGTCGATATGGTTGATATCGATAATGCAGAGGATTGTGTGCGAAAGAAAGATGGCCACCACGATAAACTGGGTTTGCGTCCGAGGAAATCGCTGTAAGGTTGAGCAGCCGTGGTGGATGTTGTGGCCTACTATATGCCACCAAGCCTAACATATAGTGATGCTGTCGCTTCGACCATCTTTTACAATAATCTTTCTCGCAAGATATTTTCAACGCAGTAGTTCTGGTTAACGGCTCACTAAAATTAATCAAAGTATATACTTTTAAGCTTAGGATCGCTCGTTCTAATTTCAATTTGGGAAAACTATGGACTTAGTTTTCATGAGCACATTCAAAATTTCTATACTTTTTATAATAAACTTCTTAAAAATAAGCAGTGTTCGATTTGTCAATAATCCACAACAATTTAAACGTACTGCAGACGACATTTCTAGTAACCAATCTTCTTACCACCACAAATGGATATGTAATAGAAAATTTAAGCAAATTAAACGACAATTAGGAGGAAGGAACCCCATGATTGATCCATACGATTCATGTGACCAACCCATTGCAGCTTCCACAGTCTTACAATCGTTGAGACCTCCGGTTCATCGAAAGTTTCATACAGCTCATGGTTGTATCGAATTTGTTATTGGTCCCCGTCTAACTTCACTCCGATTATTCGCCTCAGGACCCGTCGCTCAAAGGCGTTCAATATATTTGCAGGTGATTGGGTTAGGGTCCATGTTTCACACCTATAGCATAGCACAGGTCTTATCACATATTTGTATACCTGGAGCTTTGTTTTCCTGTGAATGCAGCTGGTCTTCAAGATCGTCAAAACTGAATAAAATATTTTATTTGCGAGCTGTATTCTTCGCCGTATTTTATCTCCCTCATAACCTGTTTTCGTTATTTTGGCATCTAAATACACAAATTTGTTCATATTTTTGACATTGTTTTCTCCAAGGGTAATATTTTGTGTGCCTAAGGTATTTTTCCTCGACTGCGTCATGAACTTTGTTTTATTTGCATTGATTTGTAGTCCTGCTAGTTTTGCTTCGCTGTCGAGTTTCAGAAAAAGTTCTTTGGCAGTTGTTAATCACCGTGACAAAATATTGATGTCATCCCTGTAAGGTTACTTGGCTGGACTTGAATAGTAATGTACCTCACGTATCGACAAGTCGCTTTCTTATGACGTACTCTAGAGCCAAATCGAATGGGACCATCCCATCTCCCTGGTTTAGTCCGATATTTGTGTCAAAGGCATCGGTGAGTTGGTTATTGATGCACACTAGGAAGGTCATCGACGTTTATGTCATTTTGGTAAGACGGACTAATTTGGCTGGGATGCCAAAGCAAAGCATTATTTGGTACATTACGTTACGATCAATACTATCGTATGCTTGCTTAAAGTCAACAACAATTTGGTGTACGTCTATGTTGAACTCCCAGCATTTTCAAGTACCTGCTTGACTGTGAACAATTGGTCTATTGTCGCTCTACCTGCTCTAAAACCACCTTGATATTCTCCTATAATACTGTTGATGTATGATCCGATTTTATTTTCTAAGATTTTAGAAAATACTTTGTACGCTGTACAAAGAAGTGATATGCCTCTTTAATTTTCGCACTGTAGCTTGTCACCCTTTTTGTGGATAGGGAATATAGTTTATTGGCTCCACTCTTTCGGCATATGTTCTTGTTGCCAGATGTGCTGGATGACTTTGTTAATAGCTTTATGGGCGGTGCTGCCATCATATTTAATGAGCTCCACTGGAATCTCATGGATGCCCCGCGCTTTATTGTTCTTTTGGGCTTTGATGATGGAACAAACTTCATCCAGGGTTAGTGGGGCCAATGGAAGCTCTCCGCAGACATCCATAGGCTCCAATGTTCTGGAGCTGTGTGGAAGATTAAGGAAGTTCTTGAAATATGATGCCCATCTTTCCTCAATCTTGGTTTCATCAGCGATGATATTGCCGATGTCATCATGACAGAGCGTGGTTTGGGCTGGTAACCACATTTCAGGCTTTTCACTACTTTGTATGCTTGTTTTGGGTTGTTGCTCGCTAGCCTTACATCGATACTTCTGAATTGGTCGTCGTTTCTTTTCTTAATACTAATGATCTTATTCGCTACTCTTCTGAGATTTTCATAGTTCTTTTGCCACTATGAATTAGTACATACATGGCATATACTTCATATATTCCTAGCAATTAGCGCATGTGAAAGCTACAATAAATTGCTTCATTCAATTTTTTCATTCGTAATTATAGTAGCAATACTAATCATTTCTTCAAAGCTCATTGGCAGTGAGCAAAAACGATCACATAAACCTTCAATCTATGACTCGCACTCCCACTAACAACATTAACCATACATATTAAGGGGAAAGTCTATATCCTACACTTATTATCTCACACCCTATAAAGCAAAGATGGCTTATACTAAATTCTTGGGAATACAACAACAATGACTCCCAAGCTACATATTCTCTCGACAAAACTTCTTCCGAATCGGGTCAATTCTCGAACGTAGCGATCGTGTCAAACAGTCATTTCCCATTTATATATTAACTCGTTCCCAATAAATAACCACTAAAGCTTTAACAATATTTACTAATGAAACTTCCCAACTAACCTATTAGCACAATAATTTAAGAAAATGGTAGCAAAGCCTTACATAAAGAGTTTTTGTTATAGTATTAAAGAAATCAATTTAATAGAGTATTAATAAACCATGAATGGTATGAACAAAAGAATTTTTTTTGTGGAACAAAAATCAGATTATTTAAACTTTATGGAACGTCGTTCACATCAAATCTTCACCAACGCTAGCTGTTTATAATTTATTAAAACCTGCACTAGTCAAATAGTACCACTCTGATAATAACCACTGACCAAACAAAACGTTGAATTCTATCTTTGGCATTCATTTGTTATTACAGTATTTAAAACGAATATACAATAAGAAATGCAAAATATGTAACAATAAGATATCAAAAATAATTTTGAGGCAAGTATTGTTAAAAATGAAAGTAAACCATTAACTTCCAACAAAATCGGAATTGAGTGTGAATGTACAAAGGAAAATGTAACCGTATTATTAGGTAAAGTCGATTAAAAAATATTGAATTCCGGCATCCTTCAAATGTAACAAATAATAAGTTTATTCCCCAAAAAAAACTATTTAGGACCGGAAAATATGTTCAGTATATTCTTCAACATTATAGTAAAACGAAAAATTAATTTATGATCCTGTAATTTACGATTGAATCAAACTTAACATTATTCCATTACTATCTAGAATCAAATGAAAAATTAACTTCTTAATTTATGATTGTATCAAACGAAACACAGATTATAACTGTATAGAATCAAACCAAACACAAATTAGTTGACTTAAAATTTTATCAAACATAAACAATAATCATACTGATTAATGATTGAAGCAAACAAAATATTAATCCACGATTATATAGAACCAAACGAGATCTTAGCTCATTGAATCAAAAGAAATACTAAATTATTACAGTTCAATCAAACAAAACATCAATTCATAATTGCATAGCATCAAACCAGCCATTAACTTATTAAGATAATATCAAGCGAAAAACATTAATGGATAATTATACTGATGAACGATTGAGGCAAACAAATCATGAATCCATAATTGTATACATATACCGTCTATTTATTTACGCTTCGACAACAAAGTGGTTGCGAGCGAGCAAACACTGCCTACATACTTGCACTTCGCTAATGAAACTATGCAAGCAAGTACATACGCCCATGGTCATTGAAGTATGTACTTGTCGTCCAATGAGCAAGCGAAAAGTGAATACATTTATGAATAGGTACGACAGGAAGCCCAGTACTCCTCTTCACGTGTGATAGAATTTGTTAAGCGTTAGTAAAACATATTTTTAACATTTGTGCATTCACTGCCGTAAGGAATAATGTTATTTTGAGTAGGGGCAAAATTATTGAGATTTAAAACTAGCGTAAGGAATACTTCGGAGAAATCAATTTGAAATCAATTTTATTTGTTATATATATACAATATAAATATATATATATATATATATATATATATATATATATATATATACACATAGATTTATATATATATATATATACATATAAATACATATATATGTATTTGTATATATATATATATATATATATATATATATATATATATATAAATATATATATATATATATATATATATATATATATATATATATATATATATATATATATATATATATATATACGAGTATATATATATATATATATATATATATATATATATAAATATATATATATATATATATATATATATATATATATATATATATATATATATATATATATTTATATATATATATATATATACTCGTATATATATATATATATATATATACAAATACATATATATGTATTTATATGTATATATATATATAAATCTATGTGTATATATATATATATATATATATATATATATATATATATATATATATATATATATATATATATATATATATATATATATATATACATATATATGTATTTGTATGTATATATATATATATATATATACGAGTATATATATATATATAAATATATATATATATATATATATATATATATATATATATATATATATATATATATATATATATGTGTGTGTATACATGAAGTACCCGGAAATTGTAATTTAAATTCCTCGGGTAAATGATATTTTAAAAAATTGTATTGTTTTAGTTGATAGGACTGTCCTTAATTACTATGCCAAATATGAGCACGATCTGTCAATCTGTTTGTTCAC